>VDFB02000007.1:159405209-159532444 GCA_007258455.2 Sequoia sempervirens | reverse complement strand
TTCTAAAGACTTTGGAGGGTGTCTCCTTTACAACAATCTTGTGTAAGTTTCATTATTCTTATCTCTTAAATTTCTATGAGAATAAGTTCGATTCGAGCTCAAGAGAGGCAATATGATAAAAACCCTTGTATCTCCCTGTGCAAATCTTGATGGGTTACTTTCTTTCTGCAAAAAATGTAAAACTTTACACTCTCAACTTACTATTTTCATTATTTTGAGGGTCTTTTGTGTTCTAATGGTTGCGGCCTTCATAGCATTCTGGGTATTTTTCTTTCTATTTATTTTCTCTTCCTCTTGGTTGTGGTAGAGACACAATACTCAATAAAACAAACTTTTGTATACTTGATGTTTCCACAAAGGAAACTCCAAAAATTTAAATATTATAAAGAGAAAATACTCCACTGTGAACCAAAAATATACTGTTCATATATAAATGGCATGCCTTGAAATTATTTCTTTAATTTTCTTTTATGCTCTTCATCCAAGTAAAGTGTCTGATTGTGAATGGGATGAATGAGAAATTGGACATGAGAAGCCAGAGTGTGTCTGAATTCCTTTGAATGCTTCTTGAAATAAGCCTCTAATTTTTTTACATCCTCTCTATGAAAAATATCCCAGAGAGCACCTTCATAACTGAGAGAATTATTATATTTATTGGAAATCTTGATTTTAATAGAGGGTTTTGTTTCAGCTTATTTCCACTTAATATCACAACTTTTGGCATTTTCATAGAATTTGATCTTTTGTAAAACATTTTTCTAATTCTGGCTTATATTACATGATGACAATTTCGATCAATGAAACTACCAGCTTTAATCCCAGGTTGGATTTGAATATTGACAACTTCTTTGCCAAAGAGGTAATAACCCCATCACTCTTAAGATTAGGGGGAAAATCTAACTTTCTTTTTCTTTTGAACATTTTATGTGTTTTTAAGGAAAAAAAACTTAAAGACTTGCTTTGTAAATATTGTGCAAATGATGGCTCCATGTGGAAACTTTCGTAATATACATTTAATTTTTTTTGAAGTTTCTAGTTTTTCTTAAATAATTTTATTACAATAGAATTTTAGTTATCAATAGGTTTTCACCCCTATCTGTCATATGAAATTTTATGACAGTTTGGTCATTTAAATGCCCATCAAAAAAATTGTTTAATTTATGAATTTTTATATAAAATCTTTTATAAATGCAATATCTTGAAAAATCAGAAAACAATGATAATTATTAGTAATAAATATAATTTAAATCTACTATTATAATTAACAATTAACAAAAGTTTCTAAGTTCATACTAAAAACAAATCTTGTTAAATATATTCTAAAAGTTAAAAATAATTATATTCTATTTTGAAAAGATTCTAAATTAATATATATTTTTATAATAATATTATAAATCACATATATTAATATAAAAAATGTATCTATTATAATAATGTCAAAGTTTCTAAATTCATATTAAAAAGTATTCAAAAAATGTTATATTCTATTCTAAACTAATTTATCTTTTTATAATAAAAGTTATAAAATGATATATATTATAAATTAAAATACTATATTATATTTTGCTTATAATATTTTTTTACGGTTTAATAAAAATATAGCAAGTCAAACTATATAGTCTAATAAATTTTATAGCTATAATATATGGTGTAAAATTGAAAAAACCGTCAAATAGAGCATCAAATTTCAGCCTGGTTATGAGGAAACATTCTAATATTTGTTTTTGTTTTTCTTAAATAATTTTATTGCTAGCTTAGTTTTTTGAAGCAACCTTTCTTTTTTAGTTTTTATTTTTTCATTAGAAAATGAAAACTAAGAAAGAAAGGTTGCTTTTATATCTAAATTAGTAATTGTTAAATTATAAATTAGAATTTAATTTAATTTTAGAATGAAATTTAAGTTTTCTAGATATCGTGGTGATTTGATTTAAAGAATAATACAATAATTGAATCCAAAATAGAAAAAGTAGAGATTATTTCTTTTGCAAATACATTTATTTTGCAATATCACTAATTTTATTCATTTTTTATTTATTAGACTTACTGTAATAAGCTAGTAATATATTTAAAATATTACTTTGATATTTATTCTTTTGCAATATCATTAATTCTATCCATTTTTATTTATTAGACTTACTCTAATGCTTATGGGTATCTACATTTAAAATATTCATTGTTTACTGCTATTTAGTAATATGTTTATGGATAGTATAGAGCAAGGAGATATTGCTTTGATAAGCTAGTAATATTTAAGATATTACTTTGATATTAATTATTTTGCAAATGCATTTTTTTTGTAATATCATTAATTCTATGCATTTTTATTTATTAGACTTACTCTAATACTTATGGGTATTTGCTTTTAAGATTTTTGTTATTTATGCTACCTAGTAATATGTTTATTTTTTGATTGTGGACAAGTACATAGCAAAGAGAAAATTCAAAACTAGTACCTTATTAGATGCATTTACCGCCCATCTCATGTGCGACAGTGGCATCACTTAATACATGCATTCACACCATTTAGTTTTTTTTTTTTTTTCAATTTCAAAAGTATAATAAATTAGCAAAATATTTTGTATTCAAAACTCTATATATAGAGTTCTTTATAACATATTTTATATACAGTTTGAATATATAGAGAATTTTTTTCCAATGTTGTTTCAATCCCAAATTTGTTGAAGTTTTAATAACATAAGAGCTTTAAAGTTTTATATCTTACAACATAATTTTCTCTTGGTTTGCAATTTCATAGACTAGTTATTGTAACAACATTCTCCAAACATAAGAGTTTACATACACATCTGAAAGCATTAGTTCATAAATGACTAGATAAATGACTATAATGACTACCATGACTAAATAAATGACTACCATGACTAAATAAAATGTCTACTATGACTAAATAAATGACTACCATGATTAAATAAATGACCAATTAACAACAATCAATCACTAAATTAATGACTAAATATATGACTAAATAATTCACTACTATTACTAAATAAATGATTAGTTAACAAAAATCAATGACTAAATTAATGATTAAATCAATGACTAAATCAATGACCAAATCAATGACCAAATCAATGACTAAATCAATGACTAGATAAATGACTAAAATAGTTTAGTCATAAATTTGGTCGTATTATAAATGACCGGAAATAAACTACTAATGGTCACATGACCGAAATTAGTCATTTATATGCAACTTTTAGTAGTTTATTTAGTCATATATTGTTGTTTTTGTACTAGTGGAATTTGATCTTGCTGAACAACTTCATAACACTCCAGCTAAGATATCCTTTTGGGATTTGATTCAAACATCACCCACTTACCATGGCATGCTTCAAAAGGTTTTACAAAACATTTTTATTCATCCTAGTGCACAAAAAAATGATGTGGTAGCTTTTATTTAGAATATGAATCAACCAAATTTCATCATTGTATTTCATCAAAACGAGTTACCACCTTTAGAAACACAAAAAAATTGATGCTTTGATGATATTATTTGTTATTAAAAAATATGGGATTAGGTGTAACCTTGTTGACAATGGTTCAGGGCTTAATATTTGTAGTATAAACCATTTTAATAAAATTGGGGTGGATAAGACTAAAATTCAACCAATTGATTTATGTATTCATTGTTTTGACAATGTGGGAAAGAAACTGCTAGGTGTGATAGCATTATCTCTCAAAGTCAGATATGTTACTTTACAAACTCCTATCCATGTATTTCCCTAGGATCTATCATATATTATTCTCTTGGGTAGACCATGGATTCATTAAATGAATCTAGTGCATTCAATGGTTCATCATCCACTGAAGTATATATACAACAATACAATTTACATGAGAAAATCTTAACCTAAATTTGAACAATATTTACAAATTGAAACATGAACAAAGAATTCTCTTAGAACATTGACACCAACTATAGAAGTAGACCATTTACAAGTTGAGTATAGAGATGAGAGTTTTCCATTCATGAAAAATTCATTATATGATGATTGGAGACCATTAGATTTCACACTTACTTTCATGGGTGAATACAAGATCACAAGAAAATGAAGGAAAAAGAGAAAGAAGTTGTGGAGATATCAACACAATCTAATATTGAAACATCTAAGACACAAGAGTTCATAACTTCTAGCATGTAAGAAAACACAAATTAAAAATCTACATATGATGATAGTGACTATGAAAAACTACCTTCCTCAAAAGAAGTGGTAAAACTTTATGGAAGAGCGTATTGACTCTTGAAATGATTTAGCTATAATGGAAAAGGATGTGGAGTGAAAGAAAAAGGTGCATGTGTCCCTATCAAGACTAGTATGCAAGAAACAATAAGAGGTCTTGGCTATTGTGCTTCAAAAATATAAAAAATCTTTTCACTTAATCAATAACATTAGTTTTTTCTCTTTGTCATGTGGTAGTTGTAGTATCACACAAAATTCTCACTACCATCCATGAGGGCATAAACTAGGCTTTATGCACTCATATTTTATCTTGCAAGGATCACCATTTTATGATCACCTTTGTCTCTATGCTTGGGGAGCAAGGGGTTGGTTATCCATTTTCTTGGGATTATTCCTTCTAGCAAGGCATCAATTTATCTCCTTAAAATGTTAGTGTAGTAAGTAGACTAACCTTTTAAGGGGGCCATATTGTCCCCTACTCATTGTTTTCATAGGAAACGGTCCCTTATTATTCATGATAGCATACATCTGGGAAGTGTGATCTTTTCAACCAAAGAGTTGCCTTCCTAATCCATGTGATGTGTTTCCTTTTTGGTGATATTGAACTTCATGTCCCATAAGATTGTGACTTTCATTGGAATATGATATTCTCCTTGGTGGTAATGCTATGACTAGTGTTCCCTAAGGTGTGATTTTATATTCCTCAATTAGTCCTATCTTGGTCGTGATGTCATGTGTGATGTTCCCTAATGTGTGATCTTCATGCCTTCATAAATTCCCCTTTTTTGTTTAAGCACCTTTTGTGGTGATGTTATTAAAACATTCCTTGAGTCCTTAAAACCTTATCATATTCATCTACCACAGCATTAAACCTTGGATTATTTCATCCCCCGTGATGTTAAACCCTAGCATATTTGTCCCATGTGATGTTAAACCTTATCATAATCATCCCCGTGATGTTAAACTTCATATTTTTTTCTCCACTTTGTTCATAGGAGTGGAACATAGTGTAGCATTGACATAGCATCTTGTGGCACCTTATCAAGATTATCAAGGAGTATAACTCCTGCTATGGTTGTTATGGTGACACCTTTGTAGACCTAGTGTGTACTTTCCATTTTTTCCACATTGTTTTGGGCACACCTTGTAGACCTAGTGTGTGTCTCTCATTTTACCTTCTCTTATGGGCTCACCTAGTGAATATCAAACTTCACTAGCTATGTGTCTCTCAATTTTTGATTCACCTAGCAAATATCAGACTTTTCTATTGTGTGAGTCGTGAATGCCTTTTCACATGGCCACCTAGCATAATACAACTTTCTTTCCAATGAAGCCATTTGTTCTATGAGTGATTGTGTATGACTTTAGTCCTCATGGAACATGTTTTTTATTCAATGGATGATGTTTGGTATTTGAGAAAGTTTAAGATTGAGGTCTCTTTAACTTATAGACTCAAATATTTTAGTACTAATATTGTGTTTTATTTGTGTTTCTATTCACATATCATTTTTGTGTTTACACCATGGTTACATCATGTTTTTTTCATTTCATTGTCATCCTTATGTTCTATGGTATCATGTTTTTTTTCATCATGTATGCTTCATGTTTTCTAACATGTATGTTTGTGTAGTTTTTTCTATATCATACATGTGTGCTCCTTTGTGCTTATGATAGTTTCCCATGGGATCTTTGATCGTGAGGGATTGATCATCTCTCTTGATCCTTAGTCATTGTATCTTTTCAACATTTTGTACATTTGAACCCATCTTGACATATTTCTCTACTTTACTATGAGTCTGAGCATAAGTTCATACTCACCAAAGTGGGGGATAAATATAGTGTTGAAAATTGTCACCCTTAACAATTTCACATTATGTTTCATCCCCCTAATTTTTTGGACTTAATTAAGCTCCTAATTTTCCAGATTATGCATTCCAAGGCTTAATTTTTACCATTTTCCTTAAGATTACAAGTATTGAATAAATTGCATCCAATTTTTATGTTTCTCCCAAGTAAGTGTGTCCTAGAAATTTGGGCTAGGACACATTTTCTCATGGGTGAATGGGTGCCCCTTCTTAGCTAGGACCCAAATTTAAATATGTCGTTGGTTGCATTTTAACATTCATAATTCAAATTTCAAGTGCCATCTTTTGGAATCTATTTTTTGAGAAATTGGAAAAATGGTTATAAATACCTTTTTTTTTCATCATTTGAAACTAGAACATAGTTAGAATAAAAATGAGAAAATATTATCATCAAGAACAATTCAAGAGTGGCATTTTAGAGATTTATTGCAATATTTCAAGATCCAAGCATTGTGTCAAAATGTATGTGAGTTCATTTTTTCATGTTATCATGATTTTTTGAAGGCTAACCCTTGTTGTAGGTCTCCAAAGAATTCAAGCATTGAAGCAAAGAAAGATCAAATACCTTGAGGTGATGTGTATGAATTCAGTCCTTCAAGGAAGCCATTGAAGGGTGGTGAGTTATAGCATGGTGTGATTTCATCATTCCTTCCTTTCCACTATTACTTATTATTGACATTTTTCCATTGTGGAAGTGGAAACACTTACAAAGGGTTTTACTAAGGCAAGCCCCTAAATGGCCCAAAATATCTTCTCTTTGTGAATATTCCCTTGGGTGACTATTCCTTTCTATAGTTGTTGAAATAAGATTTTCTAGGATGGTATATATCACTTTACACTTCCCATATCAACTTGCAAATTATTGTTTCGTTTTGTTAGTTTTTGGGATCTTGAATTCTAAATATTAGGGCACATAATATAATTACTTAAATCATTCCAAATCATTTATAATCCATTCCAAACATCAATTAGATGTAAATCCATGTTTGATTGGCTCACCTTCATGGTCTACAATAAATCTAATCACCTTGTTGATCTACATATTAATATAATTTTGAAAAAAGGAAACCTTACATCCTAGATTCTAGGCATTTAGGACTTAGGATAACCTTTTCTATATTAAACCTTTGATGGCTTCTCCTTTTTGTTTGTACGAGACACTAGTGTGGCACACTATCATCTGATAGTCACACATTATTCCTAGATAGAGATGTTGTCGAGCTATCTAGAAAACCTTTTTTCCCTAAACTTTCAGTTTTTTATGTTTGAATGGTCTAGATAATTTATGTAGTTTTTTAAATATCACATTCCTTTATTTCTTGTTCAATTCAGTCCTTTAAATTGAGGTAGTTGAGAGATAATTTTCCCCTTGAGATCCCAACATCTTTAGGATAGAAAATTCCCTCCTCTACATTTTGGTGAGCCTGATGTGAAACTAACCTTTTGAAAATCATTCTAAGCATAATTTAATGTCTTAAAACCCTTATTTTTCTCTCTTGCATTCTCTTCTCTTGTTCTCTATAGTCTCTAAGATTGTGCAGTATGAATAGTCTTCTATGAGCTTCATGAACTAGTCCACAACTTCTAAATTGCTTGATAGTTAGCATACCTCCAAATTGGTATAGTAATACTAGACCTAGCCTAATATTTTCTAGAACTCTTGACCCTTTTAGCCCCCAACCTATATTTTGGAATTCTTCTCCTTTGAACATATTCAAAAACCATGTACCTTCATATGCATTAGTCTTGAGTTGACCTCACGATGTTGAGTTAGATGTCACTTGCACCTAGTTGAATCTTTTTATACCTGAGGTATCTATGCATATCGTAGATGCCAATCCTATAGTACATCCTATGCCTTATTTTAATAAATTTTATTTTATTTTTATGCCTCCTATTACTTTTTGGTTTAATGTGTCTTATAATCCTTTAGGGTATAACATCCCTCTTCTGCCTAGATCTACACTTCAAACTACTACAATGCATATTTATGTCATAATGGATAATTTTCCTCCCCAACCATCTGATCACATTTTAAACACATTGTTACAAAACATGGTTCAAATGTAGTCTTAGGTCACAAACATAACTAACACTACCACATAATCTACCCTTTCTTTCTATAATTATCGTAGCTCTCTCAGTTTGAAGAACTTGAACACTCCCATGCCCCATGAGATTGAGATATCAAAATTTGATAAGTACAATGGTAAGGGAGATCCAAAGACACATGGTAATTATTTTACCACTTTATGTAGTGAATTTTTACATCAGGATCATTTTCCAACAAAATTGTTCCCTCGATCCCATAAGGATGCTATGTTGGAGTGGATTTTTTCATTGCCTAATAATTCCATATTTTCTTTTCATTAGCTTATGAATCAATTTTTAAAATACTTCCAAGTGAACATTGGCTCTAAATTCACTATCACTAACCTTGTTAACAATTGAATGAGAAGTTAACTTATTTCATTTCTCATTACCAATCTATCTCCCTAGAAATTCCCTAAGTCCTACCTAACCATGACCTATAGAGGATGTTCATGAGAAGTCTCTGGTTGGTGTTAAGAGAATGAGACTCCTTGATGAAATATCCTTCATTTCTCATCTATGTATTGTGTTGCACAAAACTATCAAAAGATATTAGCTTAGTATGGGGTTTCTACCTCATCCTTGAATATTGATATTTTTGGGGCTATATCGTCTTCTAGAGGGTTGAAGAGAAATAAAGCGATAGTTAATATGGTAACTATCCCTCCAAAAAATTAAAAAAATACACTTGAGTCACAACATAATCAAGGGTCTTTACAAAACTATCTAATTCTTAATCAAGCATACTTCAAAAGTTAATAAATGGCAGTCTAATCACCCTCCTAGAAATTATATTGTTTCCTAAAAATAAGTCATACCCTTGTTGGTATGATGCTTCTAAGTTATTCCAATACCATCAAGTTCCTAGATAGGTTAGTGAATGTTGTGTGTACCTAAGAAATGTAATTCATGACCACATATATAGTGTAACATTTTCCTTGATACAAAACATAACTCTAACAAGTCTATTGCTAAATCCATTAGTCAACTACAAACCTATATAGATCATTTTCCACTTCACTCTTCAAATTTTATTACTTCTTCTTCTTCTATGCCATTTATTGATGTCCTATATGTGAATATGGTGTCTATCATTCTAATCTCCCCTCCAAGCTAGAATTCCAAGATAATTGACATATTTTTTATGCCTAATGACTCACCTTACCATGGAGAGTACTCTCCCCTCTACATTCCTTCTTAGGTCAACATTAATGTTGTTACTGGTGTTATAGTTGACCTTAATAGTAGGATTAATATTATAACTAAGGAGATGCTCTTCATCAATCATCTACATAAGGTGAGATATGATGACTATGATGCTACCATTTACATGTATGATGGTATTTCTCTCTCCCCTTTGGGATGGATTTCTTTGTCGGTCCTTCTGGGACCTAAGTCTATCTCTACAAAAATTATTGTGGTAACAAAGTCAGACTTGTTTAAAGTGAAAATAAGCATTCCTTGGTTAGTTTATATGAATGAAATAATTTTTGTTATCCATAAGTGTCTGAAATGTCCTTATGAGGGTACTATACAAGTTCTATCTAGAACACTAGATACAAGTCAATAGGGTTACATGGGGGATTCTCCCTTGACCATTTATGGCCTACTCTGATGGGACTTGTGCTACCCCATGGTAAAAATTTTGTATAAAAAATATTATAAATATTTAGGATCAGGGTCTTAGTACCTAATTCGATTCTAGCTCTTTCTTGTTCTACATCCATTTTCAACCTACTCTTGTGCAACAGTGGGCTTCATCCTCTAGGCCTTCTTCATTGGGGTATAATGACAAGCATGATCCCTTGAGTAGACCTGTCCATTCTTCAAAGACCTCACAACCTCTAGTGGTGACTTATGTTCCTTTGACTATTCCTATCACATGAAAGGAAAGGACCCCACATTAATGAATTCCAAATCCCATTTCTTCAAACTTCCAATTCTTTGTGACATTCCTCACCCTTCTGTATATAGTAAGGTTGATTAGTCTTCTTTGAATATTCATTGGAATGTGGATATGAAATATCAACCCTCGAGGGTTCCTCCTATTCCTCCTTTTGACTAAAAATAAAAAGGATAAAAGGAACATATGGTCAAGGTTAAGGATCCTACAACCCCAGCCTTTCCAACCCCTCTTGTGGAGCTTTATCTTCTATTGTTAATAGTTGTGAAGAAAACTTCACCAATTGTTTTGATGTCTTTTTAGGCCCTTGTTCCTAGTCCCCATCTTTTCAAATCCATATTGTGTGTGAGCATAAGAACCATTGAAATATGAGGGTGAGGGAATATGATTCCTCACATAAGGACAAGGATAAGTCTTATGTTTTAGCTCCTCAACCTTCTCCTATTTGAACCCTTATTTTTTTCTTACTTTTTGTCCCTTCAAGTGATGTGAATGAACATCACTTGAATCGCTCCATGTATTCATTGATCCCTCTTTGGAACCACCTCCTATCACTTATCTACCTAATATTCCTTGAATTTTGCATCCCATAGACATGCCACATACAAAGGTCATGTCTAGTGTTGTCTTGTCTACTCCTCATGCCTCTCAACACACTAGCCCTCCATCTAAAAAAAATATGGAACAAGGCCCTATCCCAAAACCTCACCACAAGAAGTCTAGTCCTTTAGTTCATCTTTCTCCTTTTATCCTTATCATTGAAAAATATCCTTCCTTTTTGGATTTTTTCATTGCTCCTATTCTAGATGTTTGAACTAAGGCTCCTACTCTTCCACAGGCTACAATTGAGTCACCACACTCCTCTTCAAAGAAGTATATGTTTGACTCTCTGGAGGATATTTCGTCAACTAATTTTACAAAGTCATTGACACTCAACTCAAAATAACTAGTAGATGGGGACATTGAAGCACTCACATCTCTAGCCCTTGTTGCACATGAGATGGGAACTTCTTTAGTTGTTGTCCCTTTGCAAGCTCGAACTCCTTCCCCTTTTAATCTAGATTTGAAGGGAGATGACCCTCTACCTGAATGATGAACTATGTTGATTCCCTTATTATCTCTAGATTAAGGTTTTCATGTTTGTTTGTATTCCACTATAGTTGCTTGTATATGTTTATGGTCTCTCCTAGAGGACCCAAGTTACCCTCATAGGTACTTGGATACAAGGGAGATAATTTTTCATGCATTTCCTATATGTGTATCCTTATTCTTCTCTTTCTCGTTCCTTGATTTTTGACATCTATGGATGATGCAAAGTGTTGAGAGAATTTAGGCCTTCTTCCATGCTAACCCAAAGCATTATTTTCAATTTTCCTTCATGTTTTCCTTCTTCACACTATGAAATGTTTGGGGAAATGAGGATGATTCATACATAGTTATATATAAATGTTATTAATATGAATCATACTAACCCTAAATACTAAGATCCCCCTATCTCTCTATTATATTTCTCTTATGATAAGACCCTACATTACTTGTGCTCCTTTGTGTAGTAAAAGATAAATTCAAAAGGGAAATTCAAAAGGATAATATTCTTCCAAAAATAAAATAATTTCTATTTAATTCCTGATTTTTCCAAAAACGATCGTCAGTGCAAATCAGGGTAGTCTTTATCTTCTTGATTTTTTCAAATATCTTTATTTCTTCTAATTAACTATTTCTTTTATTCTCCACCATCGATGCGATTTTTCTAAAATCGATCTTGTCCGCTCATTTCTAATTTTCCCTAATTATGACCTAACCCTAGTCCATGTTGCAGCACCGTAGAATCTTGACCATTGATTCTAGGGTATTTGTCATCTCTTCATCTTGGCCACACATTCAAAATTGTGTTTTCTATACAAGACATTTTTGCTCATAATTTCGAGATCCAACAACTTCTTTTTTAATTTAATAGTCATTATAGTCATTTGGCATTAGAAGTCATTATTTCCATAGACATTGTCATAGTCATAGGAATTTAGACATTGCATAAATCCTTCAAAGCTTGTTGTAGGTCTTAGACATTTGTAGATTGCTCGCACAATGAATCTGAGGGCACAATATCATCCAACAATCAAGAAGGTGCTATGGAGGTAATCATGGAAAATGCGATTTATAGGTATAACCATTTTATTGCTTAATTTCCTTTGTACTCGATAGATCTTTGGGTTTTTGTCTTTTATATTGATTTGATTGATCTAATCTAATCCTTAGAAATTACCCTCAGTTACAGAACTATCATATTCGTGTTATAAATCTCTTAGGTTTTGATTTTTTTGAAATATGTCTCCATCCAACTGCCTTATATGTCATCTAGCATGGGGGTGACCCACTAGAATTTATCTTTACAAATGTCTGTCTCTTTTCTATGGCAGTCCTACAACATAGTTTGTAATAGTCACATGTTGATTGGATTATCATATGGTCCCTAGCATAACACAACTTTCTACCCATACATATTGGCATCATCTTGTTTCTATATAATAATTTTTAATGTTTAAATTTTTTCTTTTCACCTAATATGTTTTTCTATAGCTAAAATTTGTATGGTGATGTAGCATAACCATTTAATGCATAATTGACTTAGATCTCTTCCTTGGAGGAAAATTCATGTGGATAGAATACTATGCTTCCCCTTTCCATCCTAGATAATATACTCATCCTTTTACTTTATATTGAATTCTCTTGAATATATATGCTCAATGAAGGGAGGGAAATATGTAATGTCATAAATTTCATACTATGCAATTTTGGATTACATATGTCTTCCTCTTTAGATAAATTAAGACAATTATGCTTTCTTTCAACCTAAAACCATCTCTCACCACTTAACATGTCAATTTTCTTGACTATTGAGTTTTATTTTCTCATGGACCTATATGTGCAATGAAGACGTGCATGACACACACTTGGATCCCACAAAAATCCATGACTAAGTTAGTTGTTGAGACATTACACCTACCACATTTTTGTAGTGTAACATCTCTACCAACTTGCAACCTTGTTGAGAGTCACTCGTGCAAGTTGTTTAGACAAAAAAGTCCCTCTTTCATGAGGATGGGAGCTCATTCAATATTTCTCTATTTGGAAAACACACACATATCTCTAATTCTCCAACATTCTACAATACTTCTTGAACATTCAAAAAATTTTGCATCTCTTTTTGTGTATGTTTTTCAAATAACTCTTCTACAACTTATAGAGTAAACTCCATTGTTGAAAACATGAGCTTATCATGAAAAGAAACCATTCTCATCTTGTAGGTTCTTGTTACTTCTTTACTACACTAGCAAGCTACCTACCTTCTATGCTTAGGAGAGGACTATTCAAGTCTTTTCATTAAAACATATAATATATTTTATTAGCATATTGTACTCTTTATAATTTCCATGTATAATTTCCATTATCTCGTCTATATTTGTTCATGAAGGTGGAAACACCTATACAAGGTTTTGACTAAGGAAAAATCCTCTATAGACACCAAAACCTTTCTCTTTGGTCATATGTGTGTAGGTGCAGATAGAAGAAATACTTGGAGAAATCTTGGACCTCATCAAACATTTTCGGTAAGATCTTAAACCTATCTTTCTCATTTCCATTTTTTACCCCTCTCACATCTAGAACCTTGTGTGTAGTATTCTAATTTTTCCTCTCTCTTTCTTAAAATTTTAAAATTACTCATTCTATCACACCTTGCATCCTTTCTACAATCTTTAATTTTTAATTTTCAAAATTTAGAATATTTTCATATTGGCATGCCTCTTTATCAACTTCTAATTCCCTAACCTATGGTATGATTCTTGTGGTATTTCAAGCCCTAAAAATTATTATTTTCATGTTTGGATCATTTTTTATTTTTCCTTCTCCATCATGCATAATAATGCTATATTTTAGTGTCATAACTCTCTCAACTAGGATTTTCCCACTGAAGATTATTGTTTGAATTTTGAGATGTGGATTCTAAACCATGGATTTTTGACACCCTAATCTGTTATAGCACTTCTAGGGTTTTTCACCTAAAAGGAGAAAGTAGAGCTAAAATTCTAGGTAGGTTCACTCAAATTATGCAATGTATGATGTTATTTCAATTAAAGGGAATGATCTAAGTGCATCCAATTGATAATATTGATTGATTAAATATGCAAAACCTAAGAAATTTGATATGTTTGAAAACACATTATGTTATGCAAAAATGAACTAGAAATGAATGCAAAACTTAACAGAAATGAACCAAACTGAAAGTGTTCACCTAAGATGTTGAAGAAGGTTGGAAATTACATTTGAAATGCTACTGATATTGGTTTTCAAGCCTAGTGAGACTCATTCCCTATTTTGGCTAAATCAGTCCCAGTTCTACAAAACTAAGCTAGAACCTGTTCTAACATAAGGGTATCTAAAAATGTAGAAAACTCAAAATTGACCGTAGAGTGAGACTAATTTTCCACTCATGGACAATGAGTCCACTTTTGAATTTTTGAATACTCAAAAGTGGAATTTGAAGCTTTCAGTTTGCACTTTGACTTGCTACAGGTGTCCTCTTCTGAAACTTTGATTTTTGAACCTGAAAATGAGTTTTTGTTGATATTTTGACTTGTTAAATGAAGAAAAAACCTAAAAAACTTTGCAACTTGATTCTTAATGATTTCCAATCTTCCTAGATTCTTAAATATATGAACAAAAAAAACAAGAAGGAGAGATGTTGAATGTTAGGGCATGGGGGTTTGCCTTGTTTAAACCCCTTTTAGGTAATTAAACCAAAATGAAGGAAGAATGGAATGAAACATGCAATAATGAAGTTGATTACCTTACCATGATGTTTGATCTTGAAAGTTTGCAGCAAAACATGGAGGATGTACCCTTGAATGTCTTAAAATTGATATCTTAGTGAGTTGAAATGATAAAACCCTAAGTTACTTGACTTGAGATGGAAGATTGGTGGATGAATGAATCATAAGAGATTAGCATATGTGAATTACAGTTAAAATTCTTATATTTATAGGAAATTCATTTATTTTACCCATTAATATCTCATCATAGGCCAACATGAAGTAAGATTAAATGTAAATTTCACGTTTTTCCCACTCAAAGGTCAAAATTAGGGACAATGTGATTGATTCGCCACACATGATGAATGATTCCCACCTGGATGGTGAATAGGTCCCATAGGGGCCATTTTAATAGCTAATATGCCAAGGGATAAGGAAATAAGGTTTAAATTATGAGTTTGTCATGTATTTGATCAATTTAAGCCTCAGGATGCACAATATGGGTTAATAGGGGCCTATCAATGATGATGTAAAAGTCAATTAGGGATTAGGACACATAATTCAATGTGAAAGTATAATTAAATGCACTTTACAACACTGAATGACGTCCACAGCCTACGAAGGCACAAGAACTAATATGAATGCGTAAAACACATTACAACACCTGGTTAAAGTTATGTTTAGTTCACAAGCCTTCTAGATTGATGTGAATATGTATTTAAATACATTTTATAATGTTGAATTATGGAGAAATGGGTCTATTAAGTGTAGAAAAGCATGAAAGTATCTTACAACACTTTACAACACCTTTGCAAGAAATAATTAAATGCATTTGAAAGGGTCAAAGACCTAGTTTGGATGTGAAAAACACCTTACAATCTGAGATTAAGACCTCATTAAGTCTAATTATCATGAATTATTCCCAAGTCAAGAAAGAGGTCCATTTTTTCTACAGTGCATTTAGCCCCCACTTTAGTGAGAGGATAAACTTGCTTCAAACTCACACTAAAGTAGACATTGAAGAGAGATCCAAGTGTACAGATGTAGATTAAAAAGATTGAAAAAGATCAATGGAGGTTGTGCAAGCCCCTAAGATCCAAGATCATAACTCAAACCATCAAGATACAAATTCATGCAATGGATAGTACTAGAAAGATGAAAATGAAAAAGGGGTGAATCAAGCTTTGATCGTTTGTCTGGTTGGTTGTGGATTAGATCTAGGCCTATTTGTTTCATAAAGAAAATGCATACTAACTCTTGGATGACAGAAGACTTGGTTCTCCATTGGGTGAGAATTCCACAACATACTCACTTTGGGGCCATGAAACTTATGATTGTCTGCGGGGTGCGAAATCCCAAAGGTGAGAAACATATGCTAGTTGGTATGTACTCAAACACATAGGGGGATAAAGGGAAAGTCATGCCTCAGAATGGGCTTCCCACTGAACCATATTAAATTTATACCTCGGTATGTGCAAAATCATGATGGGCCAAAAAGTGGTGATATGATGGGTATTTGTAGCCTGGTATGTGGCTTATGACTTTTTTTTACCCAAAATTGATGAAATGAAAAGGGTTTTTAAAGGATATTCTCAGTTTTCCACCAATATAAATTATGCTTTATTTTGAATTTAATAAATAATTATTATTGATTTTCTATTTGAATTATGACTAAAGTCCTAATTGCTAAGCTAATTGAAAAACATCTATAACATTCAAACTGTATCACATTTTTTAATACGAAACATGCATCACATTCTATGCTTCACATACTATAGGATTAAAAAAGAAAAAAATTAATTTCATGAAGTTTTGACCAAGTTAAGGTGGTTAGACATACAAGTTTTTATTTTTTTTAAAGTTGTAATAAAAAATTAGTAATTAATTATTTACTTGGAAAAAAATTACAAAAAAATATGCATCACATCAGGACATGAGTCCTCTACTTATATATAAAATCTTATAAAAAAATATTATCATTTTATTGTGGTTAGGGTGGTCAGACAGACACCTACTTATTTTTCCCTGAAATTTAAGTGCTACTACATTGAAATTTCAAATTTTCACCAAATAGATTTTTTTTTCCTTTTAAATAAACCTAGTAGATTAGAAACTACATTAAATTTTCTACAAATTCTATTCTTACATATTTTTGAAATAATATAAATAACTTATTCAATTTTTTTATGTCAATTTGCCTAATTTTGATTTTTCTAAATTTTTTGCCACTTAAGGGCCTGTTTTTTCCATGATGATCCTGCACATACCCACCTAATAACTTTAACAACGCACGACAAGGGAAAATGATTTTTGAGCTCTATGAGGTAAGCAAAACCTTGTATACTTGACACTTATACATTATTAATACATAATACTATAAGGATTATTCAAAGGTATTTTCTTAGTTCATGCAATGTCTCATCTTAGACAACATCATGCCAAATGTCTCCAAGAGAGGATAAATGCAAACGCTCTCATCTTGTATCCACGAGAGGATAAGTACAAGGTCTCATCCTGGGGAAAATTTTACCTAATGTTTACAAGAGATGGAATTGCATAATGAAATGTGAGTGGTGATGTATGCACCCACTTTAAAGCAGTTGTGAGCACAAGTACTATGAGAAGTTGCTTTAAAGTAGAAGAAGAGGACATGAGTGCATAGTTAGAAATCCCTATGCCAAGTCATGTGTTTTTTATAAGCTACATCATGAATAAATTGTAGCATGTCATATGCAAGCCAACTTAAGGCATGTCGTCCATATCCCAAGCTTACTCTTATGTATTCATGAAAGGTTAATGACTAGCCAAAGGAGGCAACCACAAGTGACATACAAAGATAACGTTGTTTAACCCCTTTCCCCCACTTAGTGCAGGACAATGGTGAGCTAAAAATGATGAATGAAATGTAGGTGAGAGTGAAAATCAGTATCAATTAGAGGAATTAGGTGCCACCACAGAGGGAAGCATACCAAACTCCTAAAAATGTTGGATTTTACATCTCAAAGCCTTAGATTCATTAGTGGAGTGACCATGAACTATGTGATATGCATCAAATGAAGTCTTGTAAAAGAATTTATTTTGAGTTGTGGGAGGGAGGGTCATCAAGTGATCTTGGAGGAGTCTCAACAAGTTACCCTATTGATCTATGGTAGAAGGTGGTCTTGTGGTATGTGATAAAGATACACTTTTCTTAGTAGTGGTTGTCATATCTTCGCAAGACTCTTTATATTGTGATATTTTATCCTCTCCAATATAGGAGGGTATAAAATCTAACAAATTCAAATCATGAACATTTTGTGAGATGAAATTTACATTAAGTGAAGGTCTATTTGTGTGTTGCATTTTTGGTGAAGGATGATGTTCAAGACCACTAGTTGTTAAGGATGATTTAGGAGTGTGTTGTGTGAGATTATTGATGTTGATTGTAGGCTTTTTCATCTTAGACAAGACACAATAACCAATACCATGAGTCATTTGTTGTGAGTTAAGCTCTATAGGGTTGTAAATACCTTGTTCTCGAACACCACATCCTTTTCCACCATATCCCTCTTATTTCATGAGTTCATAACCTTTTCCATAAAGCTTCTTAATTTCTTTTGGATTGGGTGGTGGTTGATCATAAGCATCATCAAAGGTGACTATGTAGTTTTCTTCTTTGTTTAAAGTAGTGGAGACAGATACTTTCGAAAGGTCATTCAAATTTTGTGTTGACATGATGGTTGGTTGTTTTTGTTTCTCATCTTTATTTTGTGTGATGATGTATTCACCAATAGATGATGTTGTGAACTCTAAGGATCCCCAATCATCACCAAATAATGTAGACACTAATTCCTCATTATTTTGTTCAATTTCAAGAGGGTATATATTGGATGTTGGAATCAATGTTTTTAGAGGACTTGTAGCTCCTTTTTCAAGGTGCAAGCAACTTTCAAGCTTGGGGTCTATTTCAACTTGATAAATATTATTGTTATAGACATATTTCATTATATGATGAAGGGTTGAAGGTACTGCATTCATCTCATGAATTCATGGTCTTCCTATGAGGAGATTATATGAAAGATCATAAGGCATTACATGAATAGGAGTTTGCAAAGTAGCCACCCAAACAACAATAAGCAAAGTAATTAAATTGAGTGGTTTATTTTTTGTATTATAAAATCCTTGAATAGATACAGAATTAGGTTTTATTTGTGACCTGTCAACACATAATATATCAAGGAGATTCACACTATGCACATTAAGGGTATAACCATTATCAATAAGGATTCGCTTTATTCCTATCTAATTATATTGAGAAATGATCATGAAAGCTTCATTTTGTTTTTGTAAATCTAAAGGAGGGAGCTCATGGTGATGGAAAGTAATGTTGAGATTCATGCTATGGATTAAAGCTACCACATCATTTAGAGTTATACTAGGAGGAACTGTAATTTGTTGTAAGACTATTTGAAGAATAGTGTGGTAATTTGGTGAATTCTGAAGTAAATCCCAAAGGGAAATCTTGGCAGGAGTATTCTTTAATTGTTCAACAAGATCATACTCCTTTGTGTGTGGGAGGTAATGAGGAGCACTAGGAAGATTGGGTAAAGGAAATGAGGATGGGGTTGGTTGTGGTAGTTGCACATTATTTCAAGTGTTATATGTATGAGCAAAAGCATTATAACTCAGCTTCTGTGACACATTATGCTTATGTGGGTAAAGAGAAAGTTCGTGTTTGTTTTGAGGTAGAGGTTAATGTGAAGGGGGGTAATGGATGAGTTGAGGTTGAATAATGTTAATATCCCTTAACATGTGAGAGTCTTCATTTTCTTTGGAGGGCATGTTATCTTTGTCTTGGGTCATAATATCCTCCCTAGAAGGAGAGTTCATGGGAGAACAACAAACCACATTTTGGTGACAATTAAGGTTTGGTTCATCCAAAATAACTTCATCACAACTAAGGGAGTTATTAATGGTTTAATGTGTTTGATAATTGATAGTGGGGAGATTAGGGGAAAATTATATTTGATTGTTGGTTTTTTCTAAGGTCTCATTCTCTTGTTCCATATTATCTACCCTACTAGGAGAGCTTGTAATATGTTAATCTAAGGTTGAAATTTTCAATGTAGCTTCATCACAAGTGGGAGAGGCATCAAGAGAAGGACCATTATGATTTTAAAATAGGTCTTCCCATAGAATAGGGACATTAGGGAAGATAGGGAAAATTTTCTCATGATATTGAATAGGTATATCTTTTAACACCAACCTATCCTCTTTGCATCGAGGATGGATATTAGGAGAAGAACAAATTTTATTATCATGATTATGGAGACAAGGTAATGTAATGTCTAGAAATGTGTCTATGATCTCATATTTGTGTTGTTTTGTGTGATTGTCATGATTACATAGTGTGATTTCCTTTTCTTTAGTAATGTTATGTCTATTAGGAGAGGTAAGAGGAGAGAAACAACTTACATTGTCAAAACTCTCAGCAATTGCTTCTTCTAGCACTAAAATATCTTCTTCACAAGTGTGAGAGATAATAGGAGAAGAAAAAATGTAAGTGTTATTATTATCCAAGGTTTCTTTCACTAAAATAATCTCATCCACAAAAGGGGAATGAGGAGAGGGATCTATGACTAACAAAAAGAGAGAGGAAAGGACCTCATATTCATATGCTTTTAACAAAATTTTCTTACAACATGCAATAAGATCTAAAAGGAGAACATGCAAGATGATAAATATAGAAATTTGTAATGAAAACATGCTAGAATGATTATTCTACAAACTTGAAATGTAACAATGATAAAGAAAAGATGCAAAAGAGGAATGCATTTTTTTAGATTTTAAAGATGACAATTGAATGATTATGATATGTAACAAGATGTAAATACAAACTTGAAATTGAAACCATGCATGAAATGAGATGATTTAGCTTAGATTTAATGAAATGCATGTTACAAAAATGTGGCAAACTGATACAGCTAGGAAATGACACCAAATAGAAGCCTAAAAATAGGGCTTTCAGCTTTGTAAAGGCTAGTTTTAGGGGTAAAGAGGGACTAATTCGCCCAGGGTGGTGAATGAGTCCCAGTATGGACATTTTTCAAAAAAATTAAAAAAATTTGATGGATTTTGATGTTTTTTGAGTGGTATGATGCATACCTAAGTTAAAAGTGCAGAATTTCAAAAAATTGAAATGAATGTAGGTGTGAAAAATGCCACCTAAATGCACTTTTTTATGAATGCAAAATTTAACACCTAGCATGCAAATGATTCATGCAAAGCCTAATGAAAGCTAGATCTATGATGATGAAGGACTCCAAATCAGTCAAAAAAAAATTCGAAAATAAATTTCACCAAAATGAACAATAGATTTTTGGCACCCTAATCCTTTCTAGCACTTCTAGGGTTTTTCTCCTAAAAGGAGAAAGTAGAGCCAAAAGTCTAGGTAAGTTCACTCAAATTATGCAATGTATCATGTCATTTGAACTAAATGGAATGATCTAAGTGCAGCCAATTGAAAATATTGATTGATTAAGTATTCAAAACCTAAGAAACTTGACTTGTTTTAAAACACATTGTGTTATGTAGAAATAAAATAGAAATTAATGTAAAACTTACCAGAAATGAACCAAACTGAGAGTGTGCACTTGAGATGTTTAAGGAGGTTAGAAATGAAATTTGAAATGTTGTTGATACTAGTTTTCAGGCCTGGTGGGACACATTCACCATTATGGGAAAATCAGGCCTAGTTCTGCAAAACTGAGCTAGAACATGTTTCTGACAAAGGGTATCTAAACATGCAAAAAAATAAAAATTTACCCTAGACTGGGACTCATTCACTACTCATCATGAATGAGTCTAGTTTTGAATTTCTGAATATTCAAAAAAGGAATTTGGAGCTTTTGGTATGCACTTGACATGTTATAGGTGTGTGCTTTTGAAACTTTGATTTTTGAACCTAAAAATGAGTTTTTGATGATATTTTGACTTGTTGAATGAAGAGAAGACCTAAAAAACTTTGCAACTTTATTCTTAACGATTTCCAAGCTTCCAAGATGCCTAAATCTATAAACACACAAGACAAGAAGGAGACATGTTTAATGTTAGGGCATGGGGGTTTGCCTTGGTCAAACCCCTTTTAGGTAATTAAACCAAAATGATGGAAGAATGGAATGACACATGTAATAATGGAGTTGATTATCTTACCATTATGTTTGATCTTGAAATTTTGTAGTAAAACATGGAGGATCTTCCCTTTAATGTCTGAATATTAATATCTTGGTGATTTGAAATGATAAAACCCTAAGTTGCTTGACTTGATATGGAAGATTGGTGGATGAATGAATGATAAGAGATTAGGAGATGTGAATGAGGATTAAAAGACATATATATATATATATAGGAAATTCATCTATTTTACCTGTTAATACCTCATCATAGGCTGACATGAAGTAAGATTAAACCTAAATTTCACTTTTTTCTTGCTCAAGGGTCAAAATTAGGCCAAATGGGATTGATTTACCACACATGGTGAATGGGTCCCACTTGGATGGGACTAATTAACCATGGATGTTGAATAGGTCCCAAAGGGGACATTTTGATAGCTAAGATGCTAAGGGATAAGGAAATAAGGTTTAAATTACAACTTTGTTAGGTATTTGATCAATTGAAGCCTCAGGATGCACAATATGGGTTAATAGGGGCCTATTAATGATGATGCAATGGTAAATTAGGGATTGGATCATAGAATTCAATGTGAAAGTGTGATTAAATGCAGTTTATGACACTAAATGAGGTCGACATAGCCTAGGAAGGCATAAGAACCAATGTGAATGTGTAAAACACATTACAACACTTGGTTAAAGTTAAGTTTACTTCACAAGCCTTCTAGATTGATGTAAAGATGTATCTAAATACATTTTATAATGTTGAATTAATTAGGGAGAAATGATTCCATTAAGTCTAGAAAAGTGTGAAAGTATCTTACAACACTTTATAATTCCTTTGCAAGACATCATTAAATGCATATTTTGAAAGGGTCCAAAACCTAGCGTGGATGTGAAAAACACCTTAGAATGCTAGATTAAGACCTCATTAAGTCCAATTATCTTTAATTATTCTGAATTTAAGTAAGAGGTCCCTTTTTTCTACGGTGCAGATTCACATTGTAAACAACCTATTATTGCTATGATATATATAAAAGGGTTAATGCATAAATTTAATGGGTATCATCTATAAATTTTCATAAAACACTATTCTAAAACCATTTTATTAGTTGTGTCAAAGCATGTAGATTAGAAAATAAAACCCTTTGATTTTGAAAAGAAGATAACAAAATCCCTTTGGCTAGAAATTGACCTTGATTTAAATATTGCATTGGAGGTTCATTTATTATGGATTTAAATCACATTTTATTGGTTTTATTTTCTATTATCATAGTTATGAACATTAAATTATAATGTTTTAATTTTCAATATTAAAAACTATTTGAAAGTAATTTGGTATTTATTTATAATAAGAGAAAGACTAGAAATTATATCTACTATTTATTGTTTTCTAATTAGAATCTGATGATAATAAAATATCATGGACAATGAATTAATTCAAATTATTTAAAGTTAAATTTAAATATTATAAAATGATATTACTCCCCCAAATAATTAATATTTGTAGAAGGCTAAAAATTTGATTGGCATACATGTTTTTCCTAGGATATTATATTTCATTTTATTATATATTGATCAAATGATTGGTGTTTCATTATAAAATGAGCTATAAGTACTTATATTGATTTTTTTTCCTTAGCCTAGAGTTTCTTTTGGGCCATGTGATTAAACATTAATTAATTTTCTAAAATAATATTTTGTATAAGGATATGTTTTAAAAGAAAAATAGATATAACTCAATAGAAGAGAACAACAATAATTTTCTTATAGGGAAATGTAAGGTGTACACTCATTCAGCTAGTATTTTGGAGTGTTCCTTTCGTACATTTATATTTTTTAATATGATTCATCCCTATACACCCCATTTCTTTCTTGACAGTGTATTTATGTTATCCCCAAACCTCAAAAAATGTGTTCTACCCCCTAAACCCTATAGGAGTGATTTTCCATTATGAGCTCACTAGTGACTTCCATCTAGAAGCACCTAGTTGAACATTGAAAAATATATATGGAATTTAATTTTATAAATATAGGTTTTAGAGGAAGTGTTATCCATTCTAATTAGATTCCATAGCTTGTGTTTTCTATAATTTACTAGGCCTTTTTAATCTCTAGTTATGTGCATTAATTTTCTAGAAAATTTGATATTTTTCAAATAACTTGAAAGATTCGCAAATAATAAATCATATTTATTTTAAAAGTAATGATTTTCTAAGATTTTATAATATTTTATAGGGGAAATTACTTAAATTTATCACTACTAGATAGGTTGTGGAAAATAAGTAGATGGAATGGGTATATGGGTAGTGATGTTTCACTATAAATGAATTGAGTGGAAAAACCCATTAATTTATCATTTTTTGAGGTATGTGGTTATTTTTAAAAGAGATTATACATGCATAAATTATATGATGTGTATCCTAAATGATAGATTGTTGATGGAAGGGTTTTTTATTAAATGGCATAGTTAGTGGATCCTAGTTTAATATGAGAAGGGATAAAATAAACCAAATAGTTTAGGAAAAAAGTGGGGTATTGGGGTGATAAGGAATAATGGTCAAATAAATATATGAATTTGTGAAGGAAGGATAGCACCATTACAATAACTAGAGTCAACATATTCCTGGAATGTTCTTTTAAGCATCTTGAAATAATTTATTTTGGTAAAAAATAATTATTGAAGATAAATATAATTTTCATATTTGGAATCATCACCTAGTTTACATAGTTCTTTAAGATTTTTTAATTTATTGAGAATCTCATTTTTATTTTTAATAAAAATACATTAAAAAATAGGTCTCAGATCTATCATTAGAAAAATACAAAAATAGAGTACGGTATCCCTACAAGGACTCAAATTCCCTTAGGCAACTCTGTCCTCTTACAATTATTAGAGCCAAACTTTCTTGATAGGTGCAAAGTGTTCTCTCCTTCCCATATTTTCTTGGAATTCTCTATTTTTTCTATCAATTCCAATCCATTTTCATTCTCAATAAGATGTAGATACAAGTCTTATTGTCTCACCTTCATGTTTGAAAGTCAATCTAAACACCTTTTTCATCTCCATATTAATGAAATGTAATAAAAATTATCCCTAAAGACACTAACACCACAAAATTTAAATCCTAGGTTTACACATTAGACATAGGGTTCATTTTCTCTTTGTTTCATATCTAACATGGCCTAGCAGCTAGGACCCATCATTAGTACATGCATCTAGATGAGATATCACATTTTTAGCATTGACATATTCATATCTTGCTTAATTTTACCTAGGTTTATTTTTATTTTGTCTCACTTCATATCATTGAGACATGTGTGCTCATGACTTGAGAGACATATTGCATGTACACTTGCCAATTTTTCACCCACTTGTTATGTGATATCACAAGTGTCCCACCTTTAGAGGGGTAGTAATTTTTTCACTCCTACCTTCTTTTCTCATCATCCTTTCCTATACATGCAAGTATTCATCATTGTATTATACAATCTTCATTTTATATTTTACATACATACTATTGTCGATATTTGATTCACTTATGGGAGTTGTTTCATGCTCTTTGATCTTGGTATTCTCCAATAGTGCCTATTATAGAACAAAGCAATATGATGATTATAATAATGAGAATTTCTCTAGGACAAAGGGAGCACCTTGGATTTCTTCAATAATAGTCAATAATATACTTAATATTTGTTATAAAAAATCCACAAATACACTATAATTGCATTAAAGAATATATATTAGTTTTATAAAGATTTTTAAATAATAGGAATATTTAGAATTATTCTAAATTATTATCCTCATAAACATGATGCTTGATTATTAAAATAATTTGGATAAAATATTCAAATAAAAATATTTTATACACTAAAAGCTAATTTCAAGCTAAGAAATTTCACTAACTAATGTAATTGGGAAGAGGTGACTAATTTTCTAAAGTAGAAAATTAGTAATAATCTTGTAATCTATTCATTAAATATTATAAATAAAATATTTGATCTTATATTTTAGCTCATTCCATTTTATAATTAAATAAAGTAAATTAGTAACTAAATAATTATATCATTGGAATACATGAGATGAAGGATAATTTATATTTCTAATGGAATATTCACTTGGAATAATAGAAGAAATGGGCCTAAAGCGATCTCCCATTGGCTTGATCGTTTCCTTGTCTCATGCTCTTGGGTTAGAGGCAACTTGGTCATTTGCTCTGAGATTCTTGACTGGTGTGGCTTTGATCATTGGCCTATTAAGCTTTCAACTTCAACTTCCCAAATCCTAAAAATCCTCCTTTCAAATTTTAGCTAATGTGGGTACGTGATCCGTGTTTGGGTGATCTTGTTGCTTAGTGGTGGCGGGATGGAACCCTTGCCTATGGGTCAGCTATGTATTCTCTGGTTAAGAAGTTGCAATATGTTATGTATCATCTTAAGTGATGGAATAGGTCGTGTCTTGGTAATTTTCGGGCTAGAAAAAGAGAAGAGCAAGATCGCCTTGCTGTTATTACTCACTAGATTCAGGATTTGGGATTCTTGGAGGCTCCTGGAAATGCTGAGGCCCAAGCTCTAAAATTGGTGTAGGAGTGGGAGCTTCGTGTGGAGATTTTCTGGAAACAAAAGGCTAGGATTGATTGGCTTCAAGAGGGTGATAGGAATATGGCTTTTTTCCATCATTTGGTGCAACCTTGTCGGAATAAGTGTTTTATTTCTTCCTTGGTTAACTCTTAGGGTCTTTCAATCTCTTTGCAACAATCTTTGTCTAGAGAGGCTCGTCAGTTCTACTCTAATCTGTTCACTGAGGATTCTCTGCTTGCCAAGGCTGATGAGAATAGGGTCCTTGCTTGCAATCCCTCTTTAATTTCTAATGAGTTGAATGCTTCTCTTATTCACCCAATGACTTTTTCAGAGGTGGTGGAGGTGGTGTTTGGGATGAACAAGGGGAAAGCTCCTGGCCCTGATGGTTTCTCAGTTGAGTTTTTCTAGGAGTTTTGGGATACTGTGAAGCTGGATTTGTTGGAGGTGGTTCGGGAGTCTCTTCATAGTAAGCAAATGCTTCGTGCCCTGAATGGTACTTTTATGGTTCTCATTCCTAAAAAGGAAGGTTCTGACTGACTTGATCTCTTTATACCTATTGCACTCTGTAATGTGGTGTACAATATTATTATGAAGTTGATTGCTGAGAGGCTTAAACCTTGTTTGCCTGTGATAATTTTTGAGGAGCAAGGTGGCTTTTTCGCAGGTCATCAAATTTTGGATGGGGTGGTGGTTGCGTCTGAAGTCATTCATTCCATGGCAACCTCTCAGGATAGGTCTATGTTTATCAAGTTGGATACATAAAAAGCTTACGAAAGAGTTAAATGGAGTTTTCTTTATAAGATTTTGTTGGCCTTTGGTTTTTCCTTTGACTTGGTGGACTAGATATTGAGCTGTGTGACCTCTTCCTCCTTTTTGGTTATTGTGAATAGGGAAACTTCAGATATTTTTGGGGCTACTATGGACCTTCGTCAGGGGGACCCACTCTCTCCTTATTTTTTTATTATTATGGTGAGGGGGCTAGGCTGGCTTCTAAATTCTCAGGTCTCACAAGGTTTGATTCATGGGTGGTAGTGGGGGATGGGACTGCCTATGCTTTCTCATCTCCAATTTGTGGATGACACCTCTTTTATGGGACTGGCTCATATTAGGGAGGCTAAATCCTTCAAGAAAGCTTTGGTCATCTATCTTGCAGCTTCGGGCTAGAAAGTTAATGAGCAAAAGTCTTCTATATTCTTCTTTAATACTCCTCAAGCTATCCAGCGACGGATTGCAGCTATTCTATGGTTTCAAATTGGGTCTCTTCCCTTTTTCTACTTAGGTATTCCTCTTGATGTTGGTCATCAGCCCAGGTCCTCTTAGCAGCTGCTACTCGATAATCTTAGGCAAAAGGTTATTCATTGGGGGTATGTGCAGGATCATGATCAGCCAAAAAGTGGCAATATGATGGGTATGTGGCTGATGACTATTTTTTTACCCAAAATTGATGAAACGAAAATGGTTTTTAAAGGAGATTCTCAGCTTTCCACCAATATAAATTATTCTTTACTTTGAATTTAATAAGTAAATATTATTCATCTTCTATTCAAATTACAACTAAAGTCCTAATTCATAGGCAGATTGAAAAACATCTATAGCTTTCAAATGGTATCACAATTTTTGAATCCAAAACATGCATCACATTCTATGCTTCACATAGTATAGGATTAAAAAAAGAAAAATTGAATTTTATGAAGTTTTGACCAAGTTAAGGTGGTCAAACATACAAGTTTTTATATTTTTTAAAAATTTGTAATAAAAAATTCATAATTAATTATTTACTTGGAAAAAAATTACAAAAAAATATGCATCACATCAGGGAATGAGTCCTCTAGTTATATCTAAAATATTATAAAAAAATATTATCATTTTATTCTGGTTAGGGTGGTCAGACAGAGACCCACTTCTTATTTTTTCCCTAAAATTTAAGTACCACTGCATTGAAATTTCAAATTTTCACCAATTTTTTTTTTTTTCAAAACAAACCTAGTAGTTTAGAAAGTACATTCAAGTTTCTATAGATTCTATTCTTACATATTTTTGAAATAATATAGATAATTTATTCAAATTTTTATGTCAAGTTGCCTAACTCTGATTTTTCTGAATTTTTTGCCATTTAAGGGCCTAGTTTTTTCATGATGATCCTACACATACCCTTAGACTCATCATTGGTTGTCTAGTGCTACTAGAGTGACTCTTCTCAAATCTGTTATCTAGGCCCTTCCCATCTATAGGTGCTTTGTTCAAGCGGCTCCTATGTATTTCCTTAAGGAATTTAATGCTCTTTCTCATCAATTTCTTTGGAGCAGTAATGTGTTGACTTCAAAGTGGAGCCTTGTTAAGTGGCATTTTGTGTGTAGACCAAAGCAGGAGGGTGGTCTTGGTTTACGCTCTGCTATTTTGAATGGGAAAGCTCTTGCTGCCAAGCTTTACTAGCGATGGTGTACCAATCAACATCAGTTATGGGCTTGTATTCTCAACCATAAATATCTTCGGGGTGTTGCTTCTTTTGAGCTTCCTCGATATCCTCTAGAAGGGAGTGGTTCTATGATTTGGTATACTTTGAAAGTGGGGGCGTAGTTGATTAAGTGTGCACTTTTTTGGATCCATCATTCGGGGTCACAAGCTCTTTTTTGGTCAGATTCTTGGGATGGTCAGCCTCCTATTCTCTCTTATTTTCCTCACCTCCAACCCCTTTGTGATGTTTTTCTTGTGAATGGCTAGGATACTATGGAGCATTATAAGGTGGCACAACATGGTGGTTTGGTTGTAAGTTGTCGCTGGAAGCATCCTTCTGAGTGGCCACCTGGAGGGTTTGAGGGGGATAGGCATGAGCTTTCCCAACTTTTGGCTTCTCGTGCTTGTAATTCTTTGAGGGGATCTGATGTCTTGGCTTGGGATGGTTCAAATTTGTCTGGAAAGTACTCTATGGCAGCCGGTTATAAGTAGTTAGGTAGGCAGTTGTTTGGGGATATTTGAGGTCCCTTGGTGGAAGCATGTTTGGCATAAGTTGTCATGGCCCAAGTTCAACTTCTTTATGTGGTTAGTGGCTCAAAACCGGTGTCTTACTTGGGATAATTTATGTAGGCATGGGTTCCAAGGCCCCTCCATGTGTGTTTTGTGTCATGGTTGTGAAGAGAGTGTCTCCCATCTCTTCTTCCATTGTTCCTATGCTGGGGAGATTTGACATTTATGGTGGGGGGTGTGGAATATGGACTGCTGGCATGCTTCCTCTTTGGTGGAGTTTGGGGAATGGTGGGGTAGGGCCCATCTTTCTACCCACTTCCTTCAGGCTACTTGGGCTCTTGGGCCTTCCTTTATTATCTGGAACTTGTGGTTGGAAAGGAATAGGCAGATTTTTCAGGATTCATTGTTGATGGCCCCTCACCTATGGTGGAAAATTTTACACTCTTTAGGGGAAACTATTGCAGCTAAGTTTGATATGACTATTCTGGTGGACCCTCATGATGTTGGTTGTTGTAATCATTTTCATCTTCCTCCTCCGCAATGGCAACTCATGCACAACAGATGTAGGAATCCTACCCTGAAGGTGAATAGAGAGGGAAGATGGACCCCTCCTCCTCTTGGGATCCTAAAAATCAACTCGGATGGCTCTGCTCATGGTAATCCAGGTCATGCTGGCATTGGGAGTTTGGGTCGAGATTGCTCTGGAGATGTCCAGTTTATCTTCTCTGTGTATAAAGGTCTTCATACGAATAATCTTATGGAGGCTCAGGCCATTTTATTGGCTATGGAGCGGGGCAGTCAATTAGGCTAGCAAAGGATCATATGTGAGTTTGACTCCCAAGTTGTGGTGAACTTACTGAACATGCGGTATTTGGATGATGTGAGTTGGCAGTTGGCTTTGATTATTGAAAAAATTCTCACTCTCTGTGCTTCTCTGGAGTTTATTACTTTCATTCATATTCCTCGAGAATGGAATGGTGTTGCTGATTGCTTGGCTAAATGGGCTTCTGATCATATTCATCATTGGAATTTAGTGGATCAGGGTCAATTACCCTCGAATTTGTCTCATCAGTTGGATCACTTGGTTGATCTTGATAGGGCCATTTAGGGTCCTTGCTTTGTAACGTCTCCTTGTTTTAATAAAAAATTTACCCCTTGATGTTAAAGGATAATTTATATTTAGAGATGAAATGTGAGGAAAAAGGGGTCCTAGATCCTAAATTTGGACATAAGGGGAATCTTCCCAAATTTCACTCAAATACCAACCACAAAGCCAAGAGATTGACTTTCAACCTCAATCAGACATGGGTTGTTGGATTCTTTAGGGTCTTAGGATTATTTGAAATGATCTAGAAATTATTTGAAATGATGAAGCTAATTGAACTATATGACCTATTATGCAAAATGTAGATTCTTAAAGATAATTAGACTATAAGAATAATTTCCAGGTAGATCTAGGAGATATCAGAGGGCATGTTATTACAAAGATGGTTGTCATTGCCCTAAAAGATCAACCTACTAATGCTCGATACAAATGCTAAATTTAATGAATCCACAAGAGGTGATTAATCCATGTGATGAACCCAAGCACTACATTTCACAACACAATGAGAGCAAGGGCCCACACATTAAAACAATCCTCCAGTGCAAGTGAGGGGTTCAAACCCATGACCCAAGCTCTAATACCAATTTTTGCAAAGATGGTTATCGTTGCACTAAAAGATTGACCTGTTAATGACCAATACAATTGCTAAAGTTAATGAACACTTGGGAGGTGGTTAATCTATGTCACAAACCAAAGTGTTACACTACAAAGCACAAGGAGACCAAGGGTGCACACCTTACAACACAAGTACCTATCACCAAAAGTTCATTCTAACATTTGAAGAGGGATTGGTTCACCCTTAGGGGAATGTTCTTTGTTAGGGATTCCAAAACTACTTTTCGCAGTCCTCTTTAAATCTAGATCTAAGATGTTATTCTCCACCTACAAATTTTTGGGAATGTCAGAAATAAATTTTGCAACTTAGTTTCTATAGTTTGAAAAAAATGATGACAAAAAATGTAATAATTCATAATTTCTCTTGAAGATCTCTTGAATCCTTCTTCAACCTATAACCTAGTCATACACAAAGAGGGAAAAAAAATTGTTCCATATAGGGGCTTGCCTTAGTCAAACCTGGTGAATAGTGTTCCCAATGTCATAATGGCATGTCAATGATAAAAACCTTTTATGGAAAGGAAGGAAATGATGAATGAAAAATTTGTTGCAACTCACCACTCTTTAATAGATTCATTGAAGGACTAAAGACATACACATAACTTCAATGGAATTGGATCTTTCTTGCTTGATTTTCTTGAATGTTTGTATGCATGAAGATCTACAACACTTGGTAGCCTACACAAGACAACATGAATACACATAAACTTTGACATGATATTAGGATCTTGATTGCTACTACAAATGACTGATAATGTTGCTCTTGAATGCTCTTGACAATAATATTTGCTCTATTGTATTTCTTCATAAGTGTGTTATATTTCAAATGATCAAATGACTATATTTATAGGTTTTTACCAAATTTACAAAAAAAAAAATTGGACACTAAAATGCCACAAAGAACATATTTTAATTTTGGTCCTAACTCATAAAGGGGACCCATTTTCCCATGGGTAAATGGGTCCTAGCCTAAAATTCCAAGACACACATGATCGAAGGAAATTTAATTATTAAATCCATTTATTTAATGTTGGTTCCCTTTTAAGAAAATGATAAGAATAATGTTTTGGAATGCATACTTCTGAAAACTAGAAGCTTAATTAAGTCCAATAAATTAAGCAACCCAAACATAGTGTCAAATTGTAAAGATATACAACTTTTTGCACTACATTTAGCCCCCAATTTAGTGAGAGTATGAAATTATGCTTAGAATCACACTAAAGTAGAGAAATATATTTCAAGGGAGGAAAATTTTACAACTATTGGAAAGATAAAATGACAAAGGATCAAGGAGATTGATGAATCCCTCAAGATCTATGTTCTCATGGAAAAACAACATAGGTGCAAAAGAACACACACATGTGTAGCAATGATATAAGGTACGAAAAACATTCAATTTCAAAGCTATTGCTAAAAAACAAGAAAAAGGAGATGGAATAGCAAGTTGTGTTATGTTGTGCATCCATACAACATACTCAAAAGGATTAGTGAAGTATAATATTTACTAGGTGAGCTGCAAGTCCAAGATGAGAAACACACAAGGTCTACTGAATTATGATATTTACTAGGTGTGTATCCATAACAATGGTCATTGTTTCACAAGGCTAACAAGTTGCATTATGCTAGAAACTCATGGAATACAATTGATTCACAAGGCTAGAAAATTACATTATGATAGACACTTATGGAATAAAATTGCTTCACAAGGCTAGAAAAGTTGTATTATGCTAGGAACTTATGGAATAAAATTGTTTCACATGGCTAACAATTTGTATTATGATAGAAACTTATGGAATAAAATTGCTCCAAAAGGATGGAAAGTTGTACTATGCTAGACACTTATGGAATAAAATTGAAAAGGTAAGCAATAAAAAATAATCAAAGGGGTTTTGCTTAATGCATGGAAGGTCACACCTTAGGGAACATTACACTTGACTTCACCACCAAGAGAGGATTGGTTGAGGAATAAAAGATTCACGCTTTAGGGAATGAAAAATATTGCAATACAACCAAGAGGAATATTTTATGCCAAGAAAGGTCACACTCTATAATGCCCCTTCATTTGCTTGTCTGGAGAACCTCTTAGATTTCAACTAGACTTTATGAGGTTGTTTATCCTGACTTTATGTTACTATTTGATAAAATTTATGACACTATTGAATGTTAATTGGACATGGTGATATTTTGATGAATTGATGTTGTGATTGATTATTCATTTATCACATGCTTTCAGATTAGCATAGTTGTTATTTGAGTTAATATTGATGTATGCTCATTTATTAATTATTGATGTTTTAATTTCGTCAGTCTTGATGTGAATGTATTGGTAAAGGGGATGGTATTGCATCTCTCACTTGCGAGTGCCCTGTGATTTCCATGATTCTCTCTTCATGGTGTGTATGAATTATTATCTATATACATGTACGACTTTTACTTTTGTTGTAAGTTTACAAGTACAAGACGATAGCTTCACGTAGTTTCACAAGTCTGAGTGTGTCTACTACCCAACAGTAATGTTGATTGGGAGATAGTAACAAGTTAACCTTGTCAAACCTTTACCCTAGCACAGTGTGTCATCAGTCTGTATGTTGGCCATCTTTCTTATCCATGTTGGTCTTGATATTTTATTTATCGTGCAAGTTTAAATTGTAAGGATTAAATTATATGTTGTGATTAGTATTTAATTATTATGAAGATTTTATTATAAATTAATTAATTTAATTTAAGTCATATTATTAAGTAATTTTAATTATTAAATTAATTGGAAATTAAAATAAATATGTTATTTAATTGTAAATTAGATTAAATAAATTGTTTTAATTTTAAATGCATATTTGGGAAAAAGATCTTAGAAATATCTTGGTTTGTTAAAGAAGAGATATGTGTTATGTGAAGTGGAAGTTAAAAGGAATTGTTTTCTTATTGTTTTAAAATTGATTTGTGGAGATAATGATGGAAATGAAAAAAGAAGAGGAAGTTGTTTTCATGAGAAATAGAAGAACATAGGTTTTTAGAAAAAAAAAAGATTTGTTCTGTGGTTTGAAGAAATTGTAGATCTTAGAAGCTTTCTGATAATTTATAATCTAGTTGTTATATTTTTGGCTATGGATTATTTTTGTTCTCCGGGAAGTGGCTATTTTTCTGGAGGAAGTTTTGGAAACATTGGAAAATTAAAGTTTATAGAGAAGCTTGACATCAATCTTCGAGAAAACAATTCTTCTGGAATAGGTTCTTTAATTGTTTTTGTGAATTTTGATTTGAATGAGTTATTTAATTATTGTAATGCAAATTGGAAAAGATTAGAAGGGTTTTTATTACTGTAGAAGCTTTTATTTTTAAAAAATTGCCATGAAATTTGAACTTTTATAAAAACCAATTTGGATCTTCTGTTAAAATGAGTATTTGAAATAGATTTATACAAAAGGAAATTATAGTGGTATTATTGAACCTCTATTGAATTTAAATCAAACTTAGAAACTTCTTCCTGTGAAAATAGAATTTATTCTTCTGTACAAAAAGGTAAATTATTGTGGAAAATTTAGATCCCTATAGGGAATGAATTTTAACACAATAAAAATATTCAAAAGAAAATAATAGAGGAATTAGAAAACCTCTATAGGATTGAAAATGAAATCTTTTAATAAATTTGAGAAAAATGAAATCCTCTGGTAGATTTGTGAAAATTGGAAACCTCTAGTAATCTGTAAATCATAACAACAGAGAGATTCACTAAATTAATCATACCTACAAATTTACGTACTGGGTGGGTGGAATTTTTTATATGTTTTAAAAGACTTGGCGACGCATCTTCACCAAAAATTTCTAAGAAACCCAGATCTGAAAATAAAAATTATTAAAGTCACAACAGACTAGTTTTATGTTTTGTATTGTTGAAAAATTATAAATTAATATATATATATATATATATATATATATATATATATATATTTATATTTAAAAATATATATTTAAAAAAAATTCATATAATTTTAAAATATTTAAATATAAATATATTTAAATGTATTTTTAAATAGGTGCATGCACATGCACAATTAGATATTTAATATGAAATATTTTAAAATAAATATTTGAAAAGAATAAATTGGATTATGTAATTAGAAAATATATATATATTAAAAGAATATTTATTTAAATATATATTATGTTGTTAATTAGTGCATGCAATGCACAAGCAGTTATTTTATAATAAAATAATTTTACTAGAAATATTGAGATTTTTATTTATGTGTTTGTGAAATTTGAGTTAAACAACTAGTTATAATTTCTTATGGTTTGTAAATAGAAGTATATTTTTAAAATAAGCATGCAAATGCATGGGATAGTAAATCTTAAACTAAAATAACTTAAGAGAGAAAGCTAATTTATATTTAAATATATATTGTGTTATTAAAATGTTTAATGTACAAGTGGAAGATTTTATAATGCAATGATTGTAATAGAGAAATTGATTTTACTATTATATGAAACTATGAAATTGAAGTTAAATAAGTAGTTTTATGTGATTTCCTTATTATTACAAATAAAATCATATTTACTTTGAATAATTGCATGTGATGAGATATTGATTCAAATTGGATTTAGGAAATCTGAATATTAGATTATTTAAGTGCCTGAATTATTTTAAGCTGTGTTCTTTTATGTTCACATTTGTGGGCAATTTGAGTTGAATATTATGACTAATTGTCAAACTGAAAGTTAAACAATTTGTTTAGTTCATTGTTGATTTATTGGATTTGGGAAATCCTAATGGTCTTTTATTTAACTACTTGAGTGGCTTATTGTTATTGTGTATTCTTTTGTAATTGTGTATTGGGAATTGGGGATATTTATTGTCGAGAAAATATAAGTCTTCTAGAGATTGTAAAATTGTGAAAGGGTTATTGTATCTTTTGTTCACCCTTTTTAAAATTTATTTGGGTAGTGCACATTTTTGAGATTCAGTATTTGACATCTATAGGGATGTGTGAATTAGTTTGAACACCGAGTTACTATGAACAGCTTGTGTGATTTAATTTGGGCACCTGGTTACTACAGACGAGATGTGTTGTTCTTTACAAAATGGTTAATATTTGTTATCGTGTTTTGTGCACCCTATTTACCCTTGGATTGTGGAATATGTTGTTGTGCTTTCAATAGGGAAGTGGCTTTCAATGAGGGTCGGGACACAAAGTGGTCCCATGACAACTCGTGGGAAAGTCAATTTAATCAGTAGAAATTAAATAATTTTTATTAGGGATAGAGTAGCTTAATACATTTAATCAAATAATTTAGCCTCGCTCATTGGCTCAATGGCTAGTATGAGACTTGAGATGAGTTAGGAATGCCTAGAATGGAAAGATCATTATCTTGTCTTCTTGAAAGATAATTGATTCTGCACTAGTGTTCACGTGGGGTTGGGTTCATGAGAGGCTACCAGGATAACCCAAGATGGGGGTCAGGACCTAGGAAGATCTACTTTGGATAACCAATGCAACCTTTGTGATGACACTCCTCCTATGACAACCATCAGTTTGTATTGTACACTGGATATAATTGATTCAGTGGTTTTGGAAGTAATGTAACCTTATATTTTGTGTTTACTAGTACAGTGTTGTTTTGTGTTTACTAGTATTGTGTTATCTTATGTATTGCTTGTGTCTAGAGGTAGTAGTTTTGTGTTGGTTACCTGTTACTATCTCCTAGCATGGGGGTTGGACCTACAGGTACCACATGGCTGGGTGACATGCACCTTACACTATTGGGGTTTTCTCTTCATGTTTGTGATGGCGGGATCTTCTAGTTCGAGGAGCTCGTGTGTTCTATGGATTTTTACTTCTCTTGTATTCATTGTAACAAAGGGACACTATGTATTTGTATTCCTTATTTGTAAACAAGGAGGATTCCTTGTACTGTAATTGTAACATTTTGTATGATCTATTCACTATTGGATTAAATTGTATATATCATTTTTAAGTGGTGTTGTATAGGTGGAAATATGTTCATTACATTTCCATGTTTAATTTATTATGCTATAGGTTAATGCCTTGATGTATGATGTTATTATGAGTTAATTAAAATGCTATCCTTTAGAATAATTTTGTAAGTTGTGAAGTTCATATGTAGATGTTTTGCATGGCCTAGAGGATGTATGTGTTAGAGTAGTTTACTTCACTCATCTTTGTTACTCTTTTTAAGAAAAAAAATAGTTGTGCTTCCACAGTGTTTCATCATCCTCTAGGTTGTGGGACAGGGTTTTACACACTCTTAGAGGACATTAAACCTAACATTACCACAAAAGTGATACTTCACATAGATCGAGGAAGCCACACTTGGATTGATATGGTAACACTTCTTGGGAGATGTTAAAATAATTGAAAAGTGGGATGGAAGCTATCATATGGTTTTAAGACATACAACACACCCACTTTCCAATTTCATTCAACGGTAACACTAGAGATCTTAGTGCAAAGGATAAAGAGATCTTGTGATAGGGTTGTCCTAGGGGTTTAATGTAAACTAATAAAGGGTTCACCACAAATTTTAGACTTGGAAAAGATAATGAAATGAAAGATGAAACACTAAACCCTAATTGAATGTAATGTACTATGAAATGACCTACAAAACTAAATGGAAAAACATGTAAAGCTATAGAAAAAAAGAGTTGCACCTAGAAATATGGAAATGGGTAGAAGGAGGTCTAAAACACTAGAAATGTTGACTTTAATGCTCTAAAATGCTTGATAATCTACCCTTGAATGCTCTTGTGAACTCAAACTTGCTATAAGAATGCTCATTCAACTTGATAGGTAAAAAATGAAAGAAATAACCTTGTATTTATACTTAATTATGTAATAATTCCCAGAATTACAACACTAGAAGTTGAAATCATATCTAGGAGAATAAAATCCCGCTAGAAATTTGAATTAATTTTGATTTTGGGCCACACAGAACTCATTTGACCAAGGTGGTGAATGAGTCCCACCAGGCCTAATTTTTGGGACCAATTTAAAAATTCTTAGGAAGGTGTGAAACTAAGTTCAGGCCCAAAAGATCTAAGTGGGACTCATTCACCCAAGGTGGCGAATGAGTCCCAAATCACTAAATGTTGGCCACTCAAGTGTGAAACACATGAATTATGATTGGGTATTTAATTGTGTTGGGATTATACTTGAAAGGATGCATTACATGTGGCTTATGGATGCAATGTACGACCGATTAAAGCATAAGAAAGCCTAATTATTAGTGAGAACCCAAAAAAAAGTGTGAAAGTGTGTTGCAACACTTTACAACATTTCAAATAAGACATCAAAAAGCTCATTTAGTTCACAAGGGCCCATGACCTAATGTGAATATGTTAGGCATATTACAACACTAAATCAGGGCCATGTTAATGGGACCTTTCTTCGTCATTACATCTAGCCCCCACTTTAGTGAGAGGAGGAACTTGATTCCTACTCACACTAAAGTAGACCAAATGCAATAATGATCAAGGGGGTTTAAAATGCACCAATGCTCATAAGATAAGACAACCATGATCAAGAGGGTAGCATAAGCCCTGAGAACCAAGTTCCTATGGAAAACCAACATAAACACAAAATAACATGCATGAAAATGATATAAAGAGAAATAAAAAAGCACAAGCATGCATTGTAAAAGAAATAAGGGAAAAAAAATAACATGAAAAGGAAAAGATGTAGATCAAGCTTCGACTATTTGTCCAATGCAATGTGGATCAGATCTAGGCTATTTTGTCTAAAAATAAATGCATACTCACTTTGAGGAAACAAAACTCTAGGTTCTCCATTGGGTGAGAAGTCCAAGAAGGTGAGACACATACACTCATGGATGGTATGCACTCACACATACACATGAGTGGCTATGGGGAAATTCATGCCTTAGTTGGGCTTCATGCTCAAACAATACCAACATTATACATCCTAATAACTTTAATAAGGCTCCACACAAAAATGGCTTTCAAGCTTCATGAGACAAGCAAAGCTTCGTATGCTTAGAACTCATGAACATACAAGAAGGATTCATAGGCATGCAAGCTATATTATGCAAGGTGGCCATATAAATGCAAAATGTAAAGTGCAAAGAATGTTCAAAGGATTCTTTCTTAGTTCATACAAGGTCCTTAACTTAGGGAACATTGTGTCCTTTGTGTCTAAGAGAGGAGCAATAAAAGAAAAATATATTTTTAACTTAGGGGATGCAGTGTGTCGCATCAAGCCACTTAGAGGAATGTAATATGCTAAGAGAGATGATGCTCTTGAAATAAATCACACCCAATGTCATCCAAAAAGCGAGAGATGCATCATATGAAATAAGAAAATTGCACCATGAACCATGAAAAAGAAAAATGCAAATGAATAATGTCAATGTATGCCCCCACTTTAAATAAATTACTAAACACCATGTTGTGAGAAATTACTTTAAAGTAACAAATGGTAAATGCAAAAAAAGAAGGCATGATAGCCAACTTGAAAATCCCTATGCCAAGTGATATGATTCCAAGTAAAGCCATGTCATGCAAGAGAAAAAGAAAAGAGAGGGGTTGTTGGGTATGTGTAGGATCATGATGGGCCAAAAAGTGGCATTATGATGGGTATGTGTAGGGTATGTGGTTGACGAATTTTTTTTAACCCAAAATTGATGAAACAAAAAGGGTTTTTAAAGGAGATTCTCAGCTTTCCATCAAGATAAATTATTCTTTACTTTGAATTTAATAAATAATTATTATTCATTTTCTATTTGAATTACGACTAAGTTCCTAATTGATAGGTTGATTGAAAAAAATATATAGCTTTCAAACAGTATCACATTTTTTGAATCCAAAAAATGTGTCACAGTTTATGCTTCACATACTATACGATTAAAAAAAGAAAAATTGAATTTCATAAATTTTTGACCAAGTTAAGGTGGTCAAAGATACGAGTTTTTATATTTTTTAAAATTTGCAATACAAAATTCATAATTAATTATTTACTTAGAAAAAAATACAAAAAATATGTATCACATTGGGACATGAATCCTTTACTTATATCTAAAATATTATAAAAAAATATCATCATTTTATTTTGATTAGGGTGGTCAAACATACACCTACTTATTTTTTCCTTAAAATTTAAGTACTACTACATTGAAATTTCAAATTTTCACCAAATAGATTTTTAAAAAAAAATAAACCTAGTAGTTTAGAAACTACATTCAATTTTCTATAGATTCTATTCTTACATATTTTTGAAATAATATAGATAAATTATTCAAATTTTTACGTCAAGTTGCCTAATTTAGATTTTTCTAAAAAAAATTCCACTTAAGGGACTATTTTTTCCATGATGATACTGCACATACCCTACCCCAAAAATGAAAACACCAAACATATAAGGGATATATGGATTTGGGGTCAGTATGTTCTTGTTGCAATTTTTTTAGAGAGAGCTCAAAATTGTCATCATTCCCCAACTACACATAGAATAGGAAGAATGACATAAAGAGAGGGAAAACAAAGAAAAACCTATTGGGTCAACATGGAAGAGACACAAATGTCTCAATGCCTTGTGTCATACCCAAAATGAAAACACAAGGTAAATGAAAAGATAAAGAAAGAAAAGCTTTTGGGTCAACATGAAAGAGATATGAATGTCTCGATGCCTTGCATCATACCCAAAAGGAAAACATAAGACAAATGAAAAAGGAAAAAAGAAAAGGATGTACAACATAGAGAAGAATGAAGGTAAAAATAGAGTAATGACACAAAGAGAGAGAGATACATCACACACATGTGTAATCACACAAAATAAAATGAAAAAACAATAATGCAAAAGACTAGTAAGGCATTAGCAAGTCAACCTAAAGCAAGTCTTCTACCTCCCAATCATGTTCATTGTATACCAAAGGTGGGAAACTAGCGAAAGGGACAATATCAAGTGTTGAACTAGGACCAACACTAGGTTCAACACTCTTCTTAGGAGAATTGTCATTTAAGTTCATGGAAGAAGAAAACAATGTATTCAATTCATTATGCACCTCTTCATCACTTTTAGAAACCTCATCATCATCATCTAAGTTAATCACAATAGGAGGTCAAATGATAATGTCCATGGAAGAGTTCAACTTTTGTTGTAGTTGTTGTATTGGATTGTTTTGTGTTGGGGTAGGGGTAGAGTCACCATGCACTGCTTCAGTCAAGTTTGGATTTTGATTTTATTTATTTAATTCTTCATGTAACCTACAATCAAGAGCATGATTTATATTCCTATTCTCTCTAGCACCTCTATTTATTTTAGTTTTCCTTTCAAGTTAAATTTGTGTAGGAGCAAGTTGATCGATCATAGGTTTATTTTCCTCCTTAGGGGGAGGAATGGAAGGAACCAGGAGAGGTTGTTCAATCACTTTCTCTTTAAATTTGTAAACTTTTTTATTCTAGAAGGTGTGACGAGGTTTTTTTCATTTTATCTTTGTGTTTTGTAGGATGTAGGTGAAGGTTTTGGTCATTTGGGATTTATTTAGGTTCAATCATGGTTTCATCAAGGATGGTAGGCTTAGTGGTGGGTGGAATCATGTTTCACAGGGATAATTCTACTATTTTCTTTTCCTTGAGTTTTTTGATAGGATAGGAAAAATAAGTCTCGTCATGGTTGTATGGGTTCTATGAACTCAGGAAAAAATGAATCTAAGGAAAAGTTACCTTTATAAGACAATAGGTTAAAGCCACTATGATGGATGGTGAGAATTTCATTGTCAAAGGGAAAATTTAAGAATTTATGCACAAACGAAGGGACAAATTTCATGGAGTAAAGCCATGGATAGCCTAGCTTTGCACGAAATTGGTCTAACTATGGGATGATGAAGAATGAGATATCTAATGTTTTTGGTCCTATTTGTAAAGGAAGATTGATTGATCCAGTTATCTTTTCATCTTCTTTTTTCTTACATCTCATCAAACTGGCCAAGGTCAACTTTGGGGTCATATTCACTTTTAAATGGTTAATAAATGCCTCAACAAGTTCATTCAATGAATGAATTGAGTTCTTCGGTAAAGAAGAGAACCATTCCAAGGTGGTATCTTTCAATGATCTAGGAAAATGATTAGCTGAAATATTATCATCAAGGACAAAGTCAAACATAATGTGGTATAAGCATTAACATGGTTAGAAGGATATCCCATCCCTCCATATTTCTCAAATATGTGCACCTCTACACCTTTTTCCATCAATGTTCACAATATCTCCAAGGACAATTGACTACTTTTGACATAATATGTAGGTGGGAAATTTTTTATTTTGGGTGATGGTGGAAACTTGATTTTGAAGGGATGAAATGGTTTGGAAGAGTTGACTTATGAGAGGGTTATTTGTGTTATGAGATGGAAGTGAGAAAGGTGAAGGGGTGTATGTGTTCGAATACAAGTGGATGAAATTCTTATAGGTGGTAAAGTGGTAGGAGATATGACGTGCAATGCCACATAGGAACTAGAGATGCTAGGGGGAATACCCAAGGAAGGAATTACATTGCTAGTTGGTTGTATTGTTGTTGTGACTTTCAAGGATTGGTATAGGTAGTTATGGAGGTAATTGTTGTGGGAGGAGCAGTTCCACCTTGGCCTGTGACATTGCTTGTAGGTAAAGGACAACTAATGGTTGGGGGAAGGTGTTTTCCAAAAAATTGAGCTATGTTTTTCACAAGGTCAAGTCCATCTTCACTTTCAAGCATGTGGTGAATTTTATCTATAGTAGGAATGGTAGTGGTTGAAATGTTGTCATTTTTCACTTGATGTTGTAGGTTAGCTACGTCCTCATGAATTTGAATTATGATTTCTTATTAGACACTATGATTCATTATTTATTCTTGCATCACACTACTTGAAGGAAAAGATTTGTTAAGGGTATGATCCATACCTATTGTAATAGTGTCAATACTAGGAGTGAAAAAGCTAGAAAACCTAAGATCCACAATGATTGTGCTATTGTGGGATGACATGAGTCTCAAACTTCGTCTCACTATAGTATTATTAATAGGAAACCAAATACTCATACAAGGCCTACTAAATGCAAGGTGAATGCAGATGCAATATAAGCTAAGAACAATAAAATGATTATAATATAAATTCTAGAAATTGAAATAGAAAGGAAATAATAAAAACTCATAAATTGAACCTTATATGCCATAAAATTTAGTGCAAAATATGCACAAGGACTGATTCGCCCAAGGTGGTGAATGAGTCCCAATAGGGATTTTTTCAAAAAAAAATCAAAATTTTGCTTTCCTGTTATGCTTTTTATGTTGGATGATCTATATAATAAATTAAAATTAAGATTTGTTTTGATTATCAGTGAAATGAGATGCAAAAATGCAAGCTATATGACCTTTCACTAATGTAAAATTTGAAAACCCTAGAATGCAAGTTAACTAATGCAAATCCCAATGCAATGTTAATGCAAGCCAAATCTAGGATGATAATGCACTCCAAATTAGAATTATGATGTTCTAAATTTAAGTTCACCAAAATCAAATGATGGAAAAGTGGGATGGATGCTATCATATGGTTTTAAGACATAGAACACACCCACTTTCTAATTTCAGTCATGAGTAGCCCTAGAGATCTAAATGTAAAGGAGAAAGAGATCTTCCTATAGGGTTGTCCTAGGGGCTGAATGTAAACTAATAAGGGGTTCACCACCAAGTTTAGACTTGGAAAAGATAATGAAATGTAAGATGCAACACTAAACCCTTATTAAATGTAATGTACTATGAAATGACCTACAAAAGTAAATGAAACAACACAAAAAGTTGTAGAAAGGAAGATGTGCACTTGGAAAACTAGAAATGATTGGAAGGAGGTATGAAACACTAGAAATTTTAACTTTAATTTTGACTAGAACTCATTTGTAGAGTTGGGAGAATCATTCCAAAAATTGGGTTTCTGTGCAGGAATAGGAATCTACGAAATGGGTATCTGAATCTATAAAAAATATGAATTTTGACTGAAACTGGGACTCACTCGCCGAAAGTGGTGAATCAATCTAGTTAAGCTTTTCTAAAGCTTCAAAGTATGATCCTACTCTTCTCTATCTACTTTTTCCTCCTCGATTGGTTTTCATATCCAAAACCCTAATTTACAAATTGTAGGTCTTCTCCAAGGTTCTCCAAGGCTTGATGACAACTTTGACAACTTTATGCACTTTGACAAATTTTCTCCAATCTTGTTCCTTAGGAAATTTGCAACCTAGACCTACAAATTACACACAAAGAGGGAAAAATTTTGTTGGGTTAGTTGATAGGGGTTTACCTTGGTCAAACACCTTGTTGGTAATAAAACCTTGAAATAGAATGAAATATGGATGGAGAATGATGAATGAACAAAATGAGATGTTGCATCTCACAAAACCCTAGTAATAATGTGTTACAAACATGTATGAGATGGATCCAATGGATGTAGATCTTCACTCTTTCTTGAATCATAAACCCTACATCATAATTTTTAGCTCAAAAATAAACATAATGGATGAAGTCCTTGACATGATGATTGATGCTTGAGTCATGTTGTAAAATGCTTGATAATCTTCCCTTGAATGCTCTTGTGAACTCAAACTTGCTATAAGAATGCTCATTCAACTTTCTAGGTGAAAAATGAATGAAAGAACATTGTATTTATACTTAATTGTGCAATAATTCCCAAAATTACAACACTACAAGCTAACATCAGATCTAGGAAAATAAAATCCTACCTAATATTTGAATTAATTTTGATTTTGTTCCAAATGAGACTCATTCGCCTAAGGTGGCAAATGAGTCCAACCAGGCCTAATTTTTGGGACCAATTTTAGAAATGCAAAGGGAGGTGTGAAACTAGGTTTGGGACCCAAAGATCTAGGTGGGCTTCATTCACCCAAGGTGGCTAATGAGTTTGAGATCACTAAATCATGGCCACTCAAGCCTGAAACACATAAATTATGATTGGGAATTGAATTGTGTTGGGATTATCCTCAAAAAAATACATTAAATGGGGCTTGTGGATGCAAAACAGGGCCAATTAAAGCATAAGAAATCCCAATTATTAATGAGAACCATAGAAAAGTGTGAAAGTGTGTTGTAACACTTTACAACACTTCAAATAAGACATCAAAAATCTCATTTAGTTCAAAAGGGCCCAATACCTAATGTAAATATGTTAGGCATATTACAATACAAAATCAAGGCCAAGTTAAGGGGACATTTTTCCATCATTATAGATATATGCCATCATCACTAAGAAGGGAACATGCAAACATTAATTAGGGGAGTATATGCCCCCTTAAAATGTTAGTCTACTTGCTACACTAATGTTTGAAGGAGATAGATAGGGGTCTCAATAAGAAATACACCTAAGACAAAGCTACCTAACCCCTTTCCCCCCAAGTGTAGGACAAGGATGAGCCAAAATAGAATATGATATGCTACTCCTTACAATACAAAAGATAATTGTGCATAAATTTCAATACATGTGGTAGTGAGCATACTATAATTCTACAACTATCAGATGGCAAGGAGCAAAGTAAATAGTTGTTATTTGATTATATGATGATATTGAGTTGTAAAAGGATCAATTTATTTAAATACCTTCTTTAAAGCATGAAATTAATTGGTAAGATGCCCAAGTGTTTTATGATATGTAGAGTAATACATGTTTATACCTTTTTATTTTTTATTCTCTCTAATAGTTGGTAATGTAATCAATATAAGGTTGAGAAATTTTTCTAAGGTCTATTCAGTCTCACTTATGGTATGTAAGAATGGTAACTTCTTAAGTTTATAAGGCTTTTTTTTCTTACTTGATTGAGAAATTATTTGATGCGAAGGTGGAGAATCTTGATATCCTAATCCCTTAGTTTCTTCTAATGGTACTTATTCTAGAAACTTATGAATCTCTTGCTCATTCCTTATGTCACATCATTGCTTTGTCAAAATTGTAAAACCTTGGTCACACTACTTTAGGTTAATGGGTGTGTTAGTGACTTTGTTCTATTGAAGACTTGGGTTGTTGGTAGCATGATTATGATGATGTATAGATGATGTTGATGTATAGTGTGGAGATATTTTTGAAGATTGATGAAGCATGACAGTGTATGGTGTTTTCATTAATGACAACCCAGTATAGAGATACAATAGTGTTGGTCCAAAGAAGGAAAAATGTTTTGTATATTTTCCTATGTCTTGGTGTATAGGTTTTAGTGTTAAATGAACCATTTTTGTTTTCCACATTGTTTCACTATGAAGAATCTAGTCATGCACTTTTTAGTTATTATTGGTGCATATAGGAGGTGTCTAAATCCAAGGATTCAAGGTTATATGTCTTCTACAGTTGAAGATAACATTGATAGAGTATCAACTCTATAATGACAGTGTTACTAGTACATAGTGTATTATGGAATGCTACACATTCCATTGTGGATGAATATTGTGGTATACGGTCTTGAGGAAGTGTTTCAAGATGAAAAAAGTGTGTATGCTCTATGTGGAAAGTGTTTCGGTGGTTTGTGTGTCGAATTATGAATGAACATTTTGCTCATTCAGTTCTCACTTCACTAATTTTGTCATATGGTGATAACCTAAGGATTTTGGGGTGGTGTGGAGTTGAAGTATGTAAGGAACAGATTTATGGGAGTGATTATAGGTCATGTTGACCTATTTTCAGGGTATACATCTTACAGTTTGTTATGTAAGTCGTGTGTGTTAATGTTTTGAGCTGACAAGTTATGTGGTAGAAAATACATCTAATTAGGCCTACCTAATTGATATTTTGGATAGTTGTGGTATATACACAAGTTTAATTCATTTTTGGAAGATGGATGTGATGTGATTAAGTGTGTATGCATGTTTTTTTGCAAGAGAAGTGTGAATTATAATTGTGGTGAAGTATGAAGTGTGTTAAGTTTATTTTAAGAGATTAATTGGAACTGTATTTTTGAAATTTTGTAGATTAATTATTAGCAATTCATTTTGGTAGGGAGTCACCCTTTCTTCTATAATTTTCTTTTCTAGGTGGTGGGCCACTAACAATGAGCTATTCTCTCTTTTTTGGACAGTGAGTCCACCTTTTTATATCAAACATTGTAATTGGTTATAATATATATTGAGCTAATTCAAATGATGGTTTTTCCCATTGAAGGGTTTTACACATAAATATGGTATTATTGTGTTTCGTGATGTGATACATGCTTTATATGTTCATTTTTGTTATTGCAATTTTAATGTGATTCTTTGAATGGATGTTTAAGTTGATAAGAATAAAGAATTTTAGTGAATACTAATTCACTTTCTGTCTTGGTATTTTGGGTGTTCAAAAATTGGTATTAGATCTTGGTTCCCTCAATTATCTTGATCTCTAGGATATATTTTTTATGCTGACAACATGGCTACAAGGAAGCATCCTATCCCTCTGAAAGAGACTATCCTAAAAAAATTTACTAAAGAAAATTATATAGTTTACATGGAAGGAGAATTCAAATCAAACCTTGATGGTTTGGATAAAGAAAAAGATGAGAACAGGATCTTAATGATGTAGATGAGTGTATCAAGAAGTTGAGAGAGAAAATCAAGAAAGCTAAAAAAGGAGTCAAGGAAAAAAATGAGCAACTCAAGTAATAAAATAAGATTATCACCAATCTAAAAGTTCAAGTTGAAGAAGGAAAATGAGTCGAAGATTGCCTAAATTCTGAATTGAAAGAAAAATTTGAAGAATGTTGAAAGCTTGAACAAGATATTATGACTTTGAGACAAAATCTAGAGAAATCAAAGATTCAAGATGAAAATTCAAGAAGAGCTCCACCCTTCTTGATCAATTGATTGCAAATTAGAAGGCTTCTAAGGACAAATAAGGTTTACAATTTGAAATAGGAGAAATTTCCAAGGAGAATTAGACTTCAAAGAATGATAAAAATAAGAATGATAAGAAGAGAATATCAAACAAATCTAGAGCTAGAAAAAATATTTCAAAATCCCTCCTATCAGACAACCCGTTGCACAAATGTATTAATCGTTTAATGGTTACTATTATTCTTGCAATAAGTTTGGACATAGAGCTATAGAATGTAGAAGCAAAATGAGTTAGAATAGTCAGTCCTTTCCTAGTCAGTGTTTTACATATAATAGATTTGGTCATAAAGACAATGAATGAAAAAGTCAGATGATAAGTAGCTACAATAATGGTATAATGTTACAATATTTCAATGGTTACAGTTATACATGCAATGGATTTGTCCATAAGCCTTTTGAATGTAGGTCTAAAATGGAAAGGAGTAATTTTGTTCAACAAAAATCTGCCATATGTCACAAATCAGAAAACTACAATGCATAGCCATGTTTTACAAAAGTTAGAATGTGAAACCCTCTATTTCATAGAAGAAGGTTGATTCGATAAAGAAGGTGGCTCTGGTAAAGATGAAGAAGGAAATTAATATGATATGGAAGAGAAAGGAAGAGATCAAAGTGAAATGTGAGTCTGTGCTAGCCCCTGGTGCAAATATTTCATCTGGAAACTAGATGGAGAGCTTTGGATCATGGAGAGTTCTAGTAGAAAATCTTCTAGCCCCTACCAAATATGTTGTGTTCATGCATTCAACACACTAGTACATGTGTAGATTGATATGGTTGATTTTTTTATAGTATTTTCGATATGAAATTTCCTATTGTAGAGATTTATGAAGCAATTGAAAGTGCTTGTGATGAAACACTAATGGTTTTCCATCTTTTTGACCTAACTTTATTCACTATAATCAATGCATTTTTAGGGCATGAGAATGGTGTTTATATATGATTTTACATATGTCTAAGTCATTTTTAATTGAGCAATTCAAGTGAAGAATAGAGCAAACGTGATTTGAAGTGATTCTAATTTGTTACATACGAAACCCTATCAGTAAAGAATTCAAAGGTATTTATTGTTTCTTGATTAACCCTAGGCTCAGAAGTGATTCAAGATGTTTACTCCACAATTAATCGATGTATGTGAATGGACAAGACCCAAGTTTAAGAAACATCCTTATAAATTAATAGAGACAAATCCTCAAGGTGTTTTTTTGAAGGTTCCATACCATGTGATGCACATAGAAATAGTGTGAATCTATATCTAGACAAAAATAGAAGAATATGATCACACAAAGATTGTAGAATATTGGGTAAATGAATTGATGGGAAATGGTTTTGAATTGAAACCTGAATTTGAAATTTTGAAAGAGAAGAAATTGGATGATTGGAATAATTTCACTATTTTTTTTCTATTGGGATTAGTGGGTCAAGTACATGCTCATCCAAATTCATGATAAGTTCATGTGGTTTCATATGTCACACATGATAAAAAAGGAAGCGATTAGTGTTTTTACAGGGTTATACTCAAATGGAGTAGTTTTTAAAATGAAGGTCATGAGGAGTCATGTGGTAATGAAGCTCACTGATGCAAAATTTTAAAAAATTTCCCTAACAATGAAGGGTATTGATGACCCAGTAGTGAAGTATGCATTGATGATGATTAGGTATAAGATATTTTATACTAATAGAGATAACTCTATGTTGGCTAATGTTATTCATAGAGCTCACCAAATGGTGAAAGAAGTTCTAGATATTGATTTGTGTGAACTCATGAGACAACAATTGATGGAGAATCTTCAAAAATCCAAAGAATCTTGATACCCCTTTTGGTATGGTACCCTAAATGTATGTTTATTGTTTTACTTTCTTAGAGAAGTTACTAGTGCAAAGAATATTGTGGTTTTTGGACAATATTCATGTTGTAGTACAAATTAGAGACCACTTGAGAAGGTTAGGGAACCTAAAAACCCAAAATTCTATGTTGTGGGGTTTCTTCATGAATTTTTAGGGAAAAATGCAAGAAAGGTACAAAATTATAAAAAGTGTAGTTGAGAAATATAAGAATGATATAAACTTCATGGCTAGTAGAGATCACTATATTATGGAAGTAGTTGAACCTAGAACTATTTGGGTTCTTAAGCTTGGGTATGAGGTAACTAAAGAAAATCTTACTAGTTTTGTTGAAGTTGTGTTGAGCAAGCCAAGAGATCCATCTATGGAAAAATTAGGCAGATTTTTTGATAAATCCAATTAGGTGAATATGGAAAAGAACAAGAAAGATATTGAAAATAATGTTGAGAAGATGAAGACTCACTTGGAGGTGATAGTGAACCCTCCTAAGGGTTTTTTGCATAAATTAAAAGCTACTATTGTTGCTCCACAAGGTACTCTAGGTACAAGAAGGTTAGTTAGGACCTTTTCCTCCCCAACTATTACTAAGACCTCTAGAACAAATGTTGAAGGAAGCTCAAAGAACAAAGAAACATCTAGCCCATTTCTACAAAAAATGCCTCCTAAGAGGAGATGAAAAGAAAATTCCACCAGAGTAAAATACATCAACTACGAGGATGAGGAAGATATAGAAGAAGAAGGACCATAGTTGATGTAGAAGAAGTCTCAAGCCTCTATAGAAGAGACTAATTTAAAAGGAGCTAAAGTTGATATTATTCATACTGAGACTCAAGAAGAGGTCCAAAAATAAAAGAAGACAAAAGAAGAAGAATAATCTCCTTAAGGCAAGGGGAAGAAGAAAGAAAAGACCGCTCTAGTAAGGGAGCATAGTCCCTTGAAATTTTGTTCTTTGTTTTATAGTATTTTATAATTTGGTCTATGGGAAGAGATAGCCAAAATTTATCTAGAGTCTAATGATGAATACAATATGACAATTGAGGAAGACATCGTTAAGTATATGGTAACTTTTGAAACTAGTTTAGATAAAATTTAGGAACAATTTCTTGATGACTTGAAAAATGTTTTATCTACAAGAAGGAAAGAGGCTATTAAATAATAGAAAAAGATAAAGGATTTTTCCTTGTAGAAGGTTGGTTCTTCTCTAACACATGATGATAGATGAAAACTATCTAAACTATATAGTAGGAAATTCAAAACAAAACATAGTGTAAACACTCTAATGAGAAAATACAAAGAAGATATAGAAAGATTGAAGAATGAAACTCCATGGAAGGTTGAAGAAATTGCTAAAGGATTGGGATTCCCTCTAGATATTGAATAACAAATGTAGAATGATTCATTTATCCCAGAAAGAAATGAGCCTAATAATGGACAACATGAGGATATGTCTATGGATGAGAATGTGCAAGAAAAAGTGGAAACAGATGATACCCCTCTAGTTGTGGAGAATCTTGTTGAATAAGAGAAGGAAGATAACACACAAGATTCCTTAGAGAAAGAGAATGATCAAAATGATCATAATTTTCCTCATCCAAATATGAAGAAATATATGGAGCAAAAAGAAGAAGAAATCCTAGAGAAGTTTGAGCCACAAAATGATGAAAACTTGGCTCCTTTGAATAATGAGAATCCTCCTAAAGAAGGAAACAATATAGAAGAATGCATCGACAGTGAAGAGAAGGAGAAAGATAAAGAAGAAAGTGTAAAAATGGTTAGTAAATCCTTTGAAGATTTTGGAGATTCTTTAAAGGATTTATTAGATATGTTGTAATTTGAACTAGTGGTGTTTGCATAGCTCCTATAGATACCTATGCAACAAGGACAAGTTGATATGAGCAAGATCTCTCCCTTGTACCAGCTACAAATTGGTGATGTGTTTCATGCCTCTATAAGGATGGAAATATTGCAAACACACCAGCAGAGTACAAAAAAGATTGAAGTTGTTAAGGCACTCCAAGAAGATATTCTTAGTGCAACTATTGATGATTCCCTATCTGATATATAGAAGTTGAAGGTATTGTCAGATTCTTTCAAGGATTATTCTACCAATCTAGAAGAGAATTTGGAAAAGGAAATGGAAAAGAAGGTCAAAGAGAGGAGATTGACCAAAGTATGTAATAATTGTAGTGTTGCACATTGCAAGTTGCAAGGCAACTTGACAGATGTTCATAAATGATTGGATGAAGAAATTTTTTTGTTCCAATAATTCTTAAAATGAGCCAACTCTACAAGGAACATAAAGGACCAAATATACTCAATAGAGTCACAAATAGCTTAGGCCTCTAGTGCTTATGAATTGACAAATGATGCAGATGGTGCAAAAAGGGCAGAAATTGAGAATATGTATGGACAACTCTTCCTATTGCAAGAACATAAAGAGAAAACCATTATGTAGTATATCTTATAAATTTGGTAAGTGCAAAGCTTACATCTTTGATAGAAGCATTATCAAGTGAAAATAAGATGACACAAAAGAATCTGGCATCAAGTACCCCAAATGAAGGAGAATATCTCCTTATTCAATTTGAGATCTAGTGAGTATGCTTGCTTAAGCCAAGAAGGATTGGTAGATAGTGAAGAAGGACTAGGAGGCACACCTTGCAAAACTCAATGTGTGTAAATAGCGTATTTTACCCTCTGATATTTAATGATGTACATATCTTTTTTTTTATATAGTTTCTGATTTCTAATTACATATGTCGAAGTATTGGATAAGTGTTTCAATACTTTTTTGTCATTTTGATGGATAACATTATTAGTGGGGAGCCATTTGATATTTCCTAAAGAAAATATTGTTGGAGAAGTGTGTTGTATAGGAGAGATACAATAAGGGGAAGTTACTCTAATGTATGTATATATCTATCAAGGTGAGTGTGTATGTAAGTATAGTTATCCCTTTTCCCTTGATGTCAAAGGGGGAGTATAGTAGAGGTGGAGAAGTTTGAGCAATTTTGAAGAGTGAGAGCTTGTTTCCATCACTGATAAAGGGGGAGATTGTTGAAGACTTGGGTTGTTGGAAACATGAGCATGATGATGTATAGATGATGTTGATGCATGGTGTGGAGAGATTTTTGAAGATTCATGAAGCATGAAAGTGTATGGTGTTGTTATTAATGGAAATCTACTATAGAGATATAGTAGTGTTGGTATGGAGAAGACCAAATATTTAACAAAATTTCCTAGGTTTTGGTGTATAGTTTTTAGTGTTTAGTGAACTAGTTTTGTGGTTTGTATTGCTCCATTATGAAGAATCTAGTCATGTAGTTTTGAGGTAATATTGGTGCATGTGGGAGGATATAAATCCAAAGATTCAATTTTGTATGTCTTTTGTAGTTGAGTATGGGCTCTGTAATGGTAGTGTTATTGGTACAAAGTCTATGTTGGAATACTCTACATTCCACCATGAATGAGTAAATTGTTCTATGTTGTTTTGAGGAAGTGTTTGTGGATGCAAGAAGTGTGTATGATAGAAGTGGTAAATTTTTTGGTGGTATGTGTGTTTAATTATGAATGAGCAGTTGGTTCATTTAGTTATGGCTTTACCAGTTTTGTCATATGGCACCAACCAAAGGATTTTGGGTTCATGTTGAGTTGAAGTATGTAAGGAGTAGATTTATGGGAATGATTATAGGTCATGCTGACCTATTTTGGAAGTATAAATGTTTTGGCTTGTTTGACAAGGAATGCATGTTAAAGTTTTAATCTAGTAGGTTATGTGGGGTATGATACATCTAATTAAGCTAGACTAATTGATGTTTTTGATAGTGGTGGTATATAAAAGGTTAATTCCTTTTGTAAAGATAAAAGTGATGTGATTAAGTGTGTGTGTGGTATTTGGTGTCGAGAGAAGTGTGAATTATAATTATGGTGAAGTATGAACTATGTTAAACTGGTTTTAAGAGCTTAATGGAACTATATTTTTGGCATGTTGTAGATACATTATTAGCAGTTCTTTTTGGCAATGAGCCACCCTTTCTTCTATCTTTTCCCATTCTAGGAAGTGAGGCACTAATAGTGAGCCATTCTCTCTTTTCTAGATAGCGAGTCCTTAGACAGTGATTCCACCTTTTTTGTATCAAACATTCCAACCAGTTATAATATAATGTGAGCTAATCCTCACCATGGTTTTTCCTTTTTAAGGGTGTTCCACATAAATCTGGTTTTCTTGTGTTCCTTGATGTTATGCATGCTCTATATGTTCCACATGTTGAAATAAGATCGAGAGGTAGTAGTAGATATGTCTTCATTATGACTAGGTTCCTCTATGGTTGGTGGTTGAGACTTATTTTGTGATTCAATTTCAAGATATAGAAGATTGAACATGTCAAGTGGTGGAATTATGGGAGGTGTTGGTTGTTGACATGGGTTATTAGGTCATTACATTGATGGGTAGAAGGCTACATTTCACTCAAGTTTATGCAAGGAGTTGTGTATGAATTCTTGCACGCTCTCTTCATTTTCACCCAATATGCCTACTTCTGGAGGGCATGCATTCAAAGTTGACTGATCGTGAATAGTCTAAATTACATTAGCATCATCACCAAACACACAACTTGAAAAATTAACTATAGATTTGAAGGACATCTACACTTTCCCAAAATACATATCCATGATGATGATTTTCTTAGTATTTCCTAATTTTATGCAAAATGCAATTTTCAATTGTAAAATATGATAACCGACTTATTGTAAGATGCAAAGACCTAAAAATAATGAAATTTTTAGTGCAAATTTTGATTCTAAACAATGAACTTTCTTTGACCAAATCAAATAAATATAAAATTCTTTGAAATATGAAATTTTAGAAACTGGAACTATACCAGAGATCTACACATATAGGATATCTGAGTAGACAAAGACAAAAATGTGTACAAAATTTTGCAGAAGCACATGTACAAGGATAGGGTTGCCCATAGGTGAATGGGTCTTTATATAGGGTTGAAAAAAATAAAAATGAGTGTTTAAGTTACTATTTATGATTACTATTTTTGGTTGCAAAATGATTCTGCAGTGACTATTTTTTCTATAATTTTTTTGATGACATGAAAGTGAAAATCTATGACAATGTATAGACAAAAGAGACAATTTTGAGTGTAATTTTGAATGAAATTTTGATCTAAATGACTGAAACACTAAATAATGAAAACTATGATGCAAAATATATGCAATATTTTTAGAATTTTATGAGTTTTAATCATGCAAATATGCAAGATGCAACCCTAAATGAAAAAAGTAAAATACAATGATGTAAAACCTAGATCTAGGGTTTTAAAGACTTCAAAATCATAAAGTTATAATGTCAAATGTTAGGTCCACCAAAATGAAATGTTCAAAAAAAGTGTTCCTAGATCCTAAATGAAAATAATGTAGAACTTAAGGGGCCTCTTCCAAAATTTCATTAAAATACCAGCTATAAAGCGAAGAGATTGACTTTAGCCTCTATCAGACTGAACCATGTAAAAATAGGGTTTCACCAAAATGCATTAACAAAATGATGAACCTCCTATTCTCCTATGTTTCATTCGATTACGAGGGTTATGATGCATAAATGAGAATTATAAATTAAACCTAACCAATATAGTAATTTAAAAGGTAGGTTTTAAGAGGGTCAAATGTTGTGTACCTCAACATTCAAAAAGTGCCTTTTTGGGCCTCACTAAGGACTCATTCACCCTATGGAAAATGGGTCCTGGATAATATTTTGGAAAATCAATTTGTGGGTTTTTTTCTTCAATTTTTGCACTCCTAGATGCTAGTCAAAGATTGACAAAAACCTGAAAATAAATCATGTAGCTCAATTTTTGTGATTTGACATCTTTCTTAACAACTTTTGCAATTTTTATCTCCAAATAATCTTCAACCTAACACCTGCAATCACACATCAAAGGAGAGAAAAAATGTTGTTTGTTAGGGAATAGGGGTTTCCATTGTTCAAACCCTATTTTGGTAATTAAACCTTGAAATGAAACAATGCATAAAAGGAATGATGAATGAAAAATAAATTTCACAACTCACCACACCTTATTTAAACCTTGGATAAATCTACAATCCAACATTAAGTGGCCTCAATGAATGTAGATATTGATCATAAAATTAATATGAAACAATTATTTGAATATGCTTGATTGATCTCCAATGCTTCATCAACACATTAGCTCAATCACATGCATAATGCATTATGCCTTTGACTTGATGAAATGGACATTGATTTCTGCAATATTCCTTTAATAATTTTCTCTTGAATGTCTTGGAAAAGCTCTTGAATGATCCTATGAAATTATTCTTGATTACTCATAAAATTCTAGTTTGATTGAAATCATCTAGGTGAAACTAAGTGAAATAACCTTGTATTTATACATAACTTAATATTAAATCCCAAAGTTCAAATATCGCAAGCTGACATCAAATCTAGGATTTGAAATCATTAAAATACCACCAAAAATATATTTCAAGGAGGGGTCCTAGGTCTAAGTGAGGATTGATTCACCATGTGGCAAATGGGTCCTAGCTCACTTAGCTAGGACACACTTCAAACAATGCAAAACATCATGTGAAAATAGGGTCCTAGGACCTAGTGAGGACCCATTTGCAAGGTGGAAAATGGGTCCTAGGTCACTAATCTAAGAAAAACACATTATAAAATTAAGTGTTGTGTTATTCAATTTATGAATGTCAAGATTTATCCCTCAAATTTGCATTTAATTAGGCTTGGATTGGAATTATAGGGGCCGATTAAGGAAAATTAACCTCAACTAATTAATAAAGCCCTAGATTAGTGTGAGAGTTTAAAAATACACTTTACAACACCCTAAATAAGGCACAATTAAGTCCATTTAGTTTAAAAGGGCCTAAAACTTAATGTGAGTGTGCAAAACACATTACAACACTAAATCAAGGCAACATTAGTGTTCATTTAAATATTAATTATTCCCAAACTAAAGAAAAAGGGATACTTTTTCCATTACTATACAGACATGGGATGGGTCGATTCTTTATGGTCTAGGGATGATTAGAAATGATCTAGAAATAATTTGAAATGATGACACTAATTGAACTCTATGACCTATTATGTAAAATGAAAATTCCTAAAGATAATCAAATTCTAACAACACTTTGCAGAAAGATCTAGGAGATATTAGAGGGCATGTACTTCAATAATGCAAAAATTATCTTGAATATCTTTTCAATCTTTTTTCAACCTATAACTTGTACATACATAAAGAGTGAAAAAAATTTGTGCCTTATAGTGGTATGCCTTAGTCAAACCCCATGAATAGTATTCCCACATTCACAATTGCAATGTTAATGATAAAAACCTTTATGAAAAGGAAGGAAATGATGAATGAACAATTTTCTATAACTCACCACCCTTCAAGAGCTTCCTTGAAAGACTAAAGACATGCGCATCACTTTAAGGGAATTGGATCTTTCTTGCTTGATTTTCTTGAATGCTTGAATGCATGAAGACCTACAACATTTGTTAGCCTTCACAAGACAACATGAAGACACATAAACTTTGACATGATGTTAAGATCTTGATTGCTACTACAAATGACTAATAATATTGCTTTTGAATGCTCTTGACAATAATATTTTCTCTATAGGATTGCTTCATAAACTATGTTATATTTCAATGATCAAATTACTATGTATGCATACGTGCTTATCCAATTTCCTAAAAATTATATTCCAAAAGCAAACACTTACAATATAAAATTTCAACATTAAAATACTGCCAAAAAAATATTTTAATTTAGGTCCTGGCTCATAAAAGGGATCCATTCGCCCATGGGTGAATGGGTCCTAGCCTAAACTTCCAAGACACACATGATCCAAGGGAATTTAATTATTAAATGCATTTATTTAATGTTGGTTTCCCTTTTGGAGAATGGTAAGAATAAGGATTAGAAATACATAATTTGACAAATTAGATGCTTAATTAAGTCCAATAAATTAAGGGACCCAAACATAGTGTGAAATTGTAAAGGTACACAATTTTCTATGCTACAAGATACATTAGTAGTATATGGATATAATAATTAGAAATATCATTTCATACATTAGAAGATAGAGATATATGTCTAATTTTTTTAGTAAATATATATTTTCTAAATTTTAAAAATGTAATAAAAATAATATATATGAAATATATATACATGTGCATACATATTCATATATAGAAAATACATATATATGTACAAAAACACAAATATTTATGTATGTATATGTATATATGTTTATATATTTTTATCTTTCAATAAATTTCTAATTTGGCATGGACCTAATTTTTAGCTCCATGTTTATTGTTTGAAGTCTTTATCTTGAAACAAGGATTTCCTATCAGCTCTAGAACTTTCACAATAGTTTATTTTCATTTGATGAACCAATTTATATTATTGCATGATGTTTTTGAAACTATTCATTTGGAGAATTTTTTTAATTTAAATACTACTATTATAATTTATATTTAATATTTTTATTATAATAAAAATGTTTACATCCAATACTCTCATAGTAGGTTCTCTAATTGATTTTGAATCATTTTTGTTAATTTTTTAAATTATAATTTTAATATTATTCATTGTATATTATGCTTCTTCTTTTTTCTATACAAAAATGTCAACAATAATACATTTTGCATCATTAATATATCAAAACTCTATAACAATTAAAAAGCTAAGATTATATATATGTATATTTATATATCTAAATAATGCTTTAAATATAATTAAAATATTTTTATAAAGGAAAAGATGAACATTCCTTTACTACATTCTTTTTATTATTCATTCACTTTTTAAATACATCATTGCATAAAAATAAAATTAACTTTTTAAAAGTTATAGAGAGCATTATTTTATTGAAAAATTGAAAATAGATATTACAATAAATAAAAAACATGTGAATTTCAAAATGATATATAGTTTTAAATTAGAATTCCATAATTATTTTAAAATTAAATTAAAATTATTTTTATATTTATTATAAAATTAAAATTATTGTTAATTTTTTAATATTTTTTTATGAATATTTAATTATATTTAAATACTTAAATTATATTATACAGTGGCCCAATCCTTAGTAAGCCTTTTTCCATTAGTAAAATCTCCATAGTTATAAAATGGAAAGAAATGTGTGAGCCTAATTTATCCAGTCACCAAGATTGGGCCAGAATATTGTTCATTTATGTAAATATCAAAATAAACAAGGGAAAAATATACACTCCTCTTATTATAGATATATCTAAATAGCTAAAGAAAAATTATTCATCATCAACGACCTTCTGATTCCTTTAATATCACTATAAACATGTAGAAAGGCATCTGAAAATTTCATAACTAGCTACTACATAGAATACTGCACACTAGAGACATTTTCTGTATATATACACAGAGAAGTTTTCTTGTAACTTTCAGACTACTCTATTAGACTATTTTATCTTTTATGCAGATGATAGATTCATCGTTGTGGATGATTACGTAGCTCTTGAAAGGTATCCCTGGTATCGAGCTTCTGACTTTGATTTCTGCAACATCAAGTCCTTGTGAACCCTCTGAATGAAAAGCTCTGCAGCCTTATCCACATCTTCTTCTGCACTGTAGCTGTGTTGTGAAGCAACATACCCATTATCAGAGGAATGAAATGAAGGAGGATTTTCACGAGGTTGTGGACCTACTTTCTTAGGGCGTTGATCCTCCTCCTTCCCTGACTTGCCTCCAGATATCACTCGGATCAACCACTTACCAACCATTCTTATAGCTGATGTTCACTTACTCTTCCTTGCAATTACTTCTCTGCCTGTCCACCTGATCAATTCTACTCTTAACTTAGAAACTGCAAGAACAATTTGGATAGGAAATAAATAGTGTAAAGAGCACACAAGTACGTAAGGTCGAAGACAACCAACCATTGTATCTCCTACCCAATTTATATCCAAATTCACTGGATTCCTTCATTCACTATTTCAAATCTTTCTGACGTCAGAGGCAATTTTTTATTCGCCATTGTGAATATTGGTGATATATAATCCTAATTAGATTCCCACAGGATTTGTCCAAATTTCTATGTTCACTCCGGTATTCCTCTCAATAATGATGACCCAGAAAACCAGCGGACTGTTTCCAGTTTCTCCATTATTTGTTGGACGATATTAGCTTACTCATAACTACAACATTACTCTCTTTCATTATTTTGATCACTGTCTTATTTGTTTTTAGGTTCATATAATTGAATTTGCTTCTGTGTTCAGCACATTTTGTTGTCGCAAATAATTTCATTTAAATAGTGTGTGTGTTTAAGTTTAACTTATTTCATTGATTTATAACGTATGCTGACAAAGATTGACGGCATGATTTTATGTCTAAGTAGAATTGGTAAAGACGAAATAGGAGTCAGCATAATAAATTTTACAATCTAAGGGTCGATTTGTGAGCTCCGGACAGATAGCAAGAGGAATAAAGCACTTTTAACAAAATATATCTATTACTACACCCTATGTTTATCAATGGGCTGTAATCCAGCTAAATTCGATTTTGTGCATAGTGGGCTCATACTGCCAGTCTGTGATGTTAATCCCCAGATGGAGCCCACATACCCACAAGTTGTAAGCCCACGCCCAAGAATTGGTCTCAATTTCGATGACTGGCTTGTTATAGAAATATGGTATTATTCTTAAATCTGCGTCTTTACTAAATGAAAAGCAGTGCTGTACAGAGAAAGTTTACTTTTTACTCCCTAATACGCTACAGAAAAGTAATGTAGTATTTAATTGACAACCTCGATTGTATGCCGACCTACATCAAATAAACTACAGAATTACAGAACAAGTTGCAAAGCTGCTAACATCAGCACAGACTTTGTAAACTGAAAAAGGCTGGCAATAGGAGAACAACCAGCCTTATCAAAGAACACAGATATAGCCAGTAAAAAGACTCTAAACCATATGGTGAAACAAGATCTGGTAGAGGAGAGATAATTGCCAGCCATCTCAATCCATCTTGACAAGAAAAAATCTTTGGAGATAAGAAGCAATATCAGTCCATTTTGTACGAGCTATCGTTTATATAACCAAATAATATATTATTTTAGATAAAACCTATCTCTTTTGTAGCCTCCACAGTTTTCTTCAACAAAAATTGTTATTAGCGCAATAGTCTTTGTAATTTATTTTTTTCAAAAGGTGTCATCGAAGCCAAGAGTCTTATTTGTATTGGGCATTAGAGTTTCGTTTTGAGTTTCCAGTATGGTTAGAATGAACATTAAAAGCTGGTTATAGGCATCCATATTTGATGGTAGAAATTGCAATATTGATATTTCTATCATGATTCAAACGTGTAGTTTTACGAGTCAAACTCATTGACCCATGCTTTATGAGTAGTAGTTCAAAAGAACCCATCTCTCATGATGATGAATGGCCCACTTAGCAATCATTGCATCTAGGTGATGCTCACAGAGAGCACTGGGCCTTCCCGAAAGGTCACCCATCCCAGTACTGCTCCAGCTCAAGAGCACTTAACCACATAGTTTTCTCGAATGTTAAGCCTACTTAGCTTGCAACCCCATTTGCAAAACCTTTAGCAAGTGTTGTGCCTTATGGACCATTCATTATAGAGCCCCTTTAGCTCATTAATTGATAAGTAGGAGGTATTTTCCATAACGTGTCAAATTGTGACATTTCTATCAGGATTCCATCATGTAGCTTTATGAGTCAAACTCATTGACCCATGTTTCACGAGTAGTGGTTCACAAGGATACATCTGTCATGATGATGAATTGTCCACTTAGCACTCATTAAATCTAGGTGATGCTCACAAAGCTAAAGCATTGGGTATTCCTAGGAGGTCACCCATCCCAGTACTACTCCAACTCAAGCACGCTTAACCACAAATTTTTCTCCAAGTTTAAGTCCACTTAGCTTGCAACCTCATTTGCAAAAGCTTCAACAAGTGTTGTGTCTTATGAACCATTCATTATAGAGCACCTTTAGCTCATCAATTGATAAGTAGGAGGTGTTTTCCATAGGTGTTGTGCCTTATGAAGCATTCATTATAGACCCCCTATAGAAATTATGATGTTTAGTCGAAGAAAATGAGAACTATTATAGTGAGTAATGATTTATGGTAATAAGTTGTGAATGGATTTATAGATGTAGTACACTAAATAACATATGCATCCCTCGAAAGTGTCCAAATGATTTAGGCAAAGAAGATAGATGCAAAAGCCTTAAACATTTTTTAATTTGTAGGACACAAAAAAAATCACCTAATTATCAAACCATAATTATCATCATACCATTGATTAATCCTTAATCATATTTGTTTATTACCATTATTAATTATCACATTATTGATTACCATTTATCATATCACATCACAAATCATTTATTTGTAGTTTTAATTAAAATAATATTTCATTATGTAATTAAATGAAAACTATCTATATTAAAATATAAATTCCATTTTCAACTCACTTGTTAACTCCATCTTCTTTGATCATTTAAATCCATATTTTTTTTATAATCTCTTTCAGCCCTTATCAGCTAACTCTAACCGATTATAGAAAATTGTTCATTATTAACTAGTTAACTTCATCTTATAATAGAAGCTTATTCCACTCAGTTATCTATTTATTAAATTAAATAATTCATCATTATCCTCTTATTTGTTTGAAATATGAAATTTCAATTTTTCAATTTATTTGACTTCGCAATCTATTAATTAACTCACGTCTTCATTATTATACTCATCTCCTAGTTGATTTTTCTTGGAAATTCTATCAATACAATCATTCCTTCATCATTAAGTATCAATCAAGTTCTATGAAAATCCATTTTATGAAGTATTTTTACAACAAAACTTTGTCTCATGTTTTTGATAAAGGAAAAAATGGGTTTTACAGGGACTCGAAACCACCAAGTTTAAAACAAAAGAAAGAGAACGACAAAAAAGTTCAACAGCATAAACAGGTTGCAATAAAAGAAAAAACCAGAAAAAATAGCAACCAGCCAAAAAAGGCCGGGAAGGTCAATCAAAAAACCAGCCGAACAGAGGCCAAAAAACCAACAACTAACCCAGAGTCTTCAGAACAGACTCAGTCTTGGCATCTAGGTCCTACATATCCTAGACACCCTTCTTGAAAGTTTGAATCATATGCAACGTCGGGGGTGCCTTCCTTTTCAGATTAGCCCTGGTTCTCTTTGAAATCCCAATGTCCTCTTCCTGGTTTTTATCTTTTGCCTCTTCCAAATCAACAACCAAGGACCCCTTGTTGAGCTTTATCCAATTTTTCAGTCATAGCTTTGATAATGATGGCACTATGTCTTGCCATCCTATTATTTTGTTTAGTAATTATCTTCACAGTATTTTTCATTTTTTCCAAGTCAATTTCTATCCTTCTATCCTTACCCGCATTGTCCTAGATCTCTTTACTAGCAATGTTTTTGTTACGCTCTACATCCTTCTTGCATAACGCAGAAACCTTAGCTACCAAATGTTCTTCCAATTTACTCTGGAGGGCCCAGTTTTTTATTTTCAGGTCATTAATTTCATGAAAGGCCCATTTTGACATTCTAAAATGGTCCATAGCATTAATCCTAGCTATGCCTAGAAAATCAGCAGAAGGTTCCCTATCAAGATTGAAGCAACTTTTAGCAGGGTCAGAGGCTCCAGGGGACCCAATTCTAACATCTTTGTCCGTCGATAGGACAGTAGAGGAAGAATTATTATTAGCACCAGAATCCTCAGAATCAGGAGAATCTTCAGAATACGAAACAAGTTTTTTGATAGGTAGATTCTTTCCAACACCTTTGGCTTTAGGAGTAGAGCTTCCAGGCTTAGAAGTAGGGCAGGCTTTAACAGATTGTGGATTATGGATTTGGGTTTTCTTGCCAGACTAGACAGAGGGCAGATTCAGGACCATCCTTACTTGAGTCAAATTGGGTTTATTCCCCGAATAGCTAGGTTCAATGTCATCCTCCTCGGACACCGATGAGGCATCCAGTTTAGCAGGGGTTGACATATTTTCAAAATGTTTAAAAATTAACCTAATCAGACCAGTATGTAATATAGGATATCTTTTAGGGTTTTTCTTATGGTCTTCCAAACTCTTTCTTAAGGAACTGAGTAGATAGTAGGGGAGAGAAACCCTGACCTTATAGCGAAAATGATTAAGCAAGGAAAAGTGATAGTTGTAGACCCTAGTGAAATGACCATCTAGGGTGATATACTCCATAATGACATGAAGAAATTTTCCCCAGAGAGCTTTAATGGTGTCGACCTCAAAGTAACTATTGGAAACTTTCACCAGTTTCAATTTTTCCTTGTCTTTCTTCAGAAATCTGACCACGGCTTCATCAGAGAAAATCCTATCCTGGAAAAATTTGTGTCCTTTAGTGGACATACTAGTCACTTCAGCAATGCAATTTTCATCGAGCTTAACTTTCCTACCAAAAAGGGTTATTTCCCCATTGTCTCAATTCTTCGCATAATGCTCAATAGCTTCCTGATTAGACCCATGGAGTTTTACCAGATAAGGGAGTAAACCCCAAATTTTAACTTTGCTCCACGCTTTAGTGTTTCTTGTGTGCATCTCAAAGCTATCTGGCTCAACTTTTTTTTATCACCTCCCATTTTAGCAAGCACAGTAATGCAGACAAAGATGAAATCTTGACTCAAAATGGTCCCACCAAACCTGTGATGCCACAAAGCATGCCGGGCAAGCTTACAGGATAAGCTAATTAGCTCGGCCCCATGCAATCTAATGACAGTGATGTACTTACCCCATTCTATCATCATTAATGAGGTGACACACATCTTTCCCATGTGACCCATCATAGTTCAATAAGGCTCAGACATTAACACCTAAATCACTAATGTTTATCCAAGTGCATTGTCCTTTGCTTTTAACCCCTTCATTTGCAAAAAATTCTACCACAGCATTGGCTTCTCTATAGGCATGGGATATCTTTATATTATCAAACTTAGCTAAGGTCGAAATAGCTTCATCAATCCAAGACTTTATGGCCCATGAGGGGGGGAGCCTACCTAAAAGACATTCAATAATATTTTTTGAGTCCCCTTCAAGCCAAAGGTTTTTAAAATTCAGACTATGAGCCACCTAAAGAAAAAGACACATTTCTATTTTGACGTTTGTAGTGAGGTTATTAGTTAGGATTTGATTTGATTTAGATTTTATGTTTTCAAATCTTTATATTTCCTATTTTTTAACTTCATTACATATATTTTGTGAACTTGATGTGAACATGCCAACCTTTAAACTATTCTTATTCTCTATGTGTGTTTTTTTAATTTCTTATCTCACCAATTTGCAAGTATTTTCAAGAGGTTTTGGAAATCAACATTTTATAGGAGCCTCCTTGAATTAAATGCAATCTACAATTATATTTGGAAAGGTCAAGAAATGAAAATTGACATATCAGACTTATTATTTTGCTTGTAGGGAATATTTGTTATTTTTTGGGGGTCTTCAGGATTATGGTAATGCCAAAGTCCATACAATCCTATGGAATATATACTATCATATTGTATGGATCATACTATTATATTTAGTAGTATTGTGTGTTTTATATATATTCAATCCATATATATTTTTACAATTTTTGTGTTAACAATATATACACTATATATTAATAATCTCTCATTGTGTATATCTAACTTTCTATTATATGCACACACAACCCCCAAATATACATATAGTTTATTTGTGTATACATCCCCATTCTTGTGAGTATTACATACATATTTTATCATATATTCACAACCTCACCTCAAGATATATATGCACATCTCACAAACACATTGAGGTATACCCACCTTTGTGTACTTATCCACCCTCACACATATAAATTATCTTAAAAGAAAAAATATGCATATTTATATACCAATACATATTTATACCATGCAACATCTACCCACCCAAAGTCTTATATAATATACAAAATTTCTACCCACACATAATATTCAATGTGGGCTACATAGTAAGGTGGGAAATTTTGTTATTACTATTTTGTTTTTATGAATCTATGACCTCTAATCACATGAGTAACTAGGGTCGTCACTAAAACTTTAGAAAGTTGCTAGTCACATCCTTCCATGAACCCCTCATCATAAGGATAGAAAATCTATATGTTTCTAAAAACCCTCGACCTAACTAACTTACATTGGTGACCAAGAGCCAGTTTGCAAGGACTAGGAACCTAGTGCACTTTATATCACTATTCTATAGAACAAAAAAGTGCACAAAAATCTTAATAATTTTTGCTACACTTATAATTTTTTTAATATTTTCTAGGAATTTGAAGTTGGTTGTAATTCAAACACTGTGAACAAGGCTATTTCTTCAAACCATGCACCAAATATTAGGTAAAATAAATTAGAACAAGTTCTTCTTTTTGAACCTTCAAACAAAAATAGTTTTAATGCATGAGCTCCTTTTTATCTAAGTTTTAAAACATCTTAATTTCATAAGAAATCTAATTGTTGCAATCCATTTTTAGTTTGGTATTTATTTCGTTTCAATATTTTTACCTAACCATTTAATGTAGCATCTTTTTGTTATCAAATATGAAACTCACAAACCATCCTCTTAGTAAGGTAAATAATAAAAACCATAAGGCTTCTAATTCATTTATTTATATGACAATTGTGTAGAATACAAGTCTTGTGGGCTATTTTCTCTTTTTATTATTTTTTGTTATGTATGTATTTTTTAAAATACTATGTTGAGGGACTAAAATAAGTCTACAAATTTCAATTTTGTTAATCAAGAACCCATTGTATTTTAATCCGAAATGATATTTTTGTATTCTCTTCTCTCAAAAACTTGTGTGACCTTGACAATTAGAATCACCACTTCTTCCAACATTCATTTTTAGTTGGTCAACTATGGATTTCATCACATTTGGGATGACCTCAACTCTAGTGTTCTAGTGCAATATAAAGATTTGGGTAAATTAACAAATACACCTCTTGGTGGGTAACACTCCCCTTGCAATAAAATGGCATCTTTGCACTTTTGAATTCATGGACTAGGCCTCACATGACCTTTAAGCCATATTTTTGTGTGGTGCAAATGAACTAGATAACCACCTAATGTTACTGAGAATAGACCTCTATGTGTTGATGCATACTTAACCTTTGGTGATTTCTTTGTCCATCCTATTGTAATGGATCATGTGCTTCAATGGTACCCTCTAACTATGTATCATATTAGTAGATGATATTAGTAGTTAATTGTATGAAGCACCCATACTAGGAGTCACTCCGACCTAATAATTGTTTGGTTCATTGATTTGTATTCTTTGTTTATAATTGTTAGTGTAGACATCTGAATTTGACCACGCCCGTATAGTTAAATTCTCTCCCTTTATTCATCTATTTATATTCCCCATCGATATTAATTAAATGATTTATTTAATTAATATTCCCTCTTTTCCCTAAGGTTCCTAAGGTATTTAATTTAATAATTAAATAAATTTTATCCTTTACTCCTTCCTCTCTAAACTAAATAAATACATCAATTTATTTAATTTAGTCATTTGGCTTTTTGAATTTAAATCAATTTTAAATTCCCTCTTTTCTCTCTCCTTGTCACATCCTCCATAATCTCCTTTTGATCTGGATTAGTATAATTAATCCAAGATTAAGATGTACACGTGCCCTTAATCAAGATTAATGTCACATCCTTCATAACTTACAACTTCCTTCTAATCCTTCATTAGCCTCCTTAATCACCTATTTGCACAACCTTAATCATATGATTAGGTTAACCTAACCCTCATTCCATTTATGGCATACCTCCAAGTCAACCATCATAAACACTTTCTCCATTTAGCCAAGACAACCTATTCCCCATGTGAATTAAAATTTCACATTTATTACTCCAAGGCTCTCCTCTTCCCCATGTGGCTTATTGATGAATTTTAAATTCCTCATGTGTCACATCTCCCACATGGCGACAAGGACCTCCATTATTCAAGGAGACCTTGTCATAATCCCAAGGTACTTCCAAGTACCTTCACATCATGTGAATTAAAAGTTCACATTTATTCTTCCAAGGTTTCTCTCTTTCCCATGAGGATTATTGAGGAATTCTAAAATTCCTCATGTGTCACATCCCTCCCACATGGGGACAAGGACTTCCTTTTTGAGGAAATATTCTCCTAATCCCAAGGTACTTTCAAGTACCTCCACATCACATTTCCCCTTTACACCTCATTGGCACATGGCAAGATGTGAGTGCTTGTGAGTCCTTAACTCACCATAGCCCTTCATCTTGTCCATGGTGGCTAAATTGTAGCCCTACATTTCTCTAGAAGCCTTTCCTCTAAATTAGAGGATTTTGGCCTCATTTTTTTTAATTCATTCACACACTAGCATTCAAGCATTCAACATTCAAGCACTCAACTTTGCATCCTCCATTGCTGAAAATTTCAAGCGCATCTTGCATCCCTTTTGTGCACTTAACCAAGTACCCATCTTCACCATTGCATCCTTCATTACATCTACATAATTTTGCATATAGTTTTAGTTGATTTGTCATCAAAGGAGCACAAAAGCAATCAAATGAATAGGGCCAACCAACCAATTGACTTGGGCAAGGTAAAATGATTTTTTTCATCTTTTTTTTGTTCATGTTTAACTCAGATTATCTTGAGGTGTTATTTTGTGCTTTCCTTTCTTTTGCATTTGGTTTGTTATGCACTATTTTTGGTTAGAAAACACAGTGCACACATTTCTAGCATGCCCGGTGGGACTCACAAATGGTTCTGGTCTTTCACGTTCTTTGTTGTTTCAAGTTTTACAGGTTCAAGTTACACACAGGGGTGACTCTACTACTGAAATAAGCAAATCTGCATCAACAGGGGCAAACATGCAACTGGAATAGGTGAACCTGCCTAAATAGAGGCGAATCTACACCTTGCAAATTTTCCTATTTGTCAAAAGGTGTGAATATTCTCTTTGTTTCTAGAACAAGCGTACCTGCTCTTTATTTGGGTGAGCCTACTTTTTGTAGACAGGAAAATTTTCTTCTAAAAATGGAGAACTTGGTAATAACAGGGGTGAATCTACTCTCCAAAATGGGTGAATTTTACTCTTACAGAGGTCAAACTGAGGTAAACCAAAGACTTAAACTTTTTGTTTTTGACTTTGTTTTGGTTTTGTTTTTAGGTACTGACCTGCTAACCTATTTTTTTGAGAGTGTGCTTCATTTTGCTAACATTTTGTGCAGTTGTTTCTCACTCATCCAAGGCTGAAAGTTCAAAATTATTAATGTTTTCTTGCAGAACGATCGGTCCCAACTTTGTTAGTTTAGTTTGCTTGTTGTTTTGCACACTAATCTAGGCACACGTAGAACTAATTAGAGAGTTAAATTTACTTGTTTGTTGTGCTTGTGAGTGGGTTGTTGATGTATCCAATCTACTTGCACCATTTGGTGATTTTGGGTGATGAGAAATCATAGTTCACTCCAGTCCATTTGTGTTACCTAGTAGGTGCTAGTACATATAAGCTCTCCCCTTGTGCTACGTACAAGCATGGGGACCAGCCAAAAATTTCTAGTATCTTCTTTTAGCAGGACTTGCTTGGGGATTTCATCACCCCAAGGAATGATCCCAACCACATGTATCGGCGGGGTATATAAAGGGAGGAGAGCCAAATCTATACCCCAATCTAGTCACGTCATGTCTGGTAGAGCGTCAAAGCTAGGGTGAAATCTAGATAAGATGTGAAGAGTTGGTCCAAGTTTCTAGTACCTCACTAGGGCTTCTAACCCATGCATGTGATAGGCTGGTGTTCACGGTTGTGCCTCATGTACCATGTGTATATTGAGGACTCCCTAGATCACCTTGTTCAACCTAGATAGAGGCTCATGTTTGCCAAACCCTTCTCACTAATTTTAGGTTTGTGTTGCTTTACATGTCTTTTTGTCAGAGACCAGTGCTTTTCTTTTCAATTGAGTCAGCCTTGCCTTATGTCTGTTGCTTGCTATGATTTTGTCATTTGCCACAGTTAGTCATTTTTCATCCAGTACAGTATAATTCCATAATTTTGGGTAAATTTTCCTTTATCAAGGGTGAATTTGCTTATGTTTGGGGCAAACCTACTATCCACAGGGGTGATTACATCTTTCATTTAAGTTGTTTCTTAGTCATTTATGGTCAAATTCGCTCATTTTCCATAGAATAGGTGAATTTACTCACTCTTTGGGAAAACCTCATCCTTAAAAGGGCAATTTTGCTTATTGTCTGAGTCATTTTGTTAGTCAATCAGTCCATTACATTTGCCTATTTCTTCAAAAGAGATGAACTTGCTTCATCTTTAAGTGAATTTTCTTACTATTTCAGTCTCTTGTCAGTCCCCTGAGTCATCATATTTTCCCATTCCCTAGAAATAGGTGAATTTGTAGCATTTTTGGGTGAATTTGTACCCTAAATAGCTAGTCCCATCTTCCATTTGAGTTTTCATTCGTTTGTGTTCCTGTTAGACGAGTCCATTTCAACGTTTGGTCGAGTTTGTTTGCCCATTAGACAAGTCTATTTCATCATTTGACCGAGTCTACTTCACTAGTTGATTGGCTCCATTTGTCCATTTGTGATGTATGTTTCCTTGTTAGGGTGGTTTTTTTCCTTGTTCATCGATGCCATTTGACCATTTTTAGATTTAGGCGAGTCCGTTTGTTGAAAAGGTGGTCCCATTTTTTAGCAAAATCATTCTCTTTCTATATTGTTCAAGCAAATTAGGCAAATTTGTAGGTTGTTCAAGTGAATCTGCAACCTGTTAAGGCAAGTTTGTCATAGTTTTAGGTGAACCTACCCCTTGTTTGGGAGAATTTACACCATGTTCAGGTGAATCTGCCCCATGTTTAGGCAAATATGCACCTTGTTCAAGTGAATCTGCACCCTATTAAGGTGAATCTTCCCTCTGTTTGGGTAAATCTGTTGACTATTTGGGTGAGCCTATCAACTATTTAGGAAAATCTGACAGCTATTTGGGAAAAACTGTCAATAGTTAAGGAAAATTTTCCACTGTTTCAAATGGGTGATTCTGTGACATGTTTAGGCTAAGTTTCTATACCTAGAGGCATACCTGTTTCTCATACAAAATCCAGAGTGTTAATCCATTAGGCCCCTAAAAGATTGTTATTTTTCAAGTCATTTGTTATGGTCAAAGAATTTTTATCATCTTTCGTTTACCTGTAATCTTCACTCTAGTCCATCTACATTTTTCCAGAGGTCATCAATTCATCATCCAAATCATATAGACACATATTATCACATCTCTAAGTTTCATATACATCATCATTTTCTCAATCTGAATCCCCTAAACTTTGTTTTAGAGGTTATTATCCAAATCTTATTAGGTGTCTAAATCTAATCATTATCATTCACATTTTCTTAGGATTATCATATGTCTTAAGTCAGTTATCATCCTTGGCCCAATCAATCCACTTCCATCTTGAGGTGGATTTGGTGCCATAATCATCCATTTCTCCTTCAATCCAATCGATCAGCACCTTAAGTCACTTAGGGTGATTTTTGAACTTGGTTTAGAATCCCTTTCATTATCCTATCTAATCCATCATCTAATCTTATCAATCATTTCATCTTACTAATCAATCTAATCCAATCCAATCATTCAATCTACCAATCCATCATCTCATCTAAACAATCCTCCAATCATCACTTGGTCATCTCTGCATTGCATCTTAGAGTCTAGCCTCATCATAGTTCACTTGGTAGTTTTGCACTTTCATGCCCATTCAAACTTGATCGCAAGCAAAGAATCAAATGGTAGAACAACAAGGTCAGGGTTCCTAGTCAAATATCCCTCTGGATCCCAATAATGGTGCCTCATCACATTCTAACACCGACGTTCAAAACACTTCACCACCTAGTGAAGAGAACATGGTTGTTTAGCCTGAAGTCATGGTTGCTAAATACTTTAGTAACCCCACCAATGTTTAGATGATGGATCGCCTCCTCAATGAGCGTGGGGACTATATCATTGCCACTGTCCTCATGAAGGGAATCAAACCACCACTTGACTTTGACATGTCACAATATAGCAGCACCCAGACTCTTTCAGCACCTCAAGACTCACAAACTTCACAAAGCATTCTGACAAATTTTTATATTCCCGAGAGTCCACCCATAGAAAATTGGTATCAACCTGGGTTCAAAAATGCCATGATGTATCATGTTGCAAGCTACCCACATATTCCAACCCTAGCCTCGAGGGAACAACCTAATCCAAACAACCCCTTTGCTTATGGTATGCCATAGAATATTCCATTTGCTCCACCACTCTCGTCTCATCAGCCAGGTCAACAACCTGTCAATGTTGGGTGAAATCATGTTCTTGCATTGATGTCACCTCTAGGACCTGTACCTACATGAAACTTATTACCACCACCTCAAGGTAACATCCTTGTTTTCCAAAAGCCTCCCATTAATCCTCAACAATCCACTACTTCACAAGGACGGTCATAGCAGACTATTATCCCCTCACAAGCACCACCATAGGATACCGCTACCACTACTATCTCATCTCAACCACCTCATCAACAGCCTCTACAACAAAACATTCCAATTCTGTAATAAAATGTTCCAATACTGCAACAAAATGTTCTAGTCCTACAACAACATACTGTTGTTCCTATGCAACCCCCTAATTAGGTAACACAAGCTACATCACAACCTCAACAACCACCCCATGGTACCTCAACAGTAATTCTTTAGCATCAATACATCCCATCTCACCCACCTTATCTGCAACCACTGTAGCAATAGAAACCACCCAAACACACGCACATTCCCATGCAAATGCAACATAATCCCCTCACCCAATATCTTTACCATCCATCAAGTACATATATTGTCTATGCTGCTCCATCCAACCCCAATCCAAATCTCAATCTAGTCCCTCAAAATCCACCGCGATCTCAACCACCACTTTACACCAACCCTCTGCAATCACATTCAAGTCCTTACCATCAAACGTCCAATACAAAGCCACCTCCATATACCACACAATAGACAAACATTGCGTACAACTACCAATCCAATCCATACTACACTCAATAGCAACCACCCTATCAATAAGGTGCTCCATCCACTTCGTATTATTAACAACCACCATCATACCAACAAGGTGCTTCCACATCATCATACTACCAAGCTCCTACACAATATCAGCAGGGTGCTCCATCCACTTCCTATTATCAACAACAACCATCCCATCAACAAACAACCTCTAGTTCCTACTATCAAAATCCATCATTCTCTTACCCACCTTACGTCAATTCACAACCACAATCCACATACAATAATCAATACCAAAAAATTACTCTATATACATCTTCACCCACTTATGATCAAACTACTTCTGCCTCGTCTTCATCATATCAATAATATCCTCCCTACAATCAATCCAATCTATCCAATCTAACTCCCCTAGTGGCTGTCAATAAAGATTTGGAAGAATTCAAAGCTGCATTAAAGGTCTTGCAAGCAAGGACTAGCAAATAATTTTTTATGTTTGAAGACATTTCTCCTTATCTGTTTGATCCCTCAATTTCATTGATTCCTTTCTTGAAGCATTTTGAAATGCTGAAATTCGATAAGTATAAAGGAACAAAAGACCCCAAGGCTCATCTTTAGGAGTTTTATACCCATTGTCAAGAATTCATGAATAATGAAAACTACCTCCTATGATTATTTCCAAGGAGTTTACAAGGGATAGCTATTGACTGGTTTATGGTTCTTGAGAAGGGATATGTTATGTCTTTTGTAGAGCTTTTGGAAAAGTTTGTCTCCCACTTCTCCTTTAATTTGGAGAAAGATATCGATACATTAGATCTCCTGAAAGAAAAGCAAGATGAGGGAGAATATTTTCTAAGTTATCTTCAAAGGTGGTGAGCTTTAGCCAGTCGGACAAAATCCCTACTTAGGGAAAAAGACATGGTTACCCTTTTTATCGAAAAATCTCATCTAGATATGGCACATAATTTTAGACTCCACTATGTCACAACCTTCATGGAAATAGTGGAGAAAGGTTTTATCCTTGAAAGAGAACTTATTTACAAAGAGTGAGTCAAAATTTTTAATTCTAATAAAGAAAATTCATCTAGAGATAAACCTCGCTACTAGAACAATAAAAAAAATGTTGTCAATGATGGTGTCACCGACACCAAACACATCCAGGTAGCTAATGCTTCACAGAAGCCACAATATCCCCCTCCTCACCAGTCAATTCCTCATGCCATATCAATGCCACAGGGGGTACCTCATCCTCCCCAACAATCCAATTAGAACAATCAAGGGAGTAACAAACGTCAATTCACTCAACTAGGAGAACCCATGAGTGTTGTGTTTAATAGGAATCTTCAAGCTAATTACCCAATTACGTATCCTGTGACAAAACCTCTTGACAAATCCAAACCCAAACTAGCCTGGTATAAATAAAATGAGTATTGTGAGTTCTAAAAAATCAAAGAGAATACATTAAATAAATGTCAAGGTTTGAAAACATACATCCATGATCTCATAGATTGGGGTGATATACATGTGGATGCCAACATGGGACCCTCATCCAATGCTCAATTACAGATATATTAAAACACTTTCGCTAAGCATAACCAAGGTCCTAGCACATCAAACTCAAACCTTAGGTCTAGTAACAATAACAATTGGGGTAACAGCACAAAAAAAATCAGTTACAAAAATGTACCATTTAATTATGAAGGTATTGTCATGCACATTGAACAGGAAAAACCATGTGTTTCTATGATACACATAAAAGGAAAAGACCCACAGTGTGTTGTCACAATCTTTCACACTCATATCATAGTCCCTAGAGCCTCTACATCCACTCAACCACCACCTATGAGTTCCCAATATAACATTCTTGATCATCTAGTAAATACTCCAGCTCAAATATCCATTCTAGATTTGCTTAAATCTTCTTTTGTGCACCAAGAAATTTTAACTAAAGCCTTACAAATACCCATGTCCCCAATGACATAGATCCTACACAAATCCAAGCATTGGTAGGACACCTCTCTACCACATATTAGCTAGGCTTTAGTCAGAACGACATGCCTTGTATTGATTCCAATAATAACTATCCCCTCCATCTCGAGGTGCTTATAGCCAGGAATAAGGTAAAAAGTTTCTTTGTACATAATGGATCTACCCTGAATCTTTGCATGTTAAAGTTTATAAAATAGGTGGAAGACACCCACATTGACTTAAATAATCAAGTCATCATTATCAAGGTTTATGATAATGCAGAGCATTATTTCAAGGGGACAATTTTTCTTCCAATCTAGGTTGGGCTCATTGTGCAATACACTACCTATCATGTCTTTGATCTGGAACTCCTCTACAATCTCCTCCATGGTTGTCCATGGATCCAGACCATGCAATCCGTTCCATCTATGTACCACTAATGTTTGAAATTCCCATTCAATGGGGTGGAAGTTACAATACACATAGACCCTCAACCGTTTGAATTTTTCCATCCATTAAAAGCTTCTTTTCCCCATTCTCATTACTATTCAATGATAGAAATGGGACCACCTTAGACATCATCATCCTGTCCATCTTCCAACACACCAGCTACCACATCATCTACTCCATCATCCACATCTGATTCTACCCTTACCAAAGTCTAGATCATTGACAAGTGTTGTGGTATGCTTTGATCTGGAACTCCTCTACAATCTCATATGGCAACCATGCTTTGAATGTGGCAACCATGCCAAGCTCGCCACATACATATGTCCAACCTTCTCAGTCTTCACTGAAGGAAGAAGAGAAGATGATCACCTTGAGCTCTAAGAACATGGGATCAAACACTTTTTTCTCCCCTAGGTTAAGGAAAGACACAACCAAAGATGACATCATCGAATGGGTATATCATGACTCAGAACATAAACCCTCTCCCCCTTTGAAAAAATATTTCCAAGAGACCTATCCTTGGCCCTCTAAGTTTGTGGAGAAGCACAATTATTGGGGGGTAGGCCTTGGTGTAGAAGAGCAAGGAAGATTGCAATTGATAGGCACTTCTGTGCATCCAAGAAATTTGGGCTTGGGCTATGACACCAAACTAAAGGGTCCTATGCCATCGTCTAGTTCCTATAACAACATTAGTATGCACAATAGTCTCCTCGAAGACATACCAGAAGAAGAATCCATCATACATGCATAAAATGATGTGGATCAAGTAGACCTTTCTTCCATGTTCAAATGCTTATCAATTTGCACCATCAACCTATCCCTTTGTCATCCTAAACTCATAGACTGGGACCTACATGGTAGTGCACCTATCTACACCTTTCCCTCAATGAATATATATGTACATCTTATGGGATTGGGGGAAGATGAATGTTGTAACTGCAAAAATAAAAAGAAGAAAAATAAAAAAGGTCACCTACCGAAAACCTCTCTGAGGCACTTCTTGACTCAGAAAAAGTAAAAATAAAGGATGAATTTAACAGTGAAAATCTTGATGAGGTACTAGAAGATGGGGAAATTCATCTTCCCCTTGTGGGAGCTCAACTATCTGAGTGATCATCCATTCTAATTGAGGAAATGTAAGAATTAAATTTGGGAACTGAATAAAATCCCAAAATCACATGTGTCACCAAATCACTATCAAAGGAAGAGTACTGTACCATCACCCAGCTTCTCAAAGAAGACATCATCAACTTTGTGTGGGATTATTCAAATATGCTAGGTCTTGATCCTGCTATAGTAGTACATCACTTGGATGTACATCCTAATGCAAAACCCATCAAACAAAAACTATAGAAAATACATCCTCTAGTAGCTCTACTAGTCAAGAAAGAGCTAAAAAGGCTATTGGAAGTTGGATTCATAATACCCATTGACTACTCTAATTGGATCTCCAACATAGTGCCAGTTGCCAAACTAAACTGGAATATCAAGATTTGCACATATTTATGGGACCTCAACAAAGCCTATTCTAACTTGACAATTTCCCCTTGCCAAACATTGACATGTTGGTTGATTTAACTGCAAGACATGACATGCTCTCCCTTATGGATGACTTCTTTGGATATAACCATATTATGATTGTACCTGAGGATCAACATAAAACAACCTTCACCACACCTTGGGGCACATTCTATTATAATGTCATGCCCTTTGGCCTCAAGAATGCTAGGGAAACCTACCAAGATTCCATGATAGTTATCTTCCATGACCTCATTCACATCTTAATGGAAGACTATGTTGATGATCTATTAGGGAAATCAAGAACAAGAGAAGAGCACCTGATAATCCTAAAGAATATATGTGAGCGTCTAGAGCACTATCAACTACATCTAAATCCTAAGAAATGTGTCTTTGGGGTCACATCAGGAAAATTATTGGGTTTCATTATCTCCAGAAGAGGCATAGAAGTTGATCCAGCAAAAGTCAATACAATCATAGAAATGTGACTACCGTGCAATCTAAAATAGTTGAGGAGCCTCCAAGGAAAGTTACAGTCCATCAGATAGTTTATAGCTCAATTAGTTGATAAATTCCAATCATTTACTCATCTTCTGAAAAAAAATATACCACCTTCAAGTGGGATCAACAATGTCAACTCGGTTTAGAAAAAATCAAAGAGTATTTGGCTCATCCGCCCATCCTTATACCACCAATTCCAAGTAAACCGCTCTTGCATATTTCTACTACTTCAGTGGAACTGGGGGAACTATTGGAACAACATGATGAGTCATCGAAAGAATGAGCAATTAACTACCTCAGTCAAACCCTAGTAGGCTATGAGGTCAATTATTTACTGATGGAAAAATCTTGCTTAGCTATGGTCTTTAGCTCACAAAAGCTTCAACACTATATGCTAAGTAATCTAGTGAAGCTAATCTTTGAGGTCGATCCACTCAAATATCAATTATCTAAGACAACTTTGACTAGTCGCATGGCTAAGTGGGTCATGCTATTGAGAAAATTTGATATAGAATATGTGGATCAAAAGGCTATTAAAAGGAAAGTGATAGCAGATTAGCTGGCAGACGCTCCCCTAGTAAATGCCTATCCTTCGGTAATAGAGCTTCTTGATGAAGGGATCTTCACAGTGTTAGAAGTAGCCACATGGACACTCTACTTTGATGGGTTCTACACACAAAATGGAGTGGGGGCAAGAATCTTGTATGTTACCCCCAAGGTGATCATATCCCGAAGACATTCAAGTTGGATTTTCTATGCATGAACAACATCATAAAATGTGAAGCTCTCCTTACTGGTCTTAGAATTGCAATCCAATGGAACATCAATCACTTGAGAGTCTTTTCCAATTCCCAGTTGAACATCAAACAAGTTAATGATGAGTTTCTGGAAAAATATGATAAGTTGTTACCCTATAAGTGCATGGTAGATGACTTCAAAAAATACTTTGAACTTCTATCCAGTTCGACTAGATACCTAGAGTGTAAAATAAAGGAGCTAATGCCATGTCAACAATTGGTTCCCTAACTGACATACCAAAAGATTGAATAGAGTGCAAGTTCCTAGTTGAACAACTTTTAATCCTAGCTTATGATATCCCTAGGTGTGAAATGGTGTGTGACAAGTAGGTCTTATGTCACCATGGTATCATGACATCTACACGTACCTTCATGATAACATCTTACCCCCTGACCTTACACGTAACCAATGAGAATATTTCTTCCAACACACTTCCCATTACACTATCATAGGTGATATGCTTTATCGCCATGGGTATGAAGGAACACTTTTTGGGTGTTTGAATGAGACTGAAGCTCACACTGCATTAACAGAGGTACATAGTGGTGTTTGTGGGGCCAATGCAAATGGCATGGCCTTAGCTAAAAGAATTCTTAGAGATGGTTACTATTGACCTAGACTTGAGCATGATTCTTATGAATTCATGAAGAAGTGTCTACCTTGCCAACAACATGCAAATTTGATACATGCTCCTACTCAAGATTTGCAACCTCTCATAGCAAAATGACCCTTCTCTCAGTGGGGATTTGAATTAATTGGTAAGATATACCCTCCATCCTCTCATGCACATACCTTCATCATCACTACTACTGAATATTTCACCAAGTGGGTGGAAGCAATGCCACTCTCGTAGATCACAAGTACTTAGATATCCAAATTTATCCTTTTCCATATTCTCTGCAGATATGGAATCCCATCCATGATCATCACATATAATGGAAAGCCATTCAGAAATTAGGCCATGCAACACCTCTATGACACCTTTCACATTTAGCACATTGATCCACACCCTATTACCTGCAAGGTAATGGCCAAATAGGGGCTACCAGCAAAAAATTGATCAAGATCCTTAAAAATGTCATTAATAATACTGGTCGAGATTGGCACCTTCATATCGATCCCACCCTTTTGGCCTACCACACTTCCTTCCGCACTCCTACTAGCACCACTCCATATTCTCTTGTTTATGGTGTTGATGCCATCCTACCAATTGAGGTCAACATCCGATCACTGAGAATATCTTTAAAGAACCTCATCAATGATGAAGATTCTCATGTTGCAAGACTCAGTTAGTTGGATCTCCAAGATGAAAGACGGATCAAAGCATACAATAATCTTCAAGCATATTAGACTAGTATTAAGAGAAGCTACAACAAGAAGGTACATCCAAACCAATTCAATTTTGGTGACCTAGTTCTTAAGGAGAATCAACGTACCCAACAGGACCAAGATAAGAAGGGAAAATTTGAAGCAAATTGGCTGGGTCCCTATGCCATCACAACAAAATATGGATCAGGGGAATATAGGCTTGCCACACCTAAAGGAGAGCCCCTAGAGGAGCCCATTAACATCATGCACCTGAAAATGTTTTACACTTAAGTCATCCGGGCTATCCTATCCTACAAAAATACCAAAAAAATCAAAAATTGTCAAAAACACAAAAAAAAAAAATCCAAAAATAGTAAAGAGAAATATTTCATCCTATGGTGAAAACCACCCTTGGTGGTACCTTGGAGAAATATGTTTGGTGAAAGCCTAGTCACAAGCACCATTTGTACAGTGCTTAATCATTATCTACTTTGTGTCCTAGTTACTTCATGCTTTCATCCATCCTAACATCCTATCGATACAACCCCTTTCATCCACATCCCCTTATCTGCCACTTGGTATATTTTGGTTGAGCAATGGATGATATTCATCTACTATCAGTTATCCTAAGATTTTCTCCTAATCTGAGCTTATGTCATCTATCTTGTGGTGTCGATATTTTGTCATTTGTTTATCCCATTTTTTTTTTTGTCAGTCCTTTTTCGAACTACATTGCCCCTACGTTTTCACGTAGGAAAGGTCAATCATTTGATCTAGCCTCAGGGCTCCTTTCAGTTTTTCTAGTCTTTGTCATCCATCAGGGTCTCCATTGTCCTCTTTCTACTTTTATCCATGGTCTTTTCTTGAACTACGAGGGCTCTGCGCTTTCACGTAGGTAAGGCTAATCTTTGATCAGCCCCTAAGCCCCTAGGTCTTTAAGGTGTGTCAATCTCGTGTCTTGTGTTGTGTCATCAAGTATGTCCTTATCTAGCTGGTTCTTCACAAATGAGATCCACTCATATCATGAGATTCAATTGGTTTTGGATTCTCCTACATCATATCAATCTTTTAGGTTAGTATCCATCCTTGGTCTTAACAAGATGCATCCTTCCTAACAAACCTCATCAACTCCATCCACCCTCTTGATCATGTGGCAAAGGATGTCTAAAATTGATTTTGATCTTTTGAGGCTTTTGGATTTTGTTTATCATTTGAGCTCTCTATCATAACTTGTTAGGGTTACCATGATCTATCATATTATGTTGTATTTTGATTGGTTAACATAGGGGCATATCTTGATCCTTTTGTTTGTTGTTGTATGCTTGGTTGTCCCACGTAGTACCCACCAAGACCCTTGTGGTCTTGTGTTACACTGGGGAATCCTTTTGTGCTTGTGGTTATCCCAACGCCTGTCCTGACCAAGGTCTTTATGACTTTGGGGTGTTGGGATAGCCTTCTTGTATGTTGTGTTTGTTTCATGCATTAGACACTAATCTGGCTTGGTTACACATACCCTAGCACCTGGTGTCGTATGCTATAGCAAAAATTAGTGCTTTGAAAATGGAAAATCACATTAGGATTGCATTTAATTTTTAATTTTGTTGCATTACATCTATACCTAACCTGTGACCTATGATTTTGGTTATGCAAACATTCATCCCCCATCTCTCGTTCTTCTCAGGATTCCTATGGTTCTTGATAAATGTCATTTCACATCCATTCTACCTTCATTTTATAAGCTAAGGAAAGCATGATATGCAAATAAAGGAGACCTATTAATGATGTGTGATCCATTGTCACATCCATCACCCTTAATTTTGTAATTACATGGTAAGTACTTGCCATTTATCCCATCATTCATGCCCATATATTAATGTTTGTAAAGAATTTAATTACTCCCATCTTCTAGGTAGGATTCATTATCATCCCACATTGCATTTATTGTTCTCATAGTCATTTTTTAAAGTTGTTTAGATTAATCTTAATTGGTTATTCTAAGCATCTTACATTTATTTACATTATCATCTTAAGTTTTTTAGATTAATATAGCTCTATTAGTCTATGCATCTTAAGTTCATTTTCATCATTGTTTTAAATTGTTTGGATTAGCCTTAATTCATTATTTTAAGCATCTTAAGATTCAAGACATTATCATTATCAATTTACATTGCATTAAACATCCTAATCTATCTCATTAAATTTAATATTAATTACATTCATTCATAACATAGATCACATATGCATACATACATTTTTCATTCATGTTATCATAAATTACAAATCAATAATGTGCACATACATACATCACCACCTACATCACAAATCGTTAGTCCCATAATCACATCATTCCACATCCTAATCATCCATCACATTCGACATCACAAAATGTTAGGCATAATACATTTCATACATGCCATCCACATAGGCATAAACATAAATCATCATAGATACATGTGCATACCATAGTCATATGCATGTCATAACGAATCACATTCATACACACACATTCATAAGTAAACATTCATCACATAATAAAACATGGTGTCGAAAATGGTCATTGCATCTCATATAAATCTCAAAATATAATGTCCATCATAATGTCTAGCATAAAATACATCAATGCATATCCATCATATACACCGGTAATCATTGAATAAAATACAGGTACAAGGCTTTGAATCAAATGTGATCTTTTTCACTCAGTACTGTATATCCATCCTACACCTGTCAAAAAAATGTATCTTGTCATTTGTCCTCTATCATCCATACCCTGAGCTGCCCACATCTAACCTTTGTGGTGAGTCTGGCATTGGCCCTTTGTGCGGAGGGGTCTCTCTATAGCTGCTATACCCTCGAGTGTGTGTCCCTATTGAGTAGGATGGTGTGGGCATCTACGGTACTGCTCAAATGTAGGCTAGAACCCATTGTGTGGTTTCTGACATTGCTATGAAGTAGGCTGCCATATAGTAGCTTGCCTCCTGCATGTACTCATCTCTCTCTACTGCCTGATACCTGGCTATATATGGCTCTAACCTATACTTGTCTTGAAATATGGATAGGGATCTCCTCTCCTACATCCACACATCTTGTGCCAACCACAACTAATCAATATTTTCTCACATCCAGGACATTTGCTCTATTGCTCTATCCCTCTCCTCCTACACAACCTATACATGTGTTTACACTACATCCCTCACCCTCTGCAACGCCTACACCCATGCCCCTATCTCACCCCCCTTGCCCTGAATGGCATGTGCCTACACTGTATCCCTCTCTCTCTCCACTGCCTATAACCATGCCTCTACCACATCCCTCTCACCCTGCAGGGCATGTGCCTATTGCTATGCTACATCTCTTTCTCTCTACATGGTCTGCAATTGGGCCCTCATAGCCTCCTCTCTCTCCTGCACTAACCCTACATCCCCAATTGTTTACTCTGTCATCTTTGCTCTGTCAAAGAGCTCATCTCGCTCTCACCTTAGATCGGTCCTCTCCCTCAATAGATATGTCACCTGTCTCCTCAAATCCTCCATATCACTCTCCACTTCCTCTCAGACCTGTACCAATACCTGGTCTTCCAACCCTCCATGGTCCCTCTGTCCCCCTGTCTGTAGTCTGGTTACCTCAGCTTGCAATCTATCCCTTTCTGCAACCAACTCACTCCTCTCCTACTACAACTCTCCTAGTTGTCTCCTCAAATCCTCTACCTCCTCTACCTCTAGCATAGCCTAATCTGTGAGTACCCCATAGTCTCTTTGACCTTCAACCTCTAGTCTGGACACCACTACCTCCAGTCGAGTCACCTCTACTCATAGTGTACCCACCTCAGCCCACAGTCCATCTCTCTTTGTCTCTACCTCATACACATATTGTCCTACCTCATGTTCCAATGTCATGTAACTCTTCTCCCCCTCTATGTGTACCCTATCCACCTTAGCCACCAACTTGCTCCTCTTAGCCTCTGAATCCCTAAGTCTCTACTTTGCAATCCACAACCTCGCTAGGGTCCCTCTTAGAAGTATGACTGGGTCCTCTGATGGAAGTGGTACATATGGTGCTATGACAAATGGATCAACCTCAATAGAGTTTACCTCCATTGCCTCCCCTTGTCCATCATCTCTCTCATCCTCTACATCAGCCTCCTCCTGTCCTCTCCTCTGCTATCCTCCTCTCCTCCTGCTCTCATCTATCGGTCCTCTCTCCTCACCCAACTCAGCCTCCTCCTTTCCTCTCCTCTAATATCCTCCTCCCCTCCCCCCTCCTCTATCCATCTAGTCTAATCTCATCCTCTAGACCGAAGACACACGCCTCTATAATCAAGTCCACCATCGTAATCCATGCTAGTCGGTGATGGGCCTAGCACGCAGAGAACCTCACTATCATACTCACATCTACTCTCCCTCCTCTCCTACCTAGGTAAGGTACCTCTTGAAGCTCCTCCCACTATTATCTCACAAACTCTGTTGTAATTGGATCCCTGCTTGGTCACTCTGGAGTGAGTTGTCTAAATCTCTGCAGTCCTAGAGGGATGTCCTACTGAACTTTGTACTATCTTAGCACTCTCTTCACCTTGTGTAGCCCCACTATGTAGGGCTCTATCCTAATCAAATAGGATATTGTGTAGAAGTATCCTCTGTCTCTCCTCATCCTCCCTCCATCTAGAGAACCACTGCATCTTGTATTGCCTCCATACTATCTGATCCTCCTATAAATCATTTAGCCTCCTCCATCTATCTAGATCACCAGTGCCCTGATAATGAAATTTATAGCTATACTCGGTCTCGTACCAGTATGCCACTAGTAGTTGAGGATCCTACTCCCCTCCTATCATAACTCCTGGCCTGGTCACACTAATGTGCTCCTAGGCCCATACCTATAACCGTGTCACATGTGTAATTTTGAGTGACCCTTGATAGCACACCACATGCATGTCCCTATAAAACTATGCCAATATGCATGGACTCCATGCAAACTCCCTCTCCCTCTACTCCACAATATGTCTAACAACCTCCATGACCTTAAGGCTACAAAAACATCCACTCCTATTTGGCAGCAAAATCCCACTAATCATACCATAGAGGTATAAGGGTAATGGATGTACTCCCAACCCTAAGCATCTATCCAGATCCAAATCCATCCCCTAAATTGGTAGGTCATCTCGGCCAAAGAGGACTCATAGGGTTTGGTTGGCCTCCTACTCCTCTAACCTCATCCAACTCATGAGATCGCCCGTTATCGGTAACTAGAATATCCTCTACACATCCTCTAATATGACATTCATCTCCCCTGTTGGGAGGTGGAATGTGGATGTCTCCGAGCTCGATCACTCCATCAGTGCATTCAATAGTTCCTGATGCGCTCTGATGGTTGGATATCCAAGCATATGTAGCAAGCCTGCCCATGCTAGTGCTCCATGGTCCTCCCCATTCATTGTTGTGATCATCACCTCCAAAACCACTGATCCCCTCTCCCACATCTGCAGGCTCTCAAAATGCTACATTCACACCACACAACATGCTAGTCACTTACCCAATCTCCTCATTCTCATTCCCTTTTGTCCCACTTTTTTATCATTTCTTACCGGCCCCAGGTTTCTCTCATATGTCTAACTATTATTTCATAAATTTTTCCTTTCTCCATTTCTTTCCTTCATTGGGAAAGTTCCTTCCTCTTCGCATCCAACTCTTTTTCTCTAGGCCTTCTTCTTCCATTTTGTTTGGAAAATCTTCCTGACTATTGGGAAAATTTTCCTTTGGGCGAATTCACCCTTATCCTAGGTGAATTTTCCCTTACCTAGGTGAATCTTCCTTTGGGTGAATCCACTAGTGGGTGGATCTTCCTGTCGGGTGGGCGAGTTCATCTAGCTCTTTCCCTCCCATTGGGATGTGTCGCCCAAATGACGGGCGAGTCACCTATTGGGCGGATCTTCCTGTTTTCCAGGTGGGTTCTCCTAGGCCATTGATTGGGTGGCCTCACCTAACCAACAGGAAAATCCACCGACGGGGCAGTTTCACCTAGGGCATCTATTGGGTGGCCTCTGTTGACTAACAAGTGATTGCATTATTTTGTGGATTCACCCATTCGCTAGGCAAGTTCACCCAAGGCTCGTGTGAATTCTCTTGGATGTCAAGTAGATTCACCTGGGTCTTCCCAGTCCCTCATTTTCGGGTGGAATCACCCAAATCGTGGGAAAATCCACCCCTTTTTTGTTGCATTTTTTCCCTTTTTACTCTATTTGCGTGAGTTTTCCTCTTAAACATGTGAATTTTCCTCCATTTCCATTGCCTTCAAATAGGTAATATTTCCTAAAACTTGGGTGAAATCAAAATTCTGCCAACTACCCATTTTACTAACCTACTTGAACCCCAAAACCCATGTTTTCAAAATACATAATTTTTTTTTAAAATTTGCTCAAAATCACAAAGATGGTTTTGGGAACTAACTTGGTGTCATACACCATGCTTGTGGTAGTACTGTCATACCTTGTCCCCCAGGTGGAAAATCTCATCATCATACTCCTCAGCCATCCTCGGCCCCTTCCTCTTATCCTCTCTCTCACTCAACTGCTAAGTGTCTAAACGAGGATTTGTAATTCTTAAAATTATTATATGTAGTTTTTCCCTCCTTTTTAACCTTTTTTAAGTTTAGGGTATTTTTACCCTTTATTTAACCACTTTTACATCTAATTAATCCTCTATCTTCCACGGGCCACCATTTGCACACCGTGTTTCTATTTTCCTCTGTTCATACACCAATCTTCATGGTTTTTCAAGCTCTATCTAATGGTACCCTTTTTTTTCATATCGAGAAGTTTCCTGAGGCCCCTTTTTCTTCCACAACTACCCTCTAGAGAGGCCATACCCTATCATTCACATTTATTCCTTTCTCATGGTCACTTCCTTGTGAGAATGGGGTAGCTCCCTTCATTTCCCACCATCTAGATAGCTTACACAACTTCTCCCATCCTAGGGCATCATTTTCTAGCTATTTCCTCTATCAACTCATCCACATTCTATTTTTCTTCGAAACATTGTTATTCTAACAGTATTTCGAAGAGGAGAAAAATGTAGACATCTAGATTTGACCACTCCCATATGGTCAAATTCACCCTCTTTTTTCATGTATTTCATATTCCCCATAGATATTAATTAAATGATTTATTTAATTAATATTCCCCCTTTTCCCTCAGGTTCCTAAGGCATTTCATTTAATAATTAAATATTTTATCCTTTACTCCTTCCTCTCTAAATTAAATAAATACATCAATTTATTTAATTTAGTCATTTGGCCTTTTGAATTTAAATAAATTTTAAATTTCCTCTATTATCTCTCCTTCTAACATCCTCCATAATCTCCCTTTAATCTAGATTAGTATAATTAATCCATGATTAGGATGTGCACACCCTTCATTAGGATTAATGTTATATCCTCCATAACTTGCAACTTGATTCTAATCCTTCATTAGCCTCCTTAATCACCTATTTGCACAACCTTAATCATATGATTAGGTTAACCTAACCCTCATGCCATTTATGTCATACCTCCAATTCAACCATCATAAATGCTTTCTCCATTTAACCAAGGCAACCTCTTGCCCATGTGAATTAAAAATTCACATTTATTACTCCAAGCCTCTCCTCTTCCCCATGTGGGTTATTGAGGAATTTTAATTTCCTCATGTGTCCCATCTCCCACATGGGGACAAGGACCTCCTTTATGAGGATACCTTGTCATAATCCCAAGGTACTTCCAAGTATCTTCACATCATGTGAATTAAAAATTCACATTTATTCTTCCAAGGTTTCTCTCTTTCAAATGACGATTATTGAGGAATTCTAAAATTTCTCATGTGTCACATCCCTCCCACATGGGGACACAAACTTCCTTTTTGATGAAATCTTCTCCTAATCCCAAGGTACTTTCAAGTACCTCCACATTACATTTCCTGTTTCCACCTCATTTCCACATAGTAAGATGTGAGGGCTTGTGAGTCCTCAACTCACCATAGCCCTTCATCTTGTCCATGGTGGCTAAATCCTAACCCTTATTTCTCTACAATCCGTTCCCCTAAAATAGAGGATTTTGACCTCTTCTTTATTCATTCACACACTCTAGCATTCAATCATTCAACATTCAAGCACTCGACTTTGCATCCTCCATTGCTTCAACTTTCAAGCTCATCTTCCATCCCTTTTGTGGACTTAACCAAATACCCATCTTCACCATTGCATCCTTCATTACATCTACATCATTTTTCATATAGTTTTAGTTGATTTGCCATCGAAGGAGCACACAAGCAATCAAATCAATAAAACCAACCAGCCAGTTGACTTGGGCAAGGTAAAATGATTGTTTTCATCTTTGTTCTGTTCAAGTTTAACTTGACTTATCTTGAGATGTTGTTTTGTGTTTTCCTTTCTTTTGCATTTCATTTGGTTTGCACTATTTTAGGTTGGAAAACATGTTGCACATAGTTGGATTAGAACCTTCCCACTTGAAGTGAAATGCGGAAGTTACCTTTTGATCTTTAATTTTTCTAACATTTTTTATCTTTTTATTAGTTTAAATTTTTTGAAAAACATAAAAAAAATTAAAAATTAAAATCTAGAAACAACATATTAAAGAGGCATCTAATTCTATGTGATATGTTACATGCTACATGCAAATTTTGTTCAAGGGTGGATAGAAATTCCTAATATTAAGCTTAGAATTCTCTAGTTCCTTACAAAATTTGTTTTGTTTTGGTCTACAGGATGGCTATCTTGACCTCCCCTAGTACCACAATGTTGCCCTCCCCCAAGTAAGGATTTGAAGTACATATACTTTTTACCCTAATGCATGATAGTGCCACATGTCTTTTGTGTCTAATTTTTTAATGTTTGGAGTTTGAAGGTTGTGGAAAAGTGTGACATTGGTCCATTTTATAGAAGATGGCTAGTTGATTCTCAAGTTAGTAATATAGAGGCTTATAACGTGTGGGTGAAAAATGTTATGTGCTTTGAGGGACAATCCTTCAAGGGAGGAATTGAAACCAAAACCTTAAATTTGGCATTTAAAAGTGCTTGGAGGAAACCATTTTTTTTGGAACCTGGATTAGGTGTACTAAGGGGTTATGCCAACTTGAATTTTATACAATAGTTGTTCTATTTGTTGGGATTATAGACCCTTGCAACTTGAGCATGAAGTTTGGATGGTTTGTGTCAGTTGTTCCTATTTTTTCATTGATGTCAACATGGTGACAATTATATGGGAAGTCTACTTGGTTTATCGGAAGTTGTTCTCTACCGATAATGCTCTTTTGCGATGGATCAATATGTTCATATTTGAGTCCAAAATTCACTGCAAGAAAAAATATGACTCTAATCTCTTAACCATGTTATCAAGAATCATTCAAACAAATATATCCTAGACCTTGAGATGTTTTGGGTTGCAAGCAAAAAGTTATCTTTGGCAGAGTTTAGCTTTGTATCTTACTGTTCTTCTTTTCTTGGTATATCTATGTGGGAGACTTCACATTTTCTTAAGGAGAACATTCTTATGTTGCATTTTTTTGGGTAGTATCTATGATGGTAGTAAGATGAGAAATTAATGTCTTATCAGATCCAAAAGGTGTTTGCTTTGAGGATTATTTGTTGGTTTGAGATTTTGTGACTTATGTTCTAGTCTTGGCCGACCTAATGTATGCAATACATTAAGGAGACTAGTTTTTCTTTATGGATGTTAGCTAACTTGGTATAGAACACTAAATAGATAAAATTTTTAAATAATATATGGTGCTGATAAAGAGATTTTTCATTATTATTTTTTCATCTAATTAGGATGACCTTATTGATGAATAACATATGCTTATATATATATATAATATGTTTTGAAGAGGAGAAGTGCGGTAAGAAGAGAGCAAGTGAGAAGTGGGTGTGCAAGTGTGGAAGAAAGGTGAAAGAAGATCCAAGCCTAAATGCTTTATCAATTGATAATCAATGCAGATTAGTTGAGCAACTATTGTGCGAGGAAATACTTCATATTTTGAGCTTCATTGGAACTGAACCATGCAAATTGAAGGTGTATCCTATCAGTTCAATCTTTTGGCTGTGAGCCACAATCTTTGTATCTTGGAACTTAACCATCTTTTGTACTTAAGTACTGAGCCTTTTTAAGGATAGCGAGTCTTGGCAATGAGCCCTGTAATATCTTGTATCTAGATATAATATATTGTGAGTTAACCCTCACTGTAGTTTTTCCATTTTTGGGTTTTCCACGTAAAAATCCTATTGTACATGTGTATTGTTGCATTGATTTGTTTCTATGTTATCTTTTGCTAATTTAGTTAGAATTGTGATAATGGTTAGATGGATTTTATTATGGTTTTATGGAATACTAATTCACCCCCTCTTAGTATTCTAGATGTTCAACAATTGGTATCAGAGCTTGGTTCCATGGAAGAAGCCTAACAGCTTGAGGAAGGTCTCAAAATTTTAGTATAAGAAAAAAATTCTCTAGAAGTGGTCTCTGTTGGATATTCAGAAGAAATAGAAGATATGAAGGACAAGTTGATGAAAGAGAATGAGTATATTGAAAAATTGCAAAGTAAAAGTATTGAAGCATGTGATCTATTAGTTAAGGAAGATGAAATTGTCTCTAGCTTGCTGCAACAACTCGATGAAAATAAAAGAACTATAGAATGTCAGGAAATTGAAATTCAAATGAAGATAGATCATGAATGCATAAAGCTTGAGGAAGAAGCAGTAATCTTGAGATTTGATCTAGAAAATGCAAGAAGCTTTGAAGATAAATTTATGGTAAGCTCAGTAATGCTAGATGAGTTGATTACTTCTCAAATATTAGCAATGGATAAGTAGCTTAAGGTTTGAATAAGGTCAAAGTTCTAAAGTGAAGCAATATATTGTTAAGAAGACTCGGTGCAAAGATGGAAGAATCAAGGATCTAAGATGTAACTTTGAAAGAACTTCTATTAAACAACCTAATGCTAAAAGGTATTTATCTTTCAATGGTATTTTTTATTCTTGCAATAAATTTTTTCATAAGGAAAAGGGCTGCAAAAGTAAAATGAATGATTCTTTATCACTCTTTGGAAACTGTCTTAAGTGTAAGAAGGTTGGAAATAAAGTTAGTCTATGTAAAAATAAGTTGAATAAAAGGAAGATTGGAAAGAAAAATGTTATTTTTTGTAAGTACAATAATCTAGAACATCTTGTTAATAACTACCTAAGAAGACAAAATAATTATCTAGTGAAGAAGCAAGAAAAGAAATGAAAAGGAAGGATAATTCAAGAAAAATAAATCAGAATCATCAGTTCTATCTATGCCAACCTTTGATGCAAATAGTCCCATCATTTTTTGAGTCAAGTAGTGGCTAAGGGGGAACAATTATCAGAAAATTTAAAAAAAAACCCTCATCGATACTTGTGTCACATCATGACAGAAGTATATTTAATGTGGTAACAAACTTAAGGAATATTCTCAGTCAGATGTGTGAAGGATGAAGTCTACAAAATTTAAAAGAATCGAGGCATACACATTTTTTGAGGTAATCTACCTACAAGTTGAAACATTTATTGTAAAATCATTCAGAATGAAAGAAATCAATTCATATAATTCAAGAGGCATATGTATTTTTGGAGAAGCATGCAAAGGAAGTTTAGAAAGCAATTTAGAATACCATGGTTTGAAGAAGTGATCAAGTGGATTCAAACTAAGCTCTAGAACCAAGATATCTATACATTTCTTATTGGAATTTACAAAGGTATTTTTGGTTGCACAATCTTTCATTTTTATTGCTATGGATAATTCAAAGGTTGTGAATAGTTGAGATAGAGTGTGTACCATATAAAAAAGATAACTTGCTTGATTTTGGAATAATTAATGATAAATTCAACTTAATGGGGCCTTGGTTTAGTGTTGTGAGGTGTTTTTCACATCCATATTAGGTCTTGGACCCTTGCAAACTGAATAAAACGCATTTATTGATGTCTTGTAAAGGTGTTTTAAAGTGTTGGAAATGACATTCACACTTTTCTAGACTTTTATTAAGGGTATGTGCAGGATCATGATGGGCCAAAAAGTGGCAATATGATGGGTATGTGGCTGATGACTTTGTTTTTACCCAAAATTGATGAAATGAAAAGGGTTTTTAAAGCAGATTCTTAGCTTTCCACCAATATAAATTATGCTTTACTTTGAATTTAATAAATAATTATTATTCATTTTCTATTCAAATCACGACTAAAGTCCTGATTGATAGACTGATTGAAAAACATCTATAGCTTTCAAATAGTATCATATTTTTGGTATCCAGAACATGTGTCACATTCTATGCTTCGCATACTATAGGATTAAAAAAAGAAAAATTGATTTTCATGAAGTTTTAACCAACTTAAGGTGGTCAAACATACGTGTTTTTTATATTTTTTAAAAGTTGTAATAAAAAATTCATAATTAATTATTTACTTGGAAAAAAATTACAAAAAAATATTCATCACATCAGTACATGAGTCCTCTACTTATATCTAAAATCTTATAAAAAAATATTATCATTTTATTGTGGTTAGGGTGGTCAGGCAAACATCGACTTCTTATTTTTTCCCTGAAATTTAAGTACTACTGCATTGAAATTTCAAATTTTCACCCAATAGATTTTTTTTTTTTTTTAAAAACCTAGTATTTTAGATACTACATTCAATTTTCTACAAATTCTATTCTTACATATTTTTGAAATAATATAGAAAACTTATTCAAATTTTTACATCAAGTTGACTAACTTTGATTTTTCTGATTTTTTTGCCACTTAAGGGCCTATTTTTTCCATGATGATCCTGCACATACCCTTAAGCATCTAATTCTAATGGTCCTTTCTTCCCTACTTTTGAATTAAATATTATTTTAATTCAAAAGTTAGCTTTTTCCTCTTCTTCTATAATTAATTAATTATTTTAATTATTTGATTATTCATTAGCATTTTCTCTCTAGAATTAAATAAATGTTATATTTATTTAATTATTTATCCTTTCTTTATCTCCCTAATTAAATAATTATTTTAATTATTTAATTACCTCATTATTTGTTCTCACCTTTCTTTTTAAATGAATAAAATCAATATTGTATTCATTTCTCCTATATTGGCCACCTAAGTTATATAATTTTTATTATTTAATTCTCTCCAACAACCTCTTTTTTCTATGCCAATCTTATCTTCCACCTCAAGTCTTTATCTATCGATGTCTTTCTTTTCTCAATTAACCCCCACCCTTGATTAAGTTATTTTCTAATTTAATGTTGGCCCTTGATCGTGATCCTTATTCTAGTCACTCTTTTCTATAAAGGGATACCTTTAAACCCTAATTCATTCATTAATTCATTCTTAACTCAATCACCATTCATCATATTATCAAATCAAGCATTCAAGATAGCATTCAAGCTCACTTCTAAGGTACTCAAGAGCAAGAATCTTCATCTATTATTGTAGATATTCAAGATCCTTCATCATGGAAAGTTTCTAATTGCATTATTGCATATTTCATGTTTCATTATCTTATTTCATCATTTTGGTTTAATTACTCAAACAAGGTTTCACCAAGGCAAACCCCCAATACCTAACAATCAACATTTACTCTCTCTTCTTTTGTGTGACTAGAGATTTGGGTGCTTAGATAGCTTGGACATGATTGAAAATTAGTTTACAAACTTGTTGAAGTTATCTCCACTTTTGCAAGGCCAAAATCAACACAAAAAGTCACCAACAGTGCTAAGAATCAAGGTTTTAGATGTAGATGCATGGAGGTGCAGATTGAGTAGATCGAGAGCTCCAAATTTTTGAGTTTTCAAAAAAGCTAAAGTGGACTAATTCACCTAGAGTGGTGAATGAGTCCCACTATACCTACTTTCTAGATATTTTTTGTAGATTTGGATACCCATTTGGCTAAAATAGGCCCTGATACAATTTTCCAAAATTGGGACTAATTCGCCCAGAATGACGAATGAGTCTCTAGCAAGTTCTCAGATGCACACATTCAGTTTTATAGCTTTGTTTTTTGCTTTACTTGCATTTTAAAGTAATTTTCTAGGTCTTTTTTTTGCATATCACAATGTGTTTTCTAACAACATGCATTTCTTTAGTTTTGCCTAAATAATCAATCTCTTTTATCAACTCTTTGCATGTAGGACATTTTAGTTAGGTACAATTCAATTGTACTTGCATTAGTTTGAGTGAACCACCTAGATTTTGTGCTAGGCCTATCTCTCTCCTTTAGGTGAAAAACCCAAAGTGAGCAAGAGAGTAATAGCATCATAAACCACAAAAATATTTGGTTCATTTTGGTGAAGCTGCTTTTTGAATATCTTCTTTCCTAATTTGGATTCCATCCTCATCCTAGAATTAGCTTGCATTGCATTTTGCATTAGTTAAGTTGCATTCTAGGTTTCAAGTTTTGCATTAGTTAAAGTGGATATAGGTTGCATTTTTGCATCCTCAATCATTCCATATTTCTAAAATTCTATAGTGGCATCTTAGGTCTACATCATACATCATAGAAAACATAAAAATTAACCAAAAAAATCTAAAAATCTGAAAAAAATCCCTGTTGGGCTCATTCGCCAACTTGGGAGAATTTGTCCCTTTACACCCTTGACATTGCATTTTACATTACTGAAAAACCCCCTTTTTGCACTTTTGTTTGTTGCCATTAACTATCGATATCAGTTGGTTAAGTTCTTGTTACATGCATTTCCCTAAATCTAGCTTAATTTGGTCCATTTCATGCATTTCTTAATTTCATATTTTCATTCACAACATTTCATTTTCAAATCATTGCATAGTGTAATCAATAAATTACCTTGTTTGAAATCTGAAAAATTGCATTTCATCTTAATTTTAATTTTCAACATTAGTTCCTAGTTCATTTAGATAAGATCCATTAGAAAATGAAAAAAAAAAACATAAAACATAAAATGACCCAATTGAAAAGATGATTGAATTTAGAAAAATCATAACATCCAAGCCCTTTAGTATTGATGACATATATATGTTAGATGAAGCCCTTAAATACTTCTTCTCTCCTAGATCATCCACTAAAGGTTTGACACAAGAGGATCCAAGCATCGATATTCATGATAATCATACTTGTTCTTCTCCTGATATGTCTCCTGATAATCATACAAAGTTGACACACTCCATAATTCTACACCCTCTAATATCTCTTCTATTTATGGGAATAAATTGATAGAAGAATGTGAAAGCATATACAATCATGATAACCATAGTTCCTCTTCTCCCAATATCTCTCCTACATGTGACAAAGGTATTTTTTAGTTAGAAGATACATCCATTGAGAATCATGACAATGTTGAAATATCCTCTTCTATAACCTCTCCTACTTTGGAACATATTATGGCACAAGAGAATGAAATCATAAACACATCTCTTCGCATCCCTCTCCCTAGTTTGCATTCATCTTCTAACTCCTCCCCTATTTGTGAGAATGTTTTTGTGAGAAATCATGACAATCACATTATTTGTGAGGAGGATATGTTTGCATTAGATGATAAAACCTTTAAAACCTTTGACAATTATCTTTATTTTTCTTCCCCTATTTTGGAAGACATTATTAGACAAAGGGATATAATCATAGATAATCATGATAATCATAATTTTTCTTCTATTAATATCTCTTCTACTCGTGAAGAAAATATTTTGGGACTAGAAAAATTATTCATTGAATGCCATGAGAATATTCTAGCTCCCTTTCCTAATGTTTCCCTCATCCAAGAATGCATAGTTAAGAAAAAGGATATAATCATTGAAAATCATGAATGTGATGCTTTTTCTTCTCTTGATGCCTCCTCTTCTTGTGATGAAGTTACTCTACAAAACCTATTAATGGAATGTGATTAACATCTTGTTTTACTTTCTCCTAAAAACTCTCCTAATAGGGAAGGTATTATGGTACAAGCAAACACCAAAAATATCACATGCAAACCAAAACTTAACCTCACTTTGAAGCATCCTGAATTGATTGATATAAATTTACCACCATCATGGGAATGCTTTGACAATCATGGAAAGAAAAAGTATATAGAAAGACAAAATAAAATTGAAGAAGCCACAAAAGTTATTGGAAGAGGCTTCAAAAACCTTTTATTTCATACCTATATCCATGGTGGAATACATTATCATAACAAAAGAATCTCAAAAGGAAAGATAAAAACTGGTAATATCAAAAACATACCCTTCAACCACCCTAAAAGAAAATACAATATCCAAGACAAACTTTGAGACACTTGAGCAACCATCAAATCTAAACCAAGAAAAAAATCATTTTGGACAATGTGATTCTATAGAACAAGGTATCCAGGTCCCTATACAACCTAATGCTCTTGATTATTGTCCCTCAAAACAAAAACCTTCCTCCCATTTCAACACTATCACAAACAGTTCTTCCACAAAAACTCTAACCTTGGTACATCCTAAATTGATAGATATCTCATTAAATATATATCAAGCAGAAACTTTGTTTACTTATCACAATAAATAACATCAGTAGATGCTCGTTTCCATAGTTTCATGTTTTACATTCTTAGCAAGGATCAGCATATAATCATCTATTCCTAGCTCACCCTTGTGATGCAGTCAGTGGGGGAAATGGGTTAGGAAGCCTTATCGCTGTATGTCACTTGTCATTGTATCTGTTGGCTATTCATTAAACTTTCATGAACATATAAGAGCAAGCTTGGGATGTGGATGGCATGTATTAAGATTGACTCACACGTGACATACTCCCTTTCCTCATGACACAAATTATCGACAACATTTGAATTGGCATAGGGCCTTTCAAATAAGCTCTCACACCCTCTTCTCCTTTAAAGAAATTGCTTGCAATAATGGTGTAGAAACCACTTTAAAGTGGGGGCATACATAGACAACATCTTTGTGAAAATTTCATGGTGTGATTTTTCTTTTTCTTGTGATATGTCCTCTTCTTGGTGGTGTCATTAGGTTTGATTCCTTTCAAGAGTGTACAATCAACTAAAGTGGCCTGATGCAAACGAGGCATCCCTTGGATAACGATATGACACCATGAATTTTCCTATATTGGAGACATTAGGCACAATGCTCCCTAAGAAGAAGACCTTACATGAACAAATAAAAATCCTCTCTAGCAAAATTCTTTACATATTCAAAAAAAATTACAAAAAGCATTACATTGTGGTGCCTTATCATTGGTATGAGGAGAATAACTTTGGTATGGTTAGTATAATGGGAAGCTGACACACTGGCATGAATTTCTCACTAAACCACTTCTTTGGGACAACTCACCCATGGATAACCTAATTTTCTATGGCTCTAGAGTGAGCACATCTTTGATCAACCTCATTTTTCTTTCCTTTTGTTCTTGTCATTGCATGATTGCGTATCTTGTTTTGTTGCATATTTGTGTTGTAGAAAAAAGTACCCTTTTCTTGACATAGTATTACTTCATGATAAAATGGAATTAATGGGGCCTTGATTCAAGTGTTGTGAGGAATTTTATGCATCCACATTAGGTCTTGGACCCTTTAAAATTGAATAACATGCCTCTATTGATGTCTTCTAAAGGTGTTGTAAAGTGTTGTAAGATACTTTCATGCTTTTCTAGACTTAATTAACCTATTTATTCCTAATTAAAAATTATTAAATGTACTTAATAACATTATTACATCATCTAGAATGTTCTTAACTAAAACTTAATGTTAAACTAGTGTTGTAATGTGTCTTGCACATTCACATTGGTTCTTGTGTCTTTCTAGGCTGTGTGGACCTCATTTTAGTGTTGTAAAGTGTACTTAACCACACTTTAACATTGAATTTTGTGTCCCAATCCATATTTGACATTTACATCATCACTAATAGGCCCCTATTAACCCATATTGTGCATCCCAAGGCATAATTTGATCAAATAACCAACATAGTCATCATATAAGCCTAATTTTCTTAATTCTTAACATTCCAGCTAGGAAAAATGGCCCCTTTGGGGCCCATTCACAATTAGTGGCGAATTAGTCCCATCTAGATGGGAAGTGGTGAATGAGTCCCATTTGAGCCATTTTCGGGGTTTTGAACATGAAAAATTAGGTTTTAAGTTTAATTTTTCTCCATGTCAGCCTTAGGGATCCAATTAATAGGAAAATAAGGTGAATTTCCTATAAAAGAACCTCTCTTAACTAATTTTTACATCCATTAACTTAATTCACATAACTACTTGCTTCTCTTGAGATGGAAGATTGGTGGATGAATATGTGAATTAAGTTAATGGATGTAAAAATTAGTTAAGAGAGGTGGTCATTAAGAAAGCTTCTAAGGACATTCATGGTTTGAATCTTCCTCCATTGCTGCAAAAATTCTAGATCAACATCATGGAAAGGTAATCTATTCCATTATTGCATGCTTCATTCTATTCTTTCATCATTTTGGTTTAATTACCCAAAAGGGGTTTGACCAAGGCAAACCCCCATGCCCTAACAATCCACATATATCTCTTTTGTCTTGTTTGTATGCAAATTTAGGACTCTTGGAAGCTTCAAAATAATTGAAGATCAAGTTGCTAGGTTGTTAAATTTTCCTCTTCATTATTCAAGTCAAAATTTCAACAAAAAGGCACTTTTAGACCTGAAAACAAAAATTTCTGAAGCAGACACTTGTCGAAGACGTAAGTACAGATCTAGACCTACAGAATCAAGTCATCACTTTGCAGATTCCTGTAGGAGGACTGATTCACCATGCATGGTGAATTAGTCCCACCTATAGGCCTAAATTTTTTTTCTCATAATTCAACTCTCAGCATTTAGAAACCTATTTTTGAAAGTCTTCACCAGAAGTAGGACTGATTCGCAATTTGTGGTGATTCAATCCTAGTGGTCATTAACAATGAATTATGGAACATTCCAAAACTTTCCAGTAACATTAATCTACCTCCAAGTGCACTATATTTAGTTTCATCAATTTTTGTTTTCATTTGTTTAGTTTTCTCATTCATATTTTCAAATCAGCACCATGTTTTCTAGCATCTTGCATTAGATTAGTTTATATTAATTTATTTACATTTGTAAGAATTCAAACACATCCAAAAACACTCCACATCAATATCCCATCCATCCTCACATTAATATTGAATGAAACATTGTGCATTTTTGGACCCATCTTTCTCCTTTTAGGTGAAAAACCCTAGAAGTGTTAGAAAGAAAGAAGGTCCCAAAAATCTATGTTTCAATATTATACACCTTGTGTGTGTCCTCTTGTTATTATGTTGGTTTGAATTAGGTTCTTATATCCTTGGGGCATGACTATTTCCTTGATCTTTATCATCCTTTGTCATCTGCATTGGTATGATTGGAGCCTTCTTGAATTTCTACTTTAGTGTGAGTTTGAAGCAAGTTCATCCTCTCACTAAAGTGGGGAGTAAATGTACCATAGAAAAAAGGAAACTTTCTTGATTTGGGAATAATTAATGACAAATTGTACTTAATGGGGCCTTAGTTTAGTGTTGTGATGTGCTTTTCACATCCACGTTAGGTCTTAGACCCTTGCAAACTAAATAAAATGCATTTATTGATGTCTTGTAAAGGTGTTGTAAAGTGTTGTAAATAACTTTCACACATTTCTAGACTTTTATTAAGCATCTAAGGGTGGGTGCATGAAGATGGGTAGCCAATTTTTGGCCACTTTTTGAATTTTTTTTTGAAAAATCATAATGCGAGCGAGTTATAATGTGCTCGCATTATGACCTATTAAAACCAAAAAAAAATGAAAATGAATTCATTTTTACTTGTGACTATGTTTTGTTTGTTGCCATAGTCAAAACCCTATTATTCTATTCTTGCATTCTAGGAGGAGCTATTTTGTAAATTTCTTCATCAATGGTTGCTATTTCATCACTAGGATGTTGCCACGTCGACGAGAAGGTGTGAGAAGTAAGGATTGTTTGCTTCTTGTTTTAAATTTTTTATTTTTAGGTTGTATTTGATATTTATTTTTTTGAATTTGTAGCAGATGCAAATCAACCTAAAATCTGTCAAAATTCTCAACAACCAAAGCAACAAAATCCTCAACAAAAAAATCAACCACAACAACAACCTCCTCCACCAATCCCTTAACACCCTTCTGGCACTGAACAAAATTTAATGACTGAAACTGAGAACAATAAAAAATAAACTGAGGATTTAATTAGGATGTTAAGTAATCCAAATGGTTCAACTATTGAAACAATGACCTTGGCAACTTCACTGAAAGAAATGTTAAAAAATGTAGATTCAACTAGCAAACAAATAAATGGATGGCAAGATAGGAGGTAGGTGGCTAAGGCTTATTACGTGAATAAATTATCATATAAAGATGTAAAGGATTTAAAAATTACAAAAGGTGATTTGTGCTCATTATTCACTGACCCACACACAAATCAAAATCTTACCCTCAATGCGAAGAAGTTTCCTATTCATTGGTACCACCACCAAGATCATAGGAATTTTTTTTATGATAGGTGGTACATGGTTTTTGATTACCCACCATGCAACAATTGTGAAGTCCCATAGTATTTCCTTAGGAAACTATACTATGAGTTCATATTGAACAAAATCCCAAATTATTTTGATATGAGGGACTTCCAAGCGAGAGGGCGGGGGTTGGCTTAGGATAGACCTAGTGCATAGTTGGATCCTATGCAACAAGGGAGATGAACTCTTGCTAGGCTGCCTCATGAGCATGTCATTATCCCTTCCATTGTGAAGGAGAGTTCCGATGTAGAGATATTGTAGGAGATCAATAGTTTGACGTAGAGTGTCATCTAGGATGCTAGCCCTATTCTATATCACCATCCAAGGGAGTCTTTGAGTGGTGGCCTTCAAACCCATTTGTGTCAATCTTGTAGGGCGACTTGTTCATATGACCCCATCGACACTTAGGAGGCTGCTACGTAGGATCTGTCTATAGGTATGGAGATGGAGAGGGTAGTTGACATTTTGCATGAGGCGTATGGAATTGATACTTAGGAAAAGTTAGCATGTTCATTGAATTTAATTTATTAAATTTTTATTTTTAAATGCAAGATTAACTAATTTAGTTTTATGATATTAATAAAATTGCAAGGTCATAGTGTTGATACTTGATACACTAGCCCTACACCTACTTATTTCTATAGTACACCTATCAATGGGTATGCAACTAGTAAAAAATTATAAATTTATTACATGTTAATAGCATTGTTTTACTAATGGTATTTTAATATGTGATTTTCAATGTTGAATAGGCTAATATTGGAGGTTTCGAGGGAACACTTCCCAGTGCTAGTGGATTTACTCAAACCTACACACATGTAATAGAATAAAGAGTTTAACTAATGAATTGTAGTTAATATATTTGTGTATTTATATCCATATCATTGATTACGTTGCATTTCACATCATTCAAACTCAAAGCATTACTTCGCATTCCATAACTAATAACTAGATGTTGATAGATGACAAAATTTCAACTATAATATGGTTGTTTAGAAAGACATCATAAGCAGTGATGCAATCACTTCACATAGCATAAGTAATAAGTCTAGGAGTAGTTTCCAATTCCATTTGCTTGTCATAGCATTCCATTAGACCACTTTTTACTACTCAACATCTTTTCAAATAGTTCATTGCCTTATCTATGTTATGGATGCTTGGAAGGAATATATGAAAGAATAATAGTAAGCAATAGCATAGACAAGGAAATGATTTTTTTGAAAAAATGCCTCAAAGAAATGTGATCTCATGGTGATGTCCATCACCATGAGACCCAATTTCTTTGAGGCACTTTTTCAAACAGCTCACTACCTTTTCTATGCTACTACATTTTCCATACATGTCTACCAAAGAATTTTATCAAACAGTTCATTTCCTCACTACTATGGCTAAAAGATATAAAAATGTGTTTTCCAACAAACTATGGATGCTTGAAAAAATATATCCAAGAATAATAGTAAGCAATAGCATAGACAAGGAAATTAGTAGTTTTAAAAATGCCTCAAAGAAATGTGGTCTCATTCTGATGGAATGCCATTACATCACCATGAGATGACATTTCTTCGAGGCATTTCTTCAAACAACGCACCACCTTTTCCATGATACCAAATTTTCCATACATGTGTACCAAAGAATTTAATCAAACTACTCACTTCCTTGCTACTATGGCTGAAAGCTTAAAATAGGTTATTTCCAACAAACTATGGATTCTTGGAAAAATTTCTATCAAAGAATAATAGCAAGCAATAATACCATAGATAAGGAAATGAATTTTCTAAAAAAAATCTTGAAGAAATGTGGTCTTATGGTGATGGAATTCCATGATGTGCATTTTTTTGTAATGGAATTCCGTCACCACGAGACCCCATTTCTTTTAGGAATTTTTTCAAATAGTTCACTGCCTTCTCTATGCCACCACAGTTATTGTACATGGCTATGAAAGCATTTTATGAAATAGTTTACCAGCTTGCTGCTATGGGTAAAAGCCTAAAAACACGTACTTTCAAACAAGATATGGATAGGGAAAATAGTAATGATGATAGTCAAAAATATATAGTTTAATAAGTACTCAAAATTTTGTTCATTATCTCATAAATTATAAGTCATGACGGGGATCGCTATTGTATTTTTTGTGATTGAATAATTTGTTGCTTTATTTTTAGATGTTGCAAGAAAAAACACCTCTGCATGTGACGAGGAAAATGAATATCAGTGTTTCATCTACTATAGAATCCTCAATGGCTCTAATAGGGGAGGTATGCGGAAAATTACTAATTTCAATTTACATTCGTTGTTATAAATGTTAGATAGTAAACAAGCAAACCATTATTGATTCGTAGTTTAATTTCTATTTGGATGGATTTTATAGGGATTCAACACACTTTAGCATGGGAATGTGAATATTTCCCTCATGGAGAGTGATCATCAGACGATGATAAGTGATTATTTTGTTAAATATATAATTTTTTATAATATAATTTCTATATATTAATTTCTTTACTTCTTATTGTAATAGATAAAAATTCACCAAGAACTAAACACTAGGAGGAGCAGTAGGAGCACTACTCAAGCGCAACATAAATGAGTGATAGACGTATCTCCATCTGATTGACAAGCAAAGGGAAATAATTTATTTCAAGAGCATGGAGAGCAATGACTTTTGATTCTAGAGCCCTTTGTTTTATGCCTACATGGTAGTTTTGTACATAGTTTGGAATGGATATATTTGACATTATATTCCTATATGACATTCTCTTAAGCTTATATGGCTATTTTGTACCTATATTTCATACTTATATCAACATATATTGATGTATTCCTACATGGCTATTTGGTTAATACAAATATTGTCTATCGATGGTGTCCATATTTGCATTATAAATTCATGGTTCAATAGATATGAGTTACGTGTATTCAATTTTATTCTTTGTGACTTACATGTGTTCCAATGTATACTTTGTGACTTACGTGTTTTCATACGTATACCTTATATTTGTGCATATAATTTGTATTAATTTGTGTATACTATGTATTCGTGTGTATACTTTCAGGCTTACATGTTTTTGAGTACTTGTACTTCCCTTATTCGCATCTACATGCTTGACTTATTCACATGTATACTTATTAATTGGTTATTCCTAGCATTGATCTTTTTTGTCCTCCATGGTTTGTGAATATTAATTGATTGATGCTAAAGAACTTTATCTAAAAGAGAAAAACACATTTTCAATTGGTATTCCATGAAATTATTCATAAAATATTCTAATATATTTGATGCAGGAGCATCCTTGGTTCTTGGTAATCCTGCATCAACAAAAAATATTTTCATTTCAATTTGTTCTTGTTTCAGTTCCAGTTGGTAGATTCAACATTTTGTCATATGTTCTCACCAGACCCTAGGGATCTATATTTACATCGTGGACATGTTCATTTTTCTTATTCCAAGATTTCACGACAATTGGATCTTTTTTTGACAAGTTCTCACTTCTGGAATAAGCGAAATTTTCTAAGATAGAGCATCTGAGTAGTTTCGAGCCTAATGGCTAGTTTGATGTCTTGTGGATCCTTTCCATAACTTTGTGGATCCTTACGGTGTGTTTTGAATTGTTCGACAGAGTGTCCCCAACATTAATTTAGGTCCACACTTCATCATATGCTTCCATCGAGGAGAAATTCAAATTTAAGGCCAACCTTTTTCATGCACACATTACACTTCCTTCATCAAGGATTGTAATGATCTTTGGCTGAGACAGATGATTCTAGATCTCAAGACATGATATAAATAATTGTAATCAATCATTAGAAAAGTAGTAAAGATGAATATAGGATTTGATATGTAATATTTCAACTTGCATAAGGAGCATATAAGAACATTGTATTTTGAGCATGTTGTATCAGTCCTATGAGTCCAATCTATAAACCCAAATGTTGTCAGTTGTTTGTAATTGAAATTTTTAATAATAAGAATGTTTGAATCTACATTTGACTCCATATTTTGTGTTGCTTTTGTTGTGTAACTCTTGCTGCACAGTCCATACTATTCTCTTTGAGGACCCTCCCGCTGTGGTTGCACCAGTTTGGTATCAGAGCAAGATTCATTCTGTAAGAGATCGTTAGAGTTTGTGGAGTCCTATTGAATATTTTTTGTGGGGTGGTGGACTGAGGATCCAACCTACAGCTACAAAGGACTTGTGTAAAGATAGTGAGAAGAAGAAATGGTAGAGGAAATGGAGCACATGGAAATGTAGACCCAACTATGATGGAGATGTTGAGAGGAATTACTACTAGATTGGAAGCAGTTGAAAGAACCCAAAGGATAGGTTGACTAGTTGATGATGTGAGTGATGAAGAGGTAGAAGAACATGAAGGAAGGGAAAGACAAGATTCACCTAGCCTTGATTAGGGAGAAGAGAGGTTCATAAGAGCCCTAACTAGGGTGAATACTAAACTACATTTCAATCCACCAGATTATAGTGGTAAATTAGATTTGAATGAATTGCTTGATTGGACAATGAAGATGGAGAAGTATTTTGATTTTGAAGGTACCGCCAAAGATAAGAAGGTGAAATTTTCTTGTACAAACTTGAAAGGACATGCATCCCTTTGGTGGGAACATTTGCAGATAGATACGCAAAGAAGAGGAAAGGAGATGATAAAATCATGGGATTGGATGGTGAATAAGTTAAAGACAAAGTTTATGCCTACAGATTATTAGATCAGTTTGTTCTAGAAGTTGCAGTATTTGAAGCAGAAGGATTTCAGTGTGACAGAGTATACTGAGGAGTTCTAAAAGTTGAATATCAAATCTGAACATTTAGAGGATGAGGTCGAGCAAGTAGCTAGATATGTGAATAGCTTGAAGCCATCTATATAGGATGAGATCAGTTTAATCAAATTGCTAAGTGTCGAGGAGTCATATCAATGTGCCCTAAAATTAGAAGAGAAGCTGAAAAAAAGACATGGGCAAAGATAGAGAGGAAGAGGTAGAAGATTTCAGAAAGGAAGAACTTTTACTCGAGGAGGAAAAGGAACTTTTGTAGATTAGAATAAAGATAAGGAAGTTAGTAAGACTGATAGTTCGTACTATAGGGATGATGGAAACTCTTACCAAAGAGGACGTAATGGTGGTTACTGGAATGAGGGTTATAGAAAAGATGATAGAGGATAGGAGAAAAGAGTATTTAGGGGAACTTGTTTCAAGTGTGGTGGAGGACATAGCGAATTTGAATGTAATCAAGGACTGACAACCAGGAAAACAAAAAATAGTAGAAGAACAACCTTTGTTGACGAAGATCATGTTGGATCATCTAATAAACAAGAAGATGGAGAAGTCTTGGTGAACAAAAGAGTATTGTGTGAAAGTGAGATGGAGCAGGAATCATTGCAGAGAAATAATTTGTTTTGAACTAGATGCAAGGTAGCTAGTAAATGTTGTAGAGTGATTGTTGATAGCAGAAGTTCCAAGAACCTGGTTTTTGAAGAAATGGTGACCAAATTGAAGCTAGAAAGATTGAAACACATGAAACCCTATTAGATAGCATGGATTCAAGATGAGCATAAGGTACTGGTTAGTGAACAATGTTTGGTGAAATTAAAGATAGGAAATTATCATGATGAAATTTTGTGTGATATCATGCCTATGGATTGTTGGTGTAATTAATTATTTAATTACACTTTAGGATAAGTTTACTTAGGATATTTTATTTCCTAGGATAATTATTATTTAGTTCTTATCTTATCTTATTGAGCTTCCTTTTTGCTCAAGATAAGATTAGGGTTTTCTTTTTTCGCTTTATTGCATCATTTCTTTTTCGAAGGCTTTTGTATTATTTGTAAATCAATTATCCTCAATAATCTAAATTCTGATTTTTGCTTGCACAAGTTTTCTCTAAGAGTTTACAAAACTTTTTTCATTTCTTGTTCTGAATATCTGTGCATGTGATAGGTGATTGCTTGCAGGTGTTCTTGGGGACTATGAAGTTGTTTTTTCAACTTCTACATGATATCAGAGCTCCAGACCTATTGCTTCCTGTTCATGATATGAAGATATTCTCTCACAACATTTTTTTTTGTGCAAGGGTTTCAAGTCAGATTGATTTTTTATAGATCTGGGAGTAGCCAAATTTTTGGAACACTTTGGGCTCTAACGGATGTTGCCATCACAATCAGAGCATCCAAAAACCCCAGAAACACCTTTCATTTTGTCGATTTAGGTGAAATTTGAAAAAAAGGCAAAAAAAATTTAGCCCCAAGGCTATACGGCCCCAGGGCACAATCTTTGAAGCAAGAAAAATTAAAAAAATTAAAAATTTTGATTTAATTCTTGCACGGCCTATTATATTTTACCCCACCACCACCCCACCTCCAAGCAGCCACCGCTCCCACCACCAATAGCAGCAGAACCCGGAGGAGCCAACGGTTTGAAGTTAAGCCCCCACGGGCTCGAGGCGTGGTCATATCGGGGACTGGGAGCCAGTTCCCAGCCCTCGCTGGCCTTTAAGCCCATTTTCTCTTGCAGGACATCACATCGGTGACTAGGAGCAGCTGAGCCAGCCCCTAAGCACCAGCCGCCGGTCACATGCGAACCAGGAGCTGAGCCAAAGGGGCCCATTTTTTGCACCTATTTAGGCTAAAGATCCCATTTTTAGGCCTTTTTTCATTTGCTCATAACTTTTGCAAATAGAAGTATTTTTTCAAAAAATATAGTCAGTGGAAATCTCATTTGACGACGGATCTGATGGTGGTGGTTTTATTTTCTGATTTTTCCGTTTTGGTGCCTTTTTCACCTATCAAAGCCAAAAGTTTCTCTTTTCAGTCCAAGAGGCATAACTTTTGTGTTCTGGCTCCGTTTTTCAAAAACAAGCAGGCGTTCGAAAGATGGTTCAGTGCTCTACACAGATCTCAGACCTTTTTTTTTAATTTTTTTACCAGGTACCTGATATTTCTGTTTGATCTCAGCCTTTACCTTTTTAGTTATTTTCTTGGGAAGCGTGCAATCAGGCTATTTTTTGAGATCAACGAGCATTGTTTTGTTATTTGAGATTATATATTGCTATTTTTTGTCATGGATTTACATAATATTGCACCCCTTACTCCATTCAACTATTTTGGTTGGAGAAAACAAATGGAGATTCATTTGAAACATAAAGGGTTGTATAAGGTAACCATGGGTACAAAAATTGAACCTGCAGGTGCTATTGAAAAGAGAAAGTGGTTTAATAGGTGTGATGAAGCTTATGGTACATTATGTCTTTCTCTTTCATTTGACCTTATTTTTCACATTGAGTCTTGCACTACACCAAATGAGATATGGGATATACTTTGGAGTCTTTGTTTGGGAAGTAGGATACTATGAGAGGGTTTTAGTTAGAGAATGAGCTTATTGGCTTAAATCGTAGGTATTTTGATAGCATCCAGGAGTTTTTCACCAAACTCAAGTCTCTTAGATTATAGTTGTCATAGTGTGGTGTTCAGAAAGAAGACTCTCAGTTGATATTGTCCATCTTTCTAAGCTTGGACCAGATTATTTAGTTTTTATATCTACCTTTTTGCCACTATGGATGCACTTGGTACGAGATTCACTATGCCATCTCTTGATGACTTTTCTTCATCTCTCACTCAAGAGAAATATAAGTTAGCTAGCATAAGCACTGTGAAACCTTCTTCCTCTTCATAGGCACTTATTGCATCACAGGAGCCCAGAGATAAGAAGGCTTCTATAGGCAAAGGAAAGAAATAGAAACAAAAGGATTCCAAACCTCACGAGCAGCAAAAGGAGTCCTCAAATACATCCTCCTCTTCTAAGGGGAAATCATTTAGGAAGGAGAAGTGTACATGTGTATATTGCAAGAGGGAAGGACATGTAAAACATAATTGTTACAAGAAGTCCACATTGATGAGATGAAACATCTTCTTCAGAAACATTAGATTGATTTTCCTTCTAGGATGTCTGCATCATCTTCTTCTCCTCATTCTTCTTCTTCAGAGCATCATAACACACACAACTAGGTTACATACTTCATTAGATATGAAGGGACATGCTCTTTGTGCTTCTTTAGGTATTGGATCAGGGAGATGGCTTTTAGATTTAGAAGCATCTCATCATATGGAATCTTCGTAGTCTATGTTCACTTCCTTTGACCCTTGCACTATGTCTCCCATTTTGATGGGAAACAACACTTACATGAGTGTTACAGGGAAGGGGTCTATTAGTTTTGGGGATCACTCCTTTCAGGATTTATTGTGTGTCCCTCACTTGACAAACAACCTTCTTTCCATTTATCAGATAACACATGGGGGCAATGGGAGATCTGTGGAGTTCACGCCTAATTCGGTTATCATCAGAGACTTGGAGAGTAGAGTAGTTATTGCTACTGGGATAGTGGATCACTCATCTTGGTTGTATTCCTTCATTGATTTTGCTACTGGTGGTGCTTTTGTTCCTACAATTGTTCCTCACACTTTGAGTGTGCATCATCATTCAGAGGAGAGATTTGGATTCTTGAACATTGGTGTTCTCACTTCGGATCCTGTTCTTGAGCCTTCCATTCCATCTCCTCCTCCTATTGCTTCTTTTGTTTCATTGCAGCAGGATCCTATTGATCATCCATCTTTGGAGGTTTCTATTGAGTCTTCACCTACTTTGGCTTCTTCATTTGTTGAGGTCACACCTGCTTCTGTGGAGACATCTTGGGCTACACCTACTTCACCTTCAGAGATCTCTTTCATTCGGCCTCTTCCCTCTCACTTCTTTCTAGAGATGCAGTTTCTTCACTTCTTTTGGAGTTACTTCATTATGGGGGGATCTGTGGTCTCTTTCTTCCTCTCTTAAGGGGGGATTCTTTTATGTATCTTTGTGATGGATGGTGTCCTTGGGGGGTCTTATGGAGTGCTCCATCTTTCATCACTTAGTTAGTTTGCATTCTATTTTGGGGAGGAGTTTTGTTCCCATGTGATTTTCTCCTTTACACCGTTTGATTTAGTTTGCATTGCATTTGTAAATGAGTACCTGATTAGGCCTTGTTGCCTAGACTCATCTTTGCATAATAATTTTCTTCTCCCTAAGTTGTACTTATGGGGAGGTGTTGGTGTAATTAATTATTTAATTACACTTTAGGATAAGTTTACTTAGGATATTTTATTTCCTAGGATAATTATTATTTAATTCTTATCTTATCTTATTGAGTTGTCTTTTTGCTCAAGATAAAATTAGGGTTGTCTTTTTCCACTTTCTTGCATCATTTCCTTTTCGAAGGATTTTGTATTATTTGTAAAAAAATTATCCTCAATAATCTAAATTTTTTTTTTCTTGCACAAGTTTGCTCTGAGAGTTTACAGAACTTTTTTCAATTCTTGTTCTGAATATCTGTGCATGTGATACATGATTGCTTACAGGTGTTCTTGGGGACTGTGAAGTTGGTTTTTCAACTTCTACATGGATGTATACCATATTTTGTTGAGAAGGCCTTGGAATTATAGTAGACAAGCTATTCATAATGGAAAGAAGAACAAATATACCATTGTTGCTAATGGGATGAAGTAAACTTTGTTGCCATTGGAGGATGTTCCTAAAATTGAGGATTCTATGAGTACTAGAATCTATTTGGTTGATGGAAGGAGATTCCTGGATGGATTGATACATGTGAACATGTGCGATACCTTGGTTCCTAAGAAGGTTGAAGACTTGAAGCATGTAGAAGAATAACCGAAGGAGATAAAGGAGATGCTAGCATAATATGAAGAGATCATTTTAGATAATGTACCTAATGGATTGCCACTTGTGAGGGGTATTAGTCATTGCATGGATTTGATTCCTGGAGCTAGTTTTCCTAATAAGGTAGCACACCAGATGACATCGGTAGAGAATGAAGATTTGAATAGACAAGTGAAAGAGTTGTTGAGGAAGGTTTTGATTAGAGAAAGCTTAAGTCCTTGTGTAGTACCTACTATCTTAGCACCTAAAAAGGATGGAGAATGAAGGATGTGTACAGACTCTAGAGCTATAAAAAAATCATATTGAAGTATAGATTTCCTTTGCCCCATATGGATGACATTATGGTTTGCTTGAGTGGAGCTAAATACTTTACAAAGATAGATTTGAAGATTAGATATCATCAGATTAGAATCAGAGAAGGAGATGAGTGGAAGACAACATTTAAGACAAATGAAGGATTCTATGAGTGGTAGGTGATTCCTTTTGGACTAAAAAATGCACTAAGTACTTTCATGAGGCTCATGAATGAGGTATTGAAAAAATTCTTGGGTAAGTTTGTGACTATTTATCTAGATAACATATTCATTTCTAGTAAAATTAGTGAAGAAAATTTGTTGCATATAAGTCAAGTTTTGTAGAGATTGAGAGAAGAGAAATTGCTAATAAACATTACGAAGTGTAGTTTCATGAAAGAAGAACTGGTATATCTGGGATTTGTAATATTTGTGGATGGATTGAAGATGGATCTTGAGAAGGTAAGAGTAATTGTTGAATGGCCTACACCGAAAAGCATTGGGGAGGTAAGATCATTTCATGGATTGGCTAGTTTCTACTAAAAGTTCATTAGGAATTTCAATTCTATATGCAATCCTATGACAAAAACAATGAGAGGGGATAAGAAAGATTTTAGGTGGACATTTGGATCAAACTAGAGTTTTGAGTTGTTGAAACATAAGGTAACTGAGCAACCTATGTTGGCTTTACTACACTTTAGTAAGGTATTTCAAGTAGATTGTGATGCAAGTGGAAATGCAATTGGAGTAGTATTAAGTCAAGAAGGAAGAATAGTAGCTTATATTAGTGAGAAATTGAATGATGCTAGGAGAAGGTATTTAGTTTATGACCAGGAGTTTTATGCCATAGTTTAAGCCTTGAAGAAGTGGAGACATTACTTGTTTCCTGAGGATATTGTGTTGTATACAAATCATTAGGAATTATAGTATTTGAACAGTAAAGGTAAGTTGAATTAGAGACACATGAGATGGGTGGAATTCTTGCAGAGTTATACTTTGGTTTTGAAACATAGGAGTGGAAAGTCAAATAGACTTTCTAATGCTTTGAGTAGGAGAAGGAATTTACTGGTAGAGATGAGAGTGGAGGTATTAGGCTTTGATGAATTGAAGAACTTGTATGAAGAAGACTTGAATTTTGTAGAACCTTGGAGAGCTTGTAAATAACCATTCTTGGAGGATAGGAGTCAATGGTTGGACTATTTCATTTAGGGGGATATGTTGTTGAGAGGGAATCAGTTGTGCATACCCTCGAGTTCAATGAGGGATAGCTTGGTGAAATAAAAACATAGTGGATGATTGTCAGGACACTTTGAAATTTATAAGACATTAGCATTAGTAAGTGAGAATTACTTTTGGCCACAAATTCATAAGGATGTTAGGAAATTTGTGTAGAGTTTCAGAGTTTATCAAGTTGCAAAAAGGGAATAGTTAGAATGTTGGATTGTATAAACCTTTGATAGTTCCAGAAAGACCTTGGGAGGATATCAACATGAATTTCATACTTGGTTTACCAAAGACACAAAGAGGTAATGATTATATATTTGTGGTGGTGGATAGATTTTCTAAAATGGCACATTTCATACCTTGTAAGAAGACAACAGATGCAGTACATGTAGCGGAATTGTTTTTCAAAGAAGTTGTCAGATTGCATGGATTACCTAGGAGTATTGTTACAGACAAAGATACCAAGTTTTTTGGTTGCTTTTGGAGGGAACTTTGGAAGAAGTTAAAGACAAATTTAAAGTTCACTTCTACTTTTCACCCATAGACTGATGGATAGACAAAGGTAGTAAATAGGATTTTGGGGAATTTTCTTAGATGTTTGGTTGGAGAGAAGACTAGAAGTTGGGATTTAGTCCTTGCACAAGTAGAGTTTTCCTACAATAATTTAGTGAATAGGAGTATCAGAAAGACACCTTTTGAGATTGTTATTGGAGTTCATCCTACAAGTGTATTAGAGTTGTAATAAATCAGTAAGAAAGATAAAAGGAGTGCAAAAGTAGATGAATTTACAGAACATATGAAGAAAGTGCATACTCAAGTGAAGCAACAATTGGAAGATATGAACTAGAAGTATAAGGAGTGAGTATATGAAAAGAGGAGACATAAGGAATTTGAAGTTGGAGTTCAAGCGATGGTGTATTTGAGGAAGGAAAGATTCCCAGTTGGCACATACAATAAGCTCAAGATGAGGAATTTTGGAGCCTATAAGATTTTGAAAAAATTTGATTCAGGAAATGCATATGAAGTAGAGTTACCAGATGGCATGCGTATATTTCCTATATTCAACATTGCAGATCTACATTAGTACCATGAAGCAGAATTCAGTGAAGATAGTGAAGAAACATTGGGGAAATAGTTTCCTAAACAACAATCATATGAGATAGAAGATATTTTTGATATCAAAGATGGGAGGAAAACACATGGAAGAAAATACAAAGAATATCTGGTGAAGTGGAAAGGAAGACCAATGGAGGATTCTTTTTGGATTTCTCAGGCTGAGGTAGACTGTATTGGTTTTCCTTTAACCCTAGCAAAATGAGGGACTCACTTTTCAATCAACGTCGGATGTCTAATGTAGGAGCATCCTTGATTCTTGGAAATCCTGCATCAACCAAAAATATTTTCATTTTACTTTATTCTCATTTCAATTCTAGTTGGTAGATCTAGAATTTTGTCATATTTTCTCACTGGACCCTATAGATGTATATTTACATCATGGAAATGTTCATTTTCCTTATTCCAAGATTTCAAGATAATTGGATCTTTTTCCAACAAGTTATCACTTTCGGAATAAGCAACATTTTCTAGAATAGAGCATCTTAGCTATTTCGAGCCTAACAGATAGTTTGATCTCTTTTGGATCCTTACAATGTGTTTCAAATTGTTCCATGGAGTTTCCTTGAGCTTAATTTAGGTCCACACATCATCCTATGCACCCATTGAGGAGAAATTAAAATTTAAGGCTGACCATTTTCATGCACACATTACATTTCCTTCATTGGGGATTATAATGATCTTTGGCCGATGTAGATGATTCTATATCTCAAGATGTGCTATAAATCATTGTAATTGATCATTAGAAAAGTAGCCAAGATGAATATAGGATTTGATATGTAATATTTTAGCTTGCATAAGGAGCATATATAAGAACATTGTATTTTCAGCATGTTGTATCAGGCCTGTGAGCCCAATTTGTAAACCCAGATGTTGCTGACTGTTTGTAATTGAAAATTCTGATAATAAGAATGTTTGAATCTACATTTTCCTCCATATTCTTTGTTGCTTCTATTGTGTAACTCTTGCTGCACAGTCCAAACTATTCTCTTTGAGGAACCTCTTACCGTGGTTGCACCAATATTTAATCCTTTGATTGGAACAACTCAATGAAGAAAAGGATACATAACCTTCACAACACTTGCAAAAAATAATATTGAGAGTAGATGAAGTATTCAAATTCTTGACACATTATCATACAAACATTTATCTTAAATAGTCTTTAAATATATTCACAGCATAATCCTGATAGTTCAAAATGAATTGTTATGTTCTTGATCTATCACCATATAAACACGTCGAAAGATTTATATGTCAACTTTTTGCAATATTATTTCTTGTATAGGAAATAGACTCGAGAGAAAGAAAGTTATAATTTATAATACAAATAAGAAATGAACTCAACAGTGGAAACGTTATTTATGACACCAAAATAATAAATTTATGTGGGAGCATCACTTGTTTCTCTTAGACTCCAATTTTCAAGCATAAAAAATCATTTTAAATAAAAATAATAAAATGCTTCACAACCAAAGTTTTTAATTGTGGAAAAATAAAATGTTTCAAAGTTCCACCATTGTATGCATTTACAATTGGTTGTATATTGTTGTAAGGGAAAGGAGGATAATTGAAAAACGTCTTTTGGTTGCTAGACTTGAGGATGATTGATGCAATGATAGGGAGGCTTTCAATCCACTTTCACCATACAAAGAACTTCCAACCACTTTTCTTCCCCCAAATTACTATCTTGGCTTGTTTTCAATTTTTAACATAGTCTCTCTAGTAGGTCAACATACCTACCTTTCTTGACATAACTTTCAAATTTTCTATAAAATCTCTCCAAACCTCATTCTTTTCAAAAACCTTTTAACACATACTTTCACATGGGTCAAAATTCCATGAGACTCTTTTGAAACAAAACCCTCAACCTATTGCTTCAACACTATCCTATACCCCCAAATAGGTCTATTTAACAAGAAACTCACTCTCAATCACTCTTCTAATTGAAAAAACCATTGGGAAGCATTTACCAGTCTACAAATCCGCAAAATACACAATTTTTTGGGTGTGATTGGCCTTCTAACCCGACTATCCTCTAAACCCTCACTTTTCTCAAATTTCACTAGGGTTTATTGAAAACCCCATATCCAAACTTCAAACAATGTCAAAACCTCTTACAACACTCTTCATTCTTCCTACACAAACTTAATTGACCACCAAATTATGCTTCCCCTTGATTTTACCCACTTTTACTCCCTCAAACCTCTCTTTTTCATTCAAACCCCCTCTTTTCCCAACTAGGGCATCATGCCATAACATACTTTTGACCTCTGTTGTCCTTGTTGACCTTTTGAACACATCAAACTCCACAACCTCACCCTATTTCTAGCCTATTCTAACTTATTCTCAAGAAATTTCTTCTTTTCACCTCGTCTAGTCTTGCTTTTAAGGCCTAAATTCTAAATTTTCAATAGGGGAAATGTTAGTAATCTCTTCAAATGCCTTTACCAATGCTATTTTCTTATTCCTAGTCCCTATCAAACTTACATAATTAACTCAAATGACCCCACACTAACTCAAAACTAAAAGAAAGATTACAAAATGGCCCATCATGGCCTTATTTGACATTATCATAACTAAAACCACTGAACTAGACCTTCTTCATCAAATGGAGGAATGAGGTGCTCTGCACCAATGATAATACACTTTTTGTGTGGAAAACTCAGACTTCTCAACCATTGTGTATGTTTCTCTTTTCAATTATTTTGCATTCCATCATAAGGGATCAAGCCAGTTGAAAGTAGCTCAAAGAAATTCTGCATGTTTGGGTGCAAAAGAGGACCATACCTAGCATAAACCAACCCACTAAAACATAGAGTAGTTTTTTTGGTCACATGAATTGAAAAAAAAAAGTTGCACCACTTTGCAACTTTACACTTCTTGCATTTGACACTTTTTCCATCAAGTAAAAACTAGACACCACAAGAAAATGACTTTGAGATAACAAAAAATGAGAGAGGTTATTGAAGAGGGGCCCAATGCGATCCCATAGGCTAAGAAAAATAGTTCGTAAGCATCACAGTTTCCAAGTAATATCCCATCAAATTTTGCTTTCCTTTTGCACTTTTCACCCTTAAGGGATCAAGTCAGTTGAACGTAGCTCAAAGTGATTCCACATGTTTGGGTATGAAAGAAGACCATTCCTAGTGTAAACGTACCCATTTGAATGCATTCAAACAATCTGTTTGGTCACACGAGTTGTAGAATGAAAGTTGAACCACTTTGAATTTCAACTACTTCCATTTGACAACTTTTTCCAAAAGTGAAAATTTTCCACCACTAGAAAATGCCTCTAAAATAGCGAAAACCAAGAGAGGTTATTATAGAGGGGACCAACACGATCCCATAGGATTAGATGAGAACATTCTAAGCATCATAGTATCTGAGTAACAACATGCTAAAGTTTGTAGCCATTTTGCACTTTGGATTCTTAAGGGATTGATCTAGTTGAACATAGCTCAAAGTGATTCTACATGTTTAGGTGTGAAAAAGGACCATTCCCAGTGTAAAAATACCTATTCGGATGTATTGGAATAGTTTGTTTGGTCACATGAGTTGCATAACGAATGTTGCACCACTTTGCAGCTTTGTACTACTTGCATTTGACTCTTTTTCCATCAAGTGAAAATTTGACACCACAGGAAAACCACTATGAGATAACAAAAATTGAAAGAGGTTATTGTAGAGGGTCCCAACACAATCCCATAGGATTAGATGAGAATTTTCTAAGCATCATGGTATCCAAGTAACATTATGCTAAAGTTTGCAGTCATTTTACACTTTGGACTCTTAAAGGATCGATCTGGTTGAACGTAGCTCAGAGAAATTCCACATGTTTGGGTGTGAAAGAGGACTATTCCTAGCATAAAAATACCTACTCATATTCATTGGAATAGTCTGTTTAGTCACATGAGTTGTAGAACAAGATTTTCACCACATTGCAACTTTCAACTACTTACATTTGACAACTTTTTCCCCAAGTGAAAATTTTCCACCATGGGAAAATGCCTCTGAGATAGTGAAAATCAAGAGAGTTTATTGTAGAGAGATCCAACATGATCCCATAGGATTGGATGAGAAGTTTCTAAGCAATATAGTATTTGAGTAATAGCATGTTGAAGTTTGCACCATTTTGCACTTTGGACTCTTAAGGGATTGATCCACTTGAACATAGCTTGGAGCGATTCTGCATGTTTGGGTGTGAAAGAAGACCATGCCTAGCATAAAAATACCTATTCAGATGTGTTGGAATAGTTTATTTGGTCACATGAGTTGCAGAATGAAAGTTGCACCACTTTGCAACTTTCAACTACCTACTTTTGACAACTTTTTGTCCAAGTGAAAATCCACCACCATGGGAAAATTCCTTTGAGATAGTGATAACCAAGAGAATTTTTTGTAGAGGGGATCAATGCGATCCCATAGGATTAGATGAGTATTTTCTAAGCATCATAGTATCTGAGTAACAACATGTTGAAGTTTGCAGCCATTTTTCACTTTGAACTCTTAAAGGATTGATCGTGTTAGCTCAGAGCGATTCCGCATGTTTCGGTGTGAAAGAGGACCATTCCTAGTGTAAACATACATATTTAGACACATTGTAATATTTTTTTGGTCACATGAGTTACAAAATGAGAGTTGTACCACTTTGCAACTTTCAACTACTTGCATTTGACAACTTTATCCTCAAGTGAAAATTCGCCACCACAGGAAATTGCCTATAATATAGTGAAAATTGAGAGAGGTTTTTTGTAGAAGAGCCCAACATGATCCCATAGGATCATACAAGAAGTTTCTAAGCATCACGGTATCTAAGTAACAACATGCTAAAGTTTGCAGCCATTTTGCACATTAGACTCTTAAGAGATCAATCTGATTGAATGTAGGTCAGAGTGACTCCGCATATTTGGGTATGAAAGAGGACCATGCTTAGTGTAAACATACCTATTTAGACATGTTGGAACAATATGTTTGGTCACACGAGTTGCGGAACGAAAGTTGCACCACTTTGCAACTTTCAACTACATGTATTTGACAACTTTTCTCCAAGTGAAAATTTTTCACCACAGAAAAATTCCTCTGAGATAGCGAAAAATAACAGAGGTTATTGTAAAAGGGCCCAACATGATCCCATAGGATTAGACAAAAAAATTTCTAAACATCACAGTATCTAAGTAATAGGATGCTAAAGTTTGCAGCCATTTTCCCTTTGGACGCTTAAGGGATCGATCCAGTTGAACGTAGCTTAGAGTGATTCTGCATGTTTGGGTGTGAAAGAGGACCATGCCTAGTGTAAACATACCTATTTGGACATGTTCAAATAGTTTATTTGGTCACACGAGTTGCATAACAAAATTTGCACCACTTTGCAACTTTACACTACTTGCATTTGACACTTTTTCTATCAAGTAAAAATTGGGCACCACAGGAAAATCACTCCAAGATAAAAAAAAAACTAATAGAGGTTATTTTAGAGGGGCCCAACATGATCTCATAGGCTCATATGGATAATTTTTTAAGTGCCACAATTTCTAAGTAATACGCCATCTAAAATTTCTACTCTTTTGCACTTTGGACCCTTAAGGGATCGAGCCAGTTAAATGTAGCTTAGAGTCATTCTGCATGTTTTGGTGTGAAAGAGGACCATTCCTAGTGTAAATTTACCATGCCTAGTGTAAATTTACCTTGTACTTAGAAGAAGATCAATAAAATTCATTTTTTCCTTGCATTTTTTTGTATTTTTACTAGAAATTTGATGTTTCCTTGAACTGTACGGTTTCATACAGGGTGATTGTGTTCTCTTTTGGATGGAATTAAATAGGAAGTAGACTTAACACCATTTTAGTTTTGGTTTGGTTGGATTTCAAGTTATTTTGTGCATTTTAGGAGCCAATTATTGAGGGTTGGTCTACATACCCTATTTTAAGGGTTTTGAGTGCATTAAAATGTCATATTAAGCCTTCCACCCACTGTATGCTTATATAACTCACTGTAAAGGCTTAGCTACGGTTATAAAACATGTGTGAAATTTTTTTTTTGCAAGGGAGGCAAATAGAGGGTTTTTAGGTGATGCCCTAGATGTCAAATGGTGCATTTTTTAGTGGAAAATGGTGGTTTAGTTGGAGCAGCAGCAAAACTTCACATTCTTGTCTTCTCCTGAATCTACACACATATATAAATTGAAAAAAACCTCATTTCAATCCATTCCATTGACCTACTTAACCCTACATCGGTGGAATGGAAATCTTATCACTTAATGGACTCTCAAAACCCTATTTTGAGGGTTACAAACTAGTTATGATAAAATTGTTCTTATTTCCTCAAATTTGAATTAAAAGACATCAAAATACTTTCAAAAGTAACCTAACTCCTTGCTCTGAAGAAAATTAATCAACAATCAAAGTATAAGGTGTTGTACAATCTACACAAGCTTGAAACAAAAAAAGGAAAAGCATTGCAAATATAGAAAACATGTTCCTTTATTTACTAATTTCTTAAAGAATACAGGTTTTTCTCTTTTCCACACCTTTACAATGCTTCATATAGCTATTCAAATTAATTATGAATGTTTCCCCTACATCTTACATTGAATAACTACTCTTTCTAACATGAGGACTCTTCATCTTCTATAATTTTGCAATTGTTCAACTAATGCAAGTTTTGCATTTTTACACCGAATGAAAACTTTTGTGCAATATCACTTCTCTAATGACCTAATGACCTATTTGAGACTTTGAATACCTTACATATGACCTTCACATGAGGTTTTTCACATTTTTTACTTTTAAAATTAAAATTTTGCACATTTTCCTATTGAAGGCATTTAGAGAACAAGGTGCTCCTACACCAAACATGAACTCCAAAATTTTAATATTTGAGTAAATCTCATTACAATTCCCTAGGTACTCCATTCTCACAGATCTTTTACAATGCCACTCATACATTCAAGATTCTCTTTTAATGTCAACATCATAGGTGCTCATTATAAGGTTAAATTCAAATGAGTAACTTGAGATTCTATTGCTAAGCTTCTCACACTCTTTTATAATGGCTTCAAATCAAAATTGAGATTTATCGATATCATCAAAATAAGGATGTTGCATTTCTTTTTTGACTAGGATTTTGTTTGATGGTTCATAAATCAGCATTTTTTGCAATGAGAGACCAATCAATATTTAGTAGTTTACTTACAAATATGCAAAGTAAAAGAAGAAAAAGAAAGAGCATCCAAAATGCAAATTAAATGAAAATAGATGGAAGGAATTTACAGATAGGCATGCTAGTCTCTCAACTTAGTCACTCCTAGTCATACATCTTCACTGGAAGTTCCAAGATACCTATTTCACACAACACCTCTCATTAATAGAATAACTTGAAATTTGAGATGCTCTTATAATGTCTACATCATAAGTGCTCATGAAAAGGTTAACTTCAAATTAATAACTTTAAATTCCCTCACCAATCTTTGCATGCACTTTTGTAATGGCTTAAAATCATAATTGACATTTTTCAAGATCATCAAAATAAGGATGTCGCATTTCTTTTCTGGCTAAGACTCTCTTGGATGGCTCATAAATCTACATTTTCTGCAATGGGATGCCAATCAATTTTTAGTAGACTACTTACAAATAGGAAAAGTAAAAGAATCGATGTGCATACTTGCAAATGAATCCAATGAACCATCTGGGTCTATTGTACTCTTTATTATGTCAAGTATTGCCTCATGGTTAGACTCGTGGATCTTCCACAAGGTCTTGTTCAAAGGTCTACCCCCATATTTGGTCAAACGAGCATTAGATTCCATGACAAGGTTCGAGTAATAAAGAATCTTATGATGCATGCCAAATTCTTAAAACAACCAATGTTTAACACTCTTATGTGGGTACCTTCTAAGCAATGTTCCAGTAACAACAACTGATCCTGTAGGGTATTCGATGTTTTCTCCATCTATAACTAGGGCCTCCAATTTTTTTTGGCCTCAACACAATGACACAAGTAATAGTATGTTCCCTCTTCATTGTCTTCATCTGCAATAACTACATAAACATGTCGTGCATTGATATGTGCAACAAATCTCTTGAAATTAGTCAAAATTACAAATACACTACAAAGTAAGATAACAATATGGAATTTCAAAAACTAAGAAAGTAGATATATACCTGGTTGAACTAGATTTGATGCGTGGTCAAAGTCGGCCAATGATTCCATTTATGTTAGTTCCAATGCCATCAAAGGGTGATACATGTGAAGTGGGTTAAGATAACTTGTCAACCATTTTTCGACCCACTCCCCTGACTCACAATCATTCGAGGCTTGCATTGTACATGAAGAAAAAAATCACGCCATGTTCTATGTATCAATACTCCATGAACCTACATTTGAGCTAAGGAAATAGTGTAGCTCACTTGATGTTGTTAGTGTACAAAAATCCTCATATGGTGCAATGTTAGTATCATCCATCAACCAAAGTCTCTACTAACTAAAGACATACCTTAATTACATATACCCATTGAAGCATTACATGACTCAACAATTGATCTTGCATCTATTAACTTTGCACTATCTTTATACTTTAACTCTTCTTGTGCTAATGCTCTTTTCGCACATGCTCCTACACCATCATGCTCCCCCTTTCCATGCTCAACCTCACAAAAGTTCCACATGGGTATGTGGAGGATCATCATAGAAAAAATAGGCCCTTAAGTGACAAAAAATTCAAAAAAATCAGAGTTAGACAACTTGACGTAAAAATTTGAATAAGTTATCTATATTATTTCAACAATATGTAAGAATAGAATCTATAGCAAATTGAATGTAGTTTCTAAACTACTAGGTTTGTTTTAAAAAAATCTATTTGGTGAAAATTTGAAATTTCAATCAGAGTACTTAAATTTTAGGAAAAAATAAGTAGGTGTTTGTCGACCACCCTAACCACAATAAAATGATAATATTTTTTATAATATTTTAGATATAAGTAGGGGACTCATGTCTGATGTGATGCATATATTTTATAATTTTTTCCAAGCAAATAATTAATTATGATTTTTATTACAACTTTTAAAAAATATAAAAAAATTGTATATCTAACCACCTTAACTTGGTCAAAACTTCATGAAATTAATTTTTTCTTCTTTTAATCCTATAGTATGCAAAGCATAGAATGTGATGCATGTTTTGGAATCAAAAAATGTGATACCGTTTGAAAGCTATAGATTTTTTTCAATTAGCCTATCAATTAGGACTTTAATTGTAATTTGAATAGAATTAAATGAATAATAATTAATTATTAAATTCAAAGTAAAACATAATCTATATTGGTGGAAAGCTAAGAATCTCCTTTAAAAACCCTTTCTGTTTCATCAATTTTGGGTAACAACAAGTCATCAGCCACATACCCATCATATTGCCACTTTTTGGCCCATCATGATCCTACACATACCCTCATCTGTTGTATAGTTTTAATGATATGCATCATGCTCAACTAGTAGAACATATGTGAGTTCTTGAATTGTGCTACACAGTTATCTAACCATATTATATGTTGACCACATGCTATGCCCCTCTGAGCCAAATCACTATAGAACATCTAGAAGCAACCTTTCACAAAATTTAGAGAATGTGTGTGATCATCACTAATATAAAATTGATACTCCCTGAATACCTTCCTTTGCTCCTCTATACTATCAGTTGCATGAATGAATGCTATTTGCACAAATATCAAAACCTATGTGGAGTTGTAATACTATGACTGCACCTCACGTTGTGGTTGTAGAGTGTAGTTCTCTAATACTATGCTACCAACTAGAAAGGTGTCCTTGAATAGCTTGAATTGTGTGTCCAACCATCAAGCTCTATGGGTATGCCTTGCATACTCATACACTATATTATCATGAAACATGGACATAAACTGATACACTAGAATATTCTGAATAACCAAATCAAACCTTTTTTCTTGAGACCCATCTTTTGTAGCTTATTCCACTATTTTATACTTCCCAAACTCTACTAGTTTTTTTCCCACCTCATCTATGCTTTCCATATGTTGACATACTGGCATACACTGCAAGTCACCACAATGCATGTTGTCATGTAGAATATTTGGCCATCCTCTATTTCACTTAATTTTTTTGATAAGAACTCTCTTGAAGATTTTGGTGGAGCTTATGTGCCACAATCCTATAAAACATCGTTAGTATGCAAATCTAAACATATAGAACGATAAACATCATAATGGTTAGAGAATTCACTATGTACTCTACAACAAAAAGTAGTGAATGTGGGATTTATCTTGACATAAAAAGGTTTAAGCATTTCAAAAAGTCTTTGAAAAATACTAATTTGAGGATAATCCTTTTGAAATTTATGAAAAAATTGGGTTTGAGTCATATGAAAAAAAATCTTTGGATGTGGCTCACGGTTCTGACTACTGATTCTCCTTCTTAGCACATCCCTTTGATTTGGAGATGGCCTTGTGTTATTCTTCCAGTACTCTTCAATTAGTGTTCTCAATGCTTTAACAACTTTTTCTAATAATTCTCATTTCTTCACTAATATTTCTAATGAGACGAGCTCTCTTTGTTTGACTACTTACCAAAGTTGATGTAATGACACGTCAGGTGACATTACTATCCTTTGAGAGTGAGGTCTTACCCACACTCTCATATGCATCCATTAGATTCTTCACAATAGCTTTTTTACTCGATGTGTTCAATGTTCTCAACCTAAGAGTCTTCATAATGTTTCTATACTTTATACCCCGCATCATTTCAACAAATAGTTGACATCTTGTGGTCTCATTTAGCCTTTCAAAGAACAATTTCCAAATCTTATCGACATATCTTCTACAAGTGCGTACTGGAATCTTACCTTCCATGTGCTACAAAATATCCTCATCAATATTAATCAAATACTTTAGCTTTCTACACAAAATTCTAGGTGGTGTTCTCCTAGGCATACACTACTCCTACTTTCTCAACCCCACCACATTGGAAAACTAGTGGAGCACTGGAAAGCTAGCTCACTCACTAGTTTTCCAATGCGGTAGGGTTGAAAAGGTAGGCAAAGCGTATGCCTCATAGAAATGAGGTCTCATGGTGATATACGATGAGACCCCATTTCTATGAGGCATACGCTCCACCTACCTTCTCAACAATACCACATTGGCAAGCTAGTGAGTAAGCTAGCTTACCAATGTGGTAGGGTTGAGAAGGTAGGGGTAGCATATACCTCATAGAAATGGGGTCTCATAGTGATGTATATCACCATGAGACCCAATACATCACTGTGAGACCCCATTTCTATGAGGTATACACTACCACTACCTTTTCAATCCTACCGTATCGGTGATGTATATCATTGTGAGACCCCATTTCTATGAGGCATACATTTCCCTTACCTTTTCAACCCTATCACATTGGAAAACTAGTGTAAGACCCCATTTCTATGATGCATACAGTGCCCCTACCTTGTCAACCCTACTGCATTGGTAAGCTAGCTCACTCACTAGCTTGCCAATGCAGTAGGGTTGAGAAGTTAGGAGCAGTGTATGCCTCATAGAAATTGGTTCTCATGGTGATGTACACTGCCTCATAGAAATGGGGTCTCACAATGATGTACATCACCATTATACCCCATTTCTATGAGGCATACGCTGCCCCTACCTTCTCAACCCTACTGCATTGGCAAGCTAGTGGAGTATTGGCAAGCTAGCTCACTCACTAGCTTGCCAATGCAGTAGGGTTGAGAAGGTAGGGGCAACATATGCCTAATAGAAATGGACTCTCAGGGTGATGAGAAGGTAGGGGTAGTGTATGCCTCATAGAAATGGAGTCTCACGGGGTGATGAGAAGGTAGGGGCAGTGTATGCCTCATAGAAATGGAGTCTCACAGTGATGTACATCACCTTGAGACCCCATTTCTATGAGGAATACATTGCCCCTACCATCTCAACCCTACCACATTGGTAGTCTAGTGAGTGAGCTCACTATCTTGGCAAGCTCACTAGCTTGTCAATGCTATCACATTTTTCATACATTTATACAAAAACATTATTATCAAACAATTTGGTGCAAGGGCATCACTTAATGATTTTTATCAATTAAAGGTTTTAAGGTCTAGGCTTTAGGATATTGGGAGTTTTCATAAAATAAGGTCTTGAAGATGATTTATTAATGTAATTAACCATATTTGGTGATAATTAGGTGTTTGGGTGATGTAGACTTCAAAATGTGAAAAGTGTTGAAAAGTTGCAATTTGTGCAAATTGTAAAATTTGAAAAATTGTAAAAGGGTAGTTTTAGAAGACCAACTGCCATATTGATTTGAAAGGTCATTTGAGGAAGTTAGAATAGTTTTTTTTTTTAGGGAAACATCTTAAATTCCATGTAGAACTCAATGAAAAGGTTGTTGAATCATTTTTGAAGTTTGACGCATCAATAATACTTTGTTTTTCTTCATTTTCTGAGTTTTTTGAAGTTTATAGTGATTGTACGGCCTGCACTTTACCAATTAGATTAAAAAATTTTGTGAATTTATTAGTGGGATCTTTCATCCTAATTTTGAATCCATTTTGAAGGGTTTCCATTGATTTTTGTGAATTTTATTACTAAATTTTTGAAACTGGCCTAAACACACAGTTTTAAGGTTTGAAAGTCATTTAAAATGGTGTATTGACCCAGTCCTCTCACTATGGCCACTCTAACTTGAGGAACGACTCTGAAAAATCACTAAAAATGTGTGGGAATGTTGAGTAATTATAGGGGAGGTCAAGAGTTGAGTTGGCCATGAAGCCCTAGAGTGAAATTTGGTGTTTTCCATGTTAATTTGAGAGGTTTTTACATGGTAAAGTGAGTATTGTGTTAGGGAAGCATTTTTTCTTGTTTAATTGAGTTTTTGTGCACCATTTTAGACCTGTTTGAGGTGGTGGCATGTTTTGATAAGGTTGGGAAGTGTGTTTTCCAATAACCCCTAGGTTATTTGGCTTAAAAAGAGGTTTTTTGGTTTTGGCATCTTGGTGGATGAATTTCTAAGAAATAATTGTGAATTATTTTGTTTGAATACATATAAATTTCTTCCCACATGTTTTTGGAGGTGTTAATCAAGTTTCAAGATAAGTTTCTTTGTTGAAGTGTCCTAATTTGAGGCCTAGTTGGCGTAGAAAACCTAATTTGAGAAAGTTGTTACAAAGTAACCAATAGTGGTTTGTTGGCATGTGATTGTGTAACCTAAAGGTTCTTTTAAATGGTTCAAGTCTTGGTGTGAAATAATTTTATCGAGAAGAAATACTCGATTGAATGAGTTGGCAATGCTACAAGAGTACTGATTTGGTGAAAAGTGAAGAGTTTTCAGAATTATGACTTGTGAATTGTTGTTGGTTGAATTTTTGTGTTTATTTGTGTTGTAGGACCTCCCTTGGTTGCATCAAAATTCAAATTATTTTTCCATGCTTCCATTTTGAGCCATGGTTGTAAGATAGGCTGAACCTTTCCCCATGTTGCTAACTTAGCCTTGAATAAAGAGTCTTGTAACAGTGGAGAGAAGGGTTAGAATCCCTTAGAGGTAGACTAATCAAGGAAACATTTAAAATATATCACAACTAAAAGTGATGAGGTAGATTTACTGATGAGGTAAATTTAGAAATAGAAATGAAAACCAAAATAGTTTCTAAGATCTATCAATGTGGGAGGAGTATATTCCAAATTTTTAGACATGTATGGAAAATTTGGTAGCATAGACAAGGAAATGAGCTGCTTGGTATAACTGTTTGACAAAATAACTCAATGAAAGCTTTGGAGAGTGGTATGCACATCCATAATAAAGGATTGAGAAATGATGTTTTATTTTATTTCCTTAAAACATATGTCATATATATGTGTATACATAATGTGGAAGCATACACAAGGTAATTCAATTGTTAAATAACAAAATGACTCAAAGAGATGTGGTTTAAAAATGTAATTGGCAAGTGTATAGAATTGTGTAATTTAAAATTTTCATTGACAACCCAAGGTTATAATGACAAACAAACAATGATCAACATGGAATATCCAAAATAACAAAAATGAAAGAAAGCCATAATAGAATGAAAGAAAATGTGTAAAGACTTCACATACCTAAAAATCAGTGTTTCAAATGGAGGAGTTCAACCCAGTTATGTAGCCTTAACTTCTTTTTTCTTCAAACTCCTCAACAATTTGAATTTTTCAAAAGCTTGTTCCCCTCCAAACTTTAATTGTATATTAGTTTTCAATGGAATTAAAACTTGAATTAATATTATATTCCTTTCAACGTGAAAACTCTACTATTTCATGCAAAGGTGGTGGAAAGATCATGAAAAAGGTGGTGGAATGTGAAAAATAGGCATGCACACTTCACAACATCATCAAAAAGATACTTTTTGTCGAAGCACATGTAGAACCAATAGAATATGAAGAATGTGGGCATTGAGATCATGGGTATATTGAGTTTTTTACCATTTTTAGTGCAACACAAAATGTGCTCATGTTATAATGTGCTTGTGTTATAACGTGAGCACATTATTTCCTGCTAAAAATTACCATATCTCTACTTCTTCAAAACATGCTTGCATTATGATAAAGTTGGTTTTTTAAAAGATTTATTTTCTCTGTCTTTGTCTATACCCGTCTATACCCTAATTCTATCTCTCTTCCCTTTACCATTATACCCTAATTCTATCTCTCTCCCATCTACCCTCTAT
>VDFB02000007.1:159198515-159405109 GCA_007258455.2 Sequoia sempervirens | reverse complement strand
CCCTCTACCCTCTATCCTCTACCCTCTACCTATCTCCCAATCCCTCCCCCTCTCTCTCTCTCTCTCATCTCTCCCTCCTACCCACTCTCCCTCTATCAACTCCCTCTCTCACTCACTCACTCCTTCTATCTCTCTCCCCTCTGCCCTCTACCCTTAAACCCTAATTCTATCTCTCTCCCCTCTATCCTCTATCCTTAACCCTTATACCTATTGGCAACACAAGGGTAGACAACTGAGAGAGGGGGTGAATCAATTTTCACAGAAATTTAAACTTATTAAACCTATTAACCTTATTCTCATATCTGATTAATAACCATGAAAGCATACATCATCAACACACAAGAAACATACATAACACTAATACTTTTTATATGGAAACCCTGTTCGCGAAAAAACCATGGTGAAGGTTAGTCCACAAGATTATACCCTATTAAAAGTATAAAGAAGAATAAATGGGGAATGTACATGCATTTAGGAACACTTCCTAAAGATCATTGTTCAAATACAACAAGGCTTACTACCCAAAGGAAGACACACTATCTTATAGAAACATTCAGATTACATTTGCAGGATTTTGAACTGAGAAAATAACATCTGCTAATGCCTGATTACAGTTCCAGTTAAGCACATGAACACTTCTTCACACTTTTCTTCTTCCTTTGAATTATTAGGAAATTATTTGCACATCTAATACATACGCATGCCTTCAAATGAAATAAAAAATCACCTATATATATTTGCAACAAGAGATTACATCGCTACATGTTGGCTTCAACAAAATAATAAAACATATGCAAACTGTCAGCCCAAAACAATAAATAATTTTCAATGTGAGTCAACCAATGTCATCCACAACATAATGAAGACCCAAAGAAAAATCCCTGAACATGAAACACCTTCAAAAATTATTCCACAAAGATCCACAACACGCTACAATTACCTTGTCAACCATGAACATGAAAAACATGAACATGGAAGAGAAAATCACTAATTGCGAGCACAACGATCAATGCAGACATGTAACATAGATAGAGAATGTTCTAGAAACATCCACAAACATCATGAATCACTAAAGAAGCATTTGAAACAACTTAACTTACTAGAATGACATCATCTTCATTTAGGAACACCAACTAAAGTAATAGAAAAACTATCAAAACACAAATACCCATAACTCAATCAAATATTCAAGTGGATCTCTAAAACTTAACATGGATAAAATAGATATACTAAAAAAACCATTTAATCCACAACCTCTGATCATCAATGTATTGAGCTCGACAACATATTGAACTTCACTTCATCACTAACAACCTACAACTCATTTTATTACAATTTTCTCAATATCCTCAACATATAAAACCTTAAATACATTAATGCTAGCAGTGTTGACATCAATGACAACCACATGTCAAAAACATAACCACAACATCCAACAATCTCCGCATTTGTCATTGATGGAAACACATGATGTGAAAAACACCATCAACGCAACTATCTCTTAGCATTTTCTCCCCCTTAGATTTTAACTTTTATCTCCTTAACTCTTTCACATGACTCTTCTCCCCCTTTGACATCAATGAAAAAGATACACACAAGATATGAACCATATATCTAAACATTGGACTACTCCCCCCTGAGTAGCAGCCACCACAACATCAATCTAGATCAAGATATGACTATGAAATGCACGGACTAATGCAAGTCAATGCATCTTAGTTTTGATTAGGAGGGGTAATCACCCCGACCTTCCCTCTGAGATACTCAAAAGTATCCTTCAGAAAAGGCTTGGTAAAGATATTTTCAATATATTCATTAGTAGGCACATACTCCAATTTGACTTCCTTTTCACTCATCATCTCTCTCAAAAAGTGAAATTTGATAGATATATGCTTTGTCTTTGAATGCAGCACCAGATTCTTAGAAATGTTAATTGCACTTGAATTGTCATAGAATATAGCAATAGGTTCATCATACACAAATCTGATATCTTTCAACATTTTCTTCATCCACAATACTTGAGTACAATTGTCAGCAGCAACAATGTATTCTATCTTTGCAGTAGATAAAGAAATGGAATTTTGCTTCCTACTTAACCATGAAATTAGCTTCTTTCCCAAGAAAAATGCACCACCACTAGTACATTTTCTATCATTCACATCTCCTACCTAATCAACATTAGTAAAGGAACTCAAAGTAAGGTCATCATCTCTAGGATACCATAGGACAAAATCAATTGTCCCCTTTAAGTATCTAAAAATCCTCTTCAGAGTAGTCACATGAGATTCCTTAGGATCAGCTTGAAATCTTGCAACAATGCATATGAAATTCATGATATGAAGTTTACTTTGAGTCAAATAGAGCAATCCACCAATGATTGATCTATATCTAGTTTTATTTTCTTTAAAACAATCATCATCTTGTGTCAACTTACATTTGGTCACTATAGGTGTACCAACTAGCTTTGAATCTTCCATACCAAACTTCTTTAGCAATTCTTTCACATACTTTGACTAACATATAAAGATCCCTTTATCTAACTAAGTGATTTGTAATCCCAAAAATAATTTCATCTCTACAATCATAGACATCTCAAACTCACTTTGCATCTCATCAGTGAACTTCATGCACAAACCATCATCTCCTCCAAAAATGATATCATCAACAAAGACTTCAACAATCAAATATTTAACATGATCAATCTTGAAATATGGATTACTATCAACAATACCTTTATTAAATCCAATCTTCAACAAATACATGTCCAATCTGGCATAGCATTCTCGTAGGGCTTTCTTGAGTCCATATAGTGCTTTCTTCGACTAACAAACCATATCTCCCTGATTAGTTAATTGTAATCCATTAGGTTGCTCAACATACACTTCTTCTTCCAATTTTCCATTTAGAAGTGCTGACTTGACATCCATCTAATAAATCTTGTAGTTTTTGTAAGCAACATAAGCAAGAAATAGTCTCATAGCTTCAATCCTAGCAACAGGGGAAATTTTTTCTTCAAATTCAATTCCTTCCATCTAAGAATATCCTTTACACATTAGTCTTACTTTGTTTCTAACAACTTCACCTTGCTCATTCAGTTTGTTTCTAAGGACCCATTTAGTTCCAATTACATTTTTGTCTTTTGGTCTATAAACAAGAATCCATCTATCATTCTTCTCAATCTATTGTACTTCTTCTTTCATTGCCTCCACCTAATGTTCATCTTTTCATGCTTCATTGACATTAGTAGGCTTAGTATTTGAAATCAAACAATATTCTTCTACAATTTTTCTCCTATTCTAAACATATTTGTTCTTATCACCCATGATTTGATCTTCTGAATGATTTAGTCTTACATACCTAGGAGTCTTAGGATGTTCTTGAACTTCAGGTTCTTGTGATATATCTTCTACATTTTCACTAGTTCCTTCCTTTTGATTTTCTTGATTCACTGTAATGATTTGAACTTGATTTGAAGTCTAAACATTCTTTCCTTTATTTGAACTTTCATTCTAATCATCTAAATCATATCCATAGGTTTCAGATGGTCTAGCTATGTCTTCATCAACCCTAACATTTTCACTTTCAACTATTTTCCTCAATCTCTTATTGTAGCACCAGTAGGCTTTTTTTTAGTAGAATAACCAAGAAAGATTCCTTCATCACTCCTAGCATCAAACTTTCCTATATCTTCATCTCTTTTGATATAGCATCTACTCCCAAATATTTTTAAGTATCTAATAGTAGGCTTATGACAATACCATAGCTCATAAGGTGTCTTACCAGTATCACCTTTTACTTGTACCCAATTAAGAGTGTAAACAGCAGTACTCATAGCTTCTCTCCAATATATAAGAGGAATATTTCCTTCCAGCATCATAGTTCTAGTAGCTTCTTCAATTGTCTTGTTCTTCCTTTCCACAACTCCATTTTGCCAAGGGGTTCGTGGTGCAAATAATTGTCTCTTTATCCCATGTTCTTCACAAAAAGAATTAAAATCACCAGAGGTGAATTCACCACCTCTATTTGATCTCAGACATTTAATCTTCAGACCTCTCTCTGTCTCAACCATAGCCTTTAAAATTTTGAACTTCTCTAGAGATTATGATTTCTCCCTTGAGAAAGTAACCCACGTCATTCTAGAATATTCATCAATGAGTAACATGAAATACCTGTATCCTTGTAAACTTCTGACTCTAGAAGGGCCACACAATTTAGTATGCACAAGTTCCAACACTTCATTTGAACAATGTTGTTTGCTCTGAAATGAAATTCTAGTTTGCTTCCCTAACTAACTTTCCTTTCATATAGCATTAGTAGGTTTTACCAGCGTAGGAAGATCTCTCATTTCCTGAGTAGAAATTATCTTGATAATATTATAAAAGTTAACATGACACATTCTCCTATGCCACAACCAACATGACACATTCTCCTATGCAATCTCATTTCCAGAACTTCCCAATATTTTGCACTTTCCATCCTTGAATTGAAGATTGTATCTCTTGTCAATCATTTTTCCAACACTTAAAAGATTATGCTTCAAGCCTTCCACATACAAGACATCATCAATATTATGCTTACCATTAGGAGAAATGCATCCTCTGCCATGGATTACACCTTCTTTGTTATCACCAAATCTTACAACACCACCATCATCCTTTTCCAAACTCACAAACTTACTTTTATCACCTATCATGTGATGAGAGCATCCACTGTCAATCACCCATTCATCTTTCTCTTCAACTCGAACAGCTAGGGCTTTCTGCACATTTGTACAATTAGCAGATTCAGTAGGAGCAAGATTATTTTCCTTGATAGCAATAAATACCCATTCATCCTCACTTACATTCCCTTTATCAAATTCATCATCTATCACACCTTTATTAGCAACATAATAATGACTTCTTTGAAATCTAGGCTTGTTAGTTCTTGGCTTAGGAACTCTTTCCAGACACCTTGATGCAAAATGACCAATCTTATTGCAAGAAAAACATTTAATAGGAAACTTCCCTTTATATTTACCTTCTCCTCTAGCTTCTCTCTTGACAATAAGTGCTTCAAGCTCGTCCTATTTTCTCTCCTCTTCAATATCTCTCATTTCCTCCTCATACTTGAATATCTTTCTAGAAGAACTTTCTCCCAGGTCATATCTTTGTTTATCCCTTCTGGAGGTAGTAGCATTGAATGCAGATTATGTCTTAGGAAGAGAATCACCAAATTCAGTCAACTCAAAAGCAGTAAGCCTACCAATCAACATATCTTTGGTTACATTTGTTATAGTCTGAAGCTCCTCAATAGAAGTAGATTTGACTTTGTATGTAGCAGGAAAAGATCTGAGCATTTTAGCAACAATCTCTGATTCTTCCAATTTTTCACTAGCACATCTAATACCACAAACAAGTTTATTCACTTTTTGCATGAAAGAAGTGATGTTCTCATCATCACCCATTCTCAACACTTCATATTTCCCTTTCAGGATTTGTAACTTAGCAATTCTCACATTAGCATTACCTTCATACAAATTTTCCAACTTTTCCTAGATCTCATAAGCAGTCTTTAGATCCATAACATTTATCATCTCAGAATCAGTCAGAGCACTCAACAATGTTTCCTTAGCCCTGATATTTTACTCAACATCCTTAATCTTAGCAGTAGTACAAGGACGATTCTATGGGATAACATACCTATTCCTTGTAATGTTCTAGTACGGTTCACCAATGCATCTTAGATGGCATTCCATTCAAGTCTTCCATAAACAATAATTTGTTCCATCAAATATTGGACTATTCTTCTTATATGTCACCATCCTAAATCACCTCAAGCTATTAAACTTCTTCCAAGGAACCTACTTTGATACCAATTGTTGGCAACACAAGAGAAAACAACTGAGAAGGGGGGTGAGTCAGTTGTCGCATAAATTTAAACTTATTAAACCTATTAACCTTATTCATAGATTTGATTAATAACAATCAAATCATACATCATTAACACATCAAAAACACACATAACACCAAGATTTTCTTTACATGGAAACCTTGTTAGGGAAAAAACCATGGTGGAGGTTAGTCCAAAAGATTATACCCTATTAAAAGTATAAAGAAGAATAAATGGGGAATCCACATTTAGGCACATTTCCTAGAGCTCAATGCTCAAATACAACAAGGTTGACTTCCCAAAGGAAGACACACTATCTTACAGAAACATTCGGATTACATCCATAAGATTTTGAACTAAGAAAATAGCATCTGCTAATGCCTAATTATAGTTCTGGTTAAGCACATGAACAGTTCTTCACACTTTGCTCACTCTTCTTCACACTCTGCTTCTACCTTCAAATGATTAGGACATTATTCACACATCTTATACATATGCATGCCTTCAAATAGAATAAACAATTGCTTATATATATCCGCAACAAGAGATTACATCGCTAGATGTCGGCTTCAACAAAATAATAAAACATATGCAAACTATTAGCCCAAAACAATAAATAATTTTCAATGTGAATTGACCAATGTCAACCACAACATAATGAATACCCAAAACAAAATTCTTGATCATGAAACACCTTCAAAAATTATTCCACAAAGATCCACAACACACTATAATTACCCTGTCGGCCATGAATATGAAAAATATGAACACACAAGAGAAAATCACCAATCGTGAGCACAACGATCAATGCAGACATGCAACACAGATAGAGCATGATCTAGAAGCTACCAAAAACATCATGAATCACTAGAGAGGCATCCACAATAACTAAACTTACTATAATCACAACATCTTCATTCAGGAACACCAACTGAAGCAACAAAAAAATTGTCAGAACACAGATACTCAACTCATTCATATCTTCATACGAATCTCTAAAAATTAATCTCGATAGACTAGATATACTTGAAAAAAAACACTTTAATCCTCAACCTCTAATAATCAAAATATTGATCTTGACACCATACTAAGCTTCACTTCATCACTGACAACCTACAACTCATTTTATTATAATTTTCTTAATATCCTCGACATATACAACCTTAAAGACATTAATCCCAATAGTGTTGACATCAATGACAACCAAAAAATCCAACAATACCCCCTATCCTCTACCCTCTATCTCTCTCCCACTCCCTCCCTCTCTCTCTCTTGGCTCTCCCTCATACCCCCTCTCCCTATCTCAACTCTCTCTGTCCCACTCACTCACTCACTCCTATCTCTCTCCCATCTACCCTCTACCCTTAACCCTTATACCCTCTATCCTCTACCCCCTTATCTCTCTCTCACTCCCTCTCTCTCTCAAGTCTCTCCCTCATACCCCCTCTCCCTCTCTCACTCACTCAATCCCATTATCTCTCTCCATTCTACCCTCTACCCTTCACCCTTATACCCTTATCCCTTAAACCCTAATTCTATCTCTCCCCTCTACCCTCTACCCATAATCCTTATACCCTCTATCCTCTACCCGTTATATCTCTCCCAATCCCTCTCTCTCACTTTCTCAACTACTATAACCTCTCCCTCTCTCAACTCCCTCTCTCTCACTCACTCACTCCTATCTCTCTCCCCTCTCCCCTCTACCCTTAGCCCTTATACCCTCAACCCTTAAACCCTAATTATATCTCTCCCATCCACCCTCTACCCTTAACCCTATACCCTCTATCATCTACCCTCATCTCTCCCACCCCCCTCTCTCTCTCTACACTGCTTCCCACCCCTCCCCTGCCCCAACTCCCTCTCACTCACCTCCTATCTTTTCCCCCACCCTCTACCCTTAACCCCGAACTCAACCCTTAAACCTGCCCTTAACCATTATACCTCTATCCCTCCTTTATCTCTCCCACTCCCTCCCTCTCTCTTCTTGAGTCTTTCCCCATACCCCCCTCTCTCTACCTCACTCACTCCTATCTTCTCCCTCTACCCTCTACCCTTAAACCCTAATTTTATCTCTCCCCACCTCTACACTTATCCCTTATACCTCATCCTCTACCTCTATTTCTCTCCCACCCTCCTCTCTCTCTCTTTCAAGCCCCCTCCTCTCCACCCACTCACCCTATCTCTCCCTAATCTCCCCCCCTTTGCACCTCTACCCTTAACCCTTAACCCCATCCTCTCCTCTCCCCTCCCACTCCCCATCTCTCTCTCTCTCTCTCTCTCTCTCTCCCTCCCTCTCTCTCTCTCTCATTCCTCATATCTCTCTCCCAATCCTAAACCTTAAACCCTCAACCCTTAAACCCTAAATACTTAAACCCTCTACCCACTACCCTTAATGATCTACCCTCTACCATCAACCCTAATCCCTCAACCCTTAAACCTTTAAACCCACAAAGTAAAATCTCTACCCTAATCCGTCAACCCTCTTGAACCTTAACTTTTCAGCCTTTAAACCCTAATACCTCAACCCCTCAACCCTAATCCCCCAACCCTATACCCTCAACCCTTAAACCCTATAAACCCTTTAAAATTAAACCCTAAACTGTAAACCCTCAACCGTTAAACCCTATAAACCCTTAAAAATTAAACCCTAAACTGTAAACCCTCAACCCTTAAACCCTAGACCCTTAAACCCTCTACCCTCTACCCTCAATCCTCTACCCTCTACCCTCTACCCTCAACCCTAATCCTTCAACCCTTAAACCCACTTAGTAAAAACTTCACCCAACCATGAAAAATGGGTATCTCCTTTGTAAAATAGCCCCCAAGACATATTTTCCACACCCAAAATGCATTAACATAGTGCATCATATGACCTCCATTTTTGATGAAAATGGAACTGGAAATGATTTAGACCATAACAAGAAATGGGTTGTCAAAAAATAGGTATCTCCTTTGTAAACTATCCCCCAAGACGTGTTTTCCGCGTCCAAAATGCATTAAAATAGTGTATCATATGACCTTCATTTTTGATGAAAATGGAATTGGAAATGATTTAGACCATAACAAGAAATGGGTTGTCCTTGGAATTTGAAAGTTTGAAATTTTGTGGAACATGAATTTTGGTCCTATCATAGTCGGAAAAGGATTAATTAACCCATCAAAACTTATCTTAGAGGTGCGAAACTGCACAGGTGTGTAGACATTTGACCCAACAACTTAGTGCAACCAACATCTTGGAAAAATAGATCTCGAGGTGCAAGATATTCAATGCCAAAGTGGCTCACTCAAAATTTTCTACAACTACACCTATCAAAAACCAACTCGAGCACACAAAGTCACCTCATTCAAAAATTATAAAAACACATTTTAGGAAGCTACCACTAGAAATGATAGATCATTTCGGTCCATTGATCATGTGTGTAAGAGGGAATTCCTTAAATCCACATTCATCACAAGATATTAAAGGTCAAATTTTACCTTGAAACATTAAGGAAATGCAAATGTAAAAACAGAACAAACTACATTTGCTTTTGGCTTGGTAAAACTATCAAAATTGATCCTAAGACTCTGAAATTAGAAGAGGAAGATTATTAATAAAATAGGAATGTAGAGTACCAATCCATTTTCCATGACGATCATTCAGCTATGAAATATCAGTTTGAATAGGAGGCCACTTTGTAGGCCTGAGAGTATGCAAACATCAAAATAGTCCCAAAACCCTATCAAAACTCATCACAGGAAGCTGAAATCAAACATACATGTTCACATATGACAAATGAATACACTCACCAAGGTATTTTTCATGAAAGAAAATGGGCTCCAAATTATGACCCTCTAAAGTAGGTCACCGTGGCATAATTTTTTAGGTGCATTTCTCAATGTGCAAAGAAAATTTTGATCATGGGCACTTAAATTTTTTCCAAATTTTTACAATTTGAAGTGTCAATACTACAATCATGCCCAAGCTAGTGGCCAATGATGAAAACTTGAAATATGAGCCCCTCAAAAAGGGAATTATGCATCTAGATGGAAAGAAGGTCCTGACTATTGGTCGCATTAAAGACCTCTCTTTGACCTTGTTACCCAGAAAGTGGTCATAGTTGGCATTCCTCCTATCTTGGGAATGTTCTTATCAAGGGATTTCACACCAGTGCTTGGTGGATACTTGGCACTTGACTAGTCTCACTTAATATTATGAACCAAGCATGAAGCAAAGATGAAGATCCTATCCAAATCTTTGCATCATGAAGACATTGTAGATCAGATGTATTATTGAGTTTTGAAGTGGTGCATACCTCCTTTTCCAAGAAGGAGATGTTTTGTATGGAAATGTTGGAAGAAGAAGAGACCAAAAGTGATCAGACCCGAAAAGAAGACATCCTACTCAATCAATTTATTGATTCCAACCCTTTTGGGAGCTTCCATGCTACCCATTTAGGCACTTATTTAGTCTTTGATGAGGACCAGGCCCTCCCAAAATTGGTTAAGGAGCAAGGAAAACCAAGAGAATCAAGTGAGAATAGCTTATGAACATTCCATTTTAATGATGCCAAGTGCAAGGCTACCTTTAGAGCTGACATTCATCTTGTATCTCCAACTAGATCTGAGAGCCTCGGAGCTTTTGACGTTCAATTCTTTTATTCAAAAAAAGGTGTGAAATTGAAGGATTGGTTCATAGGCTCACTCTAGCCAAACAAATGCATGTAAAAAGGATACAAGTGTTTAGAGATTCTAAGATGGTTGTAAGCTAGATTTGAGGACAAGTGGCCACAAAAAATTTAAGAATGCAGTCCTACCAGCATAGAGTATGGGACCTAATCAAAAGGTTTGAGGCTTTTAATATCTAGGTCATCCCAATTTCTCAAAAATCTGTTATGGATAGAATGGCCTTGGTTAGTTCACAGTTTGAGCCAACCTCTAGATTAGATCAGCTAAAAACCAATATGTCAAGGGACCTTTCAAGATCTAAAGAGGTTGGAAAGGAAAGATAATGACCATAACTGGTAGGTCTTCAAAGATCATGCCTAGATTGCTACCTTCTTACAATAGTCAAGGGATTTTTTTAATCATCCATAGCCCAGATCTGAAGAGGTAGGTGAGGAATGAGTGATCCAACTCAAAAGAAATAAGCTCCTATGAGGATTAATCACTCTCATGGTTGTCTTTGACTACGAGGACATGAGAAACAAAAAATAGATATTCATCACTGAAAAGGAGGACTGTGAAGACCTTGATGTCAGAGATGGCAAGAAGCTAAAGGTCGGATGGAATGTACCACAAAAAGACAAGGAGAGGTTAAAATATTTATGCACTAAGTATAATGGGGTCATGGCCTAGACTTGTGATGATCTCAAAGGATATCATTCTAGCATAATCTAGTACACTATTGACATGGTCTGAAAGGGATTCAATCCCATCTAAAAAAAGAAAAGGCCAGTCAACCCGAAGGTGGAAGCCCTAATGGAATAAGATATTACACAACTAATTGAGTCGAAGATTATATACCTGATTAAGCACTCCACTTGGGTGTCCAATCTCATCTTAGTACAAAAAATAATGGTGACATACATCTTTGTGTGGACTTTTGAGACATGAATAAATCTTCATTAAAGGACCACTACCATTTTCCCTTAATGGAGAAAATCTTACAAACCATAGCTGGGTCTGAAATGTTTTCATTGCTTCATGGTTTTTTTGGATATAACCAAGTCTATGTGAAGGAGGGGGATCAACACAAGATGACATTCACCACCAATTGGAGAATGTTCACATATTTGAAAATTCCCTTTGGCCTCTCTAATGCAAGTACCACCTTTTAATGTGTGATGGATGTTACTTTTAAGGGGTTGACCAACAAAATAATCTTGATATATCTGGATGACCCAACCATATTTTTGAAATCAAAATATGATCATTTTGATCATCTAGAAATGGTTTTCTAGATCTGCCAACTATTTGCAATTTATTTAAATCCCAAGAAATGTTTATTTAGAGTACCGCAAGGAAATTTATTGGCTTTGTGGTTTTGAAAGAAGGGATGGCCATATGCCCTGAAAGGGAAAAGGATATAACATAATTACCACTACCTATTAATTAGGAGGGGTTATAGTATTTTTTGGTGAAGATTAACTTTGTTAGTTGATTCATTTTGGATTTCATAGGAATTGTGAGACCTATGACGCTGATGCTAAATAAAGACTTAGCATTCAAGTGGACCTAGGAAGGAAAAATCACCTTCAAATGGATTAAGGTAGCCATCTCCACAGCTCCAATGCTAACCCACCTAGACTTTTTAAAGGACTTCTTATTGTATGTTTACAGTGGTCAGCATGACATAGCCTTTGTGCTGATGCAAAAGGATGAGGAGGGAGGCAAAGAGCATCCCATTTCTTTACACTCAAGGACCCAAAAGGGGTACAAAACTAGGTATAATTTTGTAGAAAAGTAGGCCCTTGCCATTGTCAAAAGAATCAAGAGGTTCTAAGATTTTTTTTTAACCAGTAAAATGATAGTCTTCATTACCCATTCCAATGTTAGGGAATACATCACAAAAGGTGAAATCATAGAGAAAAGGGTAAATTGGATCAGTAAGATCCTAGAGTATGATGTCAATATTCAGTCGATAAAGCTTGTCCGAGGAAGAGGCCTACATGAACATCTTGTGTGAGAACTCAACCCAAAGTTAGAAGAGGAGTTTGATTGGGTCTATGGAAATAAATTCAAGTTAGATGAGTCTTATGTGGTTGATTGGACGAGATTCATGGAAGTTGTTGATACCCACCTGATTTCCTACCACAAGAGAGAAGATAATACAAGCTTCAAGGTGCTAGATACATACTAGTTGAAAGCATTCTTTTTAAAATAAATTATGATGGAGTGATCCTCCATTGTGTGGATAAATTATAGGAGGGTAGAATCCTAGACAAATTACATGGTAGTTCACAAGATGGGAATTTCTTTGCTAAGACCACCACCTTAAAAATCATGTGGGTAGGATAATGTTGGCCCATTTGTTCTCTAAGGCTCACCATCCAGTAAGAAATCTCACTCAATTCCAATATTTTTTTGGAAAGCAGAAGAACATCGCAATGCCTATAAGCCTAATTGTGGTTGAGGAACCCAAGGTTCACATAGTGGGGTTTGGATTTAATTAGTATGATAAATCCCATATCTAGCTTAGGAAATAAATGGATTCTCACGGCTACTGATTATTTTATGAGGTGGATAGACGAAACTCCTCTAAAAATGCTATTGAAGTAGAAATCATCAACTTTTTTGAGGAGTTGGTGGAAAGGTTTAGTTCCCCAATGACTATCATCTCAGATAATGCATGAGCCTTTATAGGTTATAGGATGTCTAACTTTTCTCTCAAGCATGGGGTCTACCTCAAGTCTTCGTCAAACTATTACCGACAAGGGAACATACTAGCAGAATCCATCAACAAGAACCTTATCAAGCTGATCAAATGTATTGGGTTGTAGCATCAAATGGAATGGCATAGGCATCTGTGAGAAACCTTATGGGTAGACTGTATTAATCCTAAGAAAATTCTAAAATCCTCTCCCTATGAGTTGGTGTACAAGAAGGAAGTATTCCTACCCATTTTAATTGAGATCCCAATGCTGCAACTGCTAAAATCCTTAGAGGTCAAAGAAAATAGTGGGATGGAAGTAAGGCTTGCTGAGCTATTACACCTTGAAGATAAAAGAGAAAAGGTGTTCGACACCATGAGAAAGCACCAATAGGTAGTCAAGAGATGGTTTGACAGGAAGGCCTCTGACCTAAGTTTCAGGGAGGGGAGTCTTGTGATAAAATTTGACAAATGGGTTGCAAAACTAGGAAAACATGCCAAATTCAATTCTCTATGGAAATTTCCTTTCCACATTTGCAAATGCAGAACTAGAAATGCATAAGAAATAGAAGACATGGACGAAAATGTTTTTGGAATACCAGTAAACAATATTCATCTGAAACTTTTTGATTAAAGACTCATAGTTTATCAAAACATTTCACTTTATGTACCATATGTAAATTTTTTATAAATAAGCATCTTTAGTGAATAAAAAAGAGCTAAAACGAAAGAACTACATTGTGTTCAAAATGAAATATTTACATATTATATGGGAATCAAGGCCTAGTTTTAGCCTTGAGATCAAACCAAGCATGAAAACCTTCTCTCTCAAAGAAAGCCAAAAATATATCCTTCATTACAAGCCAAAATTGGAGGCAGTAAAGAACAATATAGAAATTCAACCTCTAGAGTTGAAACTATTAAAAACATATAGATATTTTTAAATTCTTGGGAAGAAAACAATAGGGTTTTCTTCACATGGACACACAAACACCAACCAAACATCCATCATCCATATGAGGGTTATACACTAGGTTCTAGAAATCAATGATCTATTTGACAATGTTGATCAAATCCATATTATTTATCTTGAGAAGGAAGGAAGTTGTAGGTCTGGCTCACTGGCAGTGCTTCTTGAGGTTCATGGTAAAGAAATTTGAAATAACCACGATACCACTTCCATGTTGTCAGCATCTCTATGCAAGTCCATAGCAGATAGAATTCCAATACTAGGGATGGCCACCTAAATTATTTTATCAAGATCGTTCAGATATGTTGGACTGAACATTCCCTGACAAAGTTCGATTATCCATGGTTTGGTGATATCTAAATCCAACAAGGAAGCCATGAAATGAGAAATGATATTTGTATTGTAGTGTGTTTACCTCAGGTCCTTCATGTATGCTCTCCCCAAAATGCATTTGAATTCAATGATGATCAAGCAACTCTTTATCTATAGGAGGCGCTTTATTTTGTCATTGGTGACATCCCTAATGAAAGAGCCTTGCAATTTTCTACTCCAAAGCCTAATCGGAGTGCTTAAACCATGAATGATGTAATAGAAAAATTCACCAAGCTCAAAAATGTAGTAGAAGAGACTTTCCAACTTAATGAAAATTGAATGACTATCTTCACAAGGAACACATACTATTTATAGAAAAATATGAAATGGAAAATCTTGTCAATGGAAAATATTTCCCTATCAAACGATGACAAGAAATGAAAGTTAGAAAAAAATATTAAAGGGAAAATCCTATGGAGATTTTGTGAAGCCATAAGGAATTAATTTAGGCATTGGGAATTAATGATCATATATACAACCTGCCACCATGTGTTCATCATCTTCATAAATGCCACCCATCTTGGTCATGTGAAAAAATGGTTTTAAAGGAAACCTCTGGCTTAATTAATACAAATGTCTTTTCTAAACACACTTCCCATTTCCCTAGGTTTCATTTCCCGAAGGTCAGTGTAAGGAAGGTAATAATTTATTTCTTCTAGAATAGTTGGAATTTCCTAGAAGTATGGGCTCTTACGTAGTGTCTTGTTGGTAGTTCCTAAAGAGCTATCAATAATGGAAACACATTTAATGCATGTGTGTTTGAAAATCGAATAATCCAAAAGAGAAAAAAATTCTAAGAGTAAAAACTTGAGTGAAAGCTTCTCTAGGTACAAAATTGAGTCTATAGAATTCATTTGAGAACAAAAAAATGGCTAAGCCATCATCTTCTAGCCAAAACACTAAAATTCCATTTTCCAAACCATGCTATGAAAAACATTTTTGGAGATTTTTCTTATGAAAACACTCAAATTTCAGAGGAACGAGGTTTTCCTCATACCAAAATCATAAATCCAAGAAACCAAATCAAACTAAGGGTGGTCAAGGATTTCATATATAATAAACTCGACCCCAATTTTCACACAAACCCTAAAGGTTTTTGAGAAAGGGCATTGTAGGGAATGAGTGCTAGAAGTTAGATTGAATGCCTTTGAGTAAAACTATGGCATTGTGGTCTACAAAAATACATGTTTCCCTCCATGCATCCATGTCTAGAGGTAATAGATGTATGCGTACAAAAGCTAGATAAAGGCATTAGAGTTATTAGTTGTGACAAGATAAAAATCACCATTAGTGTGGTAGCTATCAGGGATATGCTATGCATTCCTTCAAAAATGGTTGCTGAGAAATTCTCACAAAGATACATGGAAGATTTTTGGGAAACAGGGAGAGATAACTTATTCTACAAAGTGAAACGAATCGGGAACCTGACAATGGAGAGCTCGTTTTCCCTCTAGCATTTAATCAATTTCACTTGAACTTACAAGATTCCATTTCAATGCTAGCCTTCATATATGGCTTAGAAAGGGATGACAAGGTTCTTGAATACTAGATGTGCCTAGCTTTCATGTTGAAGAAAGAAAAGAGTAAGAAGTGATTCGACTTCATCAAAGCAATCACAGACAGAGTGCTTCACCAATTGAGTAGATATAACCATTCTTTCAAGTTTAGGTGCTCCTCTTTTTTGGTGCATATGATTTTACATCAATACCCTACTTTTCTTTAGAAATCATTATCACTCAATGTTTTTGATGTTGAATAATTATGAAAAATAGGGTTGGGGATATACCACAATTGGGTATGTGTAGGATCATCATGGGCCAAAAAGTGGTGATATGATGGGTACCTGTAGTATGTGGTTGAGGACTTTTTTTACCAACAATTGATGAAACGAGAAGGGTTTTTAAAGTATATTCTTAGCTTTCCACCAATATAAATTATTCTTTACTTTCAATTTAATAAATAATTATTGTTCATTTTCTTTTTCAATTATGACTAAATTCCTGATTGATAAGCTTACTGGAAAACATCTATAGCTTTCAAACGGTATCACATTTTTTGAATCAGAAACATGCATCACATTCTATGCTCTGCATACTATAGGATTAAAAAAATAAAAAATGAATTTCATGAAGTTTTGACCAAGTTAAGGTGGTCAGCGATACACGTTTTTATATTTTTTAAAAGTTGTAATTAAAAATTCCTAATTAATTATTTACCGGAAAAAAATTACTAAAAAATATGCATCACATCAAGACATGAGTCCTCTACTTATATCTAAAATATTAAAAAAATATTATCATTTTATTGTGGTTAGGTGGTCAGACAGACACCACTTTTTTCCCTAAAATTTAAGTACTACTGCATTGAAATTTCAAATTTTCACCAAATAGATTTCCTTTTTAAAATGAACCTAGTAGTTTAGAAACTACATTCATTTTGCTACATATTCTATTCTTACATATTTTTGAAATAATATAGATAACTTAAATTCAAATTTTTATGTCAAGTTTCCTAACTCTGATTTTTATAATTTTTTTGCCATTTAAGGGCCTATTTTTTCCATGATGATCCTGCACATACCATATTTTCCAATTGTCATTTAGTATGTCCTAGGAATCTGAATTGGATTGACTATCAACCTCAAAGGTGATTCAATTCCTAACAAGGAAGACCTAGGAAGAGGGTTCTCTAGCTTTGAGGGGTTCACTACCAAGCAAAAGCTTGGAAAAGACAAGTATTCAAATCTAAATACCTAATAATGCAAGCTAAATGTTGAATGCACAAGATAAAATTATGCAATAGGAAGTTAGAATATGTGTACTTGGGAAATTTGGAAATGTGACAAGGATTTTGCAAATGCAAAGAAGCTATCAAAATATGCTATGGAGGACTAAGAATCCCTTAATATCTTATAAGTCCTGCTACTACTTTTCAGGGGAAATGTGGAATCTTCGGATGTCGAAACAAGATCTAAAAGAATCTCTTCAAAATTATACCTAGAGGACTAAGATGCCCTTGCTACCATCCTAGTCTTGATCTAAATTTCTAAGATTTCTAAGTGTGGTCTTGAGGTTCAAGGTCTGTACTTCCTTCTTCACAAATCTTTAGATTTGAACCTACAAAAAAAGGACTTTTGATTGATTGTTTATGGGGGTTTTCCTTGGTCAAACCCCTTGTTTGGTAATTAAACCTTGATGAAAATGTATAGATCTAAAAATGGAAGTGTGCATGCCCTAATATTAAGCATGTCTAACATTATGTAAGTTATAACATGGAAAAACCCTATTCAAATGTGTTAGAATAGAATTCCTAAGATGGAAATGAAAATGACCTACAAAGGAGATCTCTAACCACCCTAATAAGTCATAAACATGAAATGTACCTTCCTTAGGAAAAAAATAGAACAACGATGGAAGATGGAATGATTGAAGAGAAAATTACTTAAGCTTGGAAGAATGGCTAGTTGCATCTCCAACCTAGAATCTTTCATGATCCTCCATAAACATCCATTATTATTGTTTGCCAATGCTAGATCTTGACTTGAAAATAGACTTGAAAAAATTGCAAAAACACTATAGAAGGATGCTCCAAGACATCAATTCCTTGCTTCTTGAAACTCTCCTTCAAACTTGCTTCTTCAACTTACTTGATTCTCAATTATTATCTAAAAATGGGGTGTGAATCTTACTTTTATAGGCATTCTCATCTAGTAACCTGGTTATAAGATCTGAAAGGCGGACAAAATGTCAAATTCATTCAAATATTTTAATTTCCAGCTCTTAATTCCCAAAAATATAGACCTCAGGACTAAGACACTTTAGGTGTCATCTTGGTCCCACTAAGGGGGACTAAGAGAGCTCCAAGGGTGTCTTGATCCCAGCAGGCTTATTTTGCAATTTTGAAAGGTGGGTTCTGAGGATTAACAGTTGTTAATAGATTTTGATCAAGTTTAAAGTTGAAATATGCCTCAAGATGCATAAAAAGGGGTCTTAGGGGCCTAAAATAAGTGACCTAAAGGGAATTTAATTCAAGGGGTGCCAAAATAGGTCTAAATTAAGTGTGAAAATGCAAAGGTACTCATTTTTCTACATTATATTGATCCCCCACTTTAGCACCCATATGACACTACGTGCATATGCAAGCTAAAGTACTTCAAAAAGTAACTTTATAAAAGGATACTCATATGGATTTTCTAGTGTAGAGAACAGGGATTCGCTACTCATGAGTTCTCGTCATTCAGAAAGCCTCATAGGGTGAACTGCCCTGAACTACCTCAAGGAACAACAGAGAGAGTTTCAAAATCTGAAAGAGCAGGTTATAGAGATTTTCTAGACAAATTGATAGGTTCTCGGCCAAAGAATGATAGTGTAGGTTATGGACAACATCTCAATGCACTAGCATATCATATAGACTAGAAATTGAGAATGTCATAGAAAACAACAAAGCAACTACAAACATTTGAAGATAATAGAATACAATAGTACTAGAATAAAGTGAAGTATAGATGATAAAGATTACTAAGAACTTCCAAAACATTTGAAGATAATAGAATACAATAGTACTAGAATAAAGTGAAATATAGATGATAAAGACAAGGAGAAGAAAGGAAAGAAGATGCTCACAACAATCCAAGTAATGAAGCTTCCAGCTAGTAGATATCTTCAAAACCTACATCTATAAGATTTGGAGAAAGTGTTGGGGCTGTATAGGAGTTTTCCTTAGTCAAACCCCTATTTTGGTGTTCCCACCTCCACAGACAACCAGATATAAAGAGAGAAATGGACCGAAACAGAAAAAGCTTGTGGTGAAAGCAAAACCATCACAGGAGTAGAACCCACACCACTAATTAGGAGTGATAAAATTAATCCCCACTCGAGGAGGAGAACCTATATCACAAAGTAAATATGCAATAGATAGGGGATGTGACAAATAGCAAGATACTCAAAGGTGCAAGCAAGGCTTAGGAAGCCAAGGAGGAAATAAAGAGCTCTGCAAGATCCAAGAGTGATGTACAGGGTGTTGTGAGAATGCAAGAGTGCTTGAAGCTTTTGTAACAAGTGAGTGATATGTGAAATCAAGACAGGAAAGAGGGAAAAGAGAGGAGCCAAGGAGCAAGAGAGAGGCTAGATGAACTTAGAGGAATGCAGCTAGAAGAAGTTAGAGTTGCAAATGAAGTGAAAAGATAACATTTAAGGAAGGAAATGAAGCAAAAGGAAGCTTCTTACGAAATTAAAAAGTGACTCAAGCCATTACCACCAACCAAAGGAGGTGACAATTGGCAAGCATGCACGAAATAGGTGTTTGAACATTGAAACATTGTAGGACACTAGCGTGGCATGTGGATTTCCACACAATGCACTAGTTTCTAGACACATCATGGTACAAAATGATGTGAATAGGAAAGGTACAAGGTCAGATGCAAAGTTGACACACAAGGGAAGCTATTGGAAAGGGGTGTTGAAGCATCCTGAGAGGGAAAAAGGATGATCTAGGGGCTAAAATGAGCCTACGCAAGATGCTAAGGGAGTGGACACTAAAGTGGATGCAAGAACCACATCCTGCATCATAGATTTGTTAGTAGCTCAAACATAATCCTCTTATCTAACTTTCCTAGAAAATTAAATTTGAGGGTAGATGTATGCCCCCCTTGATTCCGCTTGCTTTACAGAGGTGGAATCAAGGTAGCAATCCAACCACATCAAACTGCACAAGTCCATCATATGGAATTTACAAGTACTATGGCAGTTGATGATAGACATTTGATGAGAATGGGAGTGGAATTATGATTCCAACTCAACAAATGGCATCAAAAAAATAGTTTTCTAGCTCTTAATATGTTAGTTTAAATAGAAAGGACTTTTTTTTTTTAAACAAAAAGTGACCTAAATATGGATGTATATAAAGATAAAAGAGAAGGTATATTACCTTCATTTTTATCCTTTACCTTTCTACAGAGTGAGCTGGAAATAGAGTGAGCCACCATGTCAAGCAAATTCCCATTAACCTATCCATAGATTAAACTACTACCAGAGGCGATCACACAAGGTGAGCTACAACCTACTGTGAGTGGATTTTTCCTTCTCTATACTATGATTTAATAATAAAAAAATTTAAAAATAGATGAATTTAGAGTCTAGGGAGGGTTTTTGTTTCATTTTTTTAGATTGTTACAATGTGTTCCACTTTGTCGCAAAGTGTTCTAGTTAAGGAATAAATTGTCTAGAACCCTTAGTTGAGATATTCTAGATAAACTTTAGCACACTTTTTGACAATTAAAGCACAAATTTCAATTTTTAAGATGTTTTAAATGATATTTTGTTTCATTTTCTATGGAAAATTGTACCTTGGTCATGCCAACACCTAGGTGGCCATACATTCATCCATCTTCAAGAGCTTGTTGATCAACTACCTTAGGAGGGTGTGCAGATCCTCTAGGAGACGAGCCTCCACTGGGCCTATCTCTCCCTAACTAAGCGGTATCATGATGCCATGTTGATGGAGCTAGTAGAGAAATGGGATGCAAACACCTACACCTTCCATATACCTATAGGAGAGATGACAGTAACATTGGAGGATGTCCACTACATACTGTGAGTGCCTATCCAAGGAGAGAGGGTTTTTCGAGCATAAGGAAGGAGCTTTGAGAAGATGCAGATTGAAATCAAGTATTTCCTTCGAAAATCGGTTCACCACATGATTGTAGGACCATGCATTGAGCTTTCATGGCTTCTTCATGCACAATCACCACTTGTCAAACACATCTTGATTTTCATAGTAGCACTAGTACTATTCCACGATGGTCACAGAGCACATTTGGAGGGGGCTAGTGTACATGATTTGAGACATGGAGCACTACCATGCCATTTTTGCATGGGGTTGGAACATACTAGCACACCTGTACTATGATGGGTAGATTTATTTATGAAGAGAAGCACAACATTCTACACTACACTTTACTACAGACATGGATCCTAGACCACATTACTTGTACCAAGCCGAGAGGATTCTCGATTACCACAATAGTTGGATACCCATGGCCCTTTTGTTATCCCCTAAGATAGGAATGGAAAAATGGTGATGTGCTATACTGGAGGGTTAGATTTGACAAACTAGGTGAGGAGGAAATTGTATGGAGACCCTATCTAATGGAGCTATTTTGGTCAAACAGTACAAAACAGATGAGGTGGATGCAGAGGGATAAACTTTTATTCAGAAAATACAATCACTTAATGAGACCCTTCTACTATGATCATGTCATGAAATACTTTGTGCAGGTGTAGATATCACCAACACTATTGTCTTCATACAGACAGTTAGTACAGGGTGCTCATAGACATAGGGAACTTAAACGACTTATTGTAGACAATGTCGTCTGGAGTGATGCAAAGGAGGATACAAATGTTCCCCCAGTCTCTAATTCAGATTATTTCGGCACGATAGGAGTACGACGAGTGGTGGGAGGTTGTTCAACTAGGAGCTATCTTTCCTATGGGATATCCTATGGGATTTACATGACCATTACTAGATCTAGGTGAGGAGGATAGAGAGTTAAGCAAGTGGGTGGATCCAACACATATATTCCCATAGGGGGATGAGGAGTCAGAGGATGATAGTGACTATGAGGGAGAGGAGGATGATGATGAGATAGAGCATGAGAAGAGCCAACCTACAAGTGGGAACAGTAATAGAGGTGAGGCTAGTCCTTCTAGACCTAAGTGGAGAGATATAGTTCCCACATAGGTTACAAGATCATAGTTTGCATGTGCAGTGTCTGAGAGCATGGAGGGAGTAGGAGGGAATTTGAGATTCCTACGGATCATGGTACAAACCTAGGTAATGATATTTATTTTTATTATTTGTGTTTTTATGTATGTATATGTGTATATATTATGATGATGTATACTGATTAATATTATGATTTATAACTCATAGGGCTAGTGATAGATCTCAAGGACCTCTTTCAACATGAAACTACAAATATAGTGCCACCCCTTCCTACAAATGAGGCTATTGCCAAAGATCTCATTCCCCCACCCTTCATGGCCTAGTGCATGGACCTATTCAAGCCTTATGTGAGACTCAGGGGAGCATATGATAGCGTATCTAGGCACGCTAATTGACCTAAGGGTCCGATATCAACACTAGTAGTGGAGTAAGAGGAGACTCAAGCAACTTGAAGATCTAAGAGAGAGGTTATCTTACAATCAAAGGTCGAGTGGCTATAGAAAGAGAATGTTAGAATCTAGGTTGATAGAGACCACACAGAGCAAGAGAGTGTGGAGGCACTAATATGCAAGAGTGAGTTATGTGGGGCACTACGTACTGTGTGGGAGATGTCTACCATGAGCAGATCTTGATCACATACCACCATCTCACGATGGGCATGGAAACCACATCCCAAGGGATCTAGCAGTCATAGGCCATAGTGACATTGTATTATTGATGATATGTATTAAATTATATATATATATGAGCATGTTTGGATTTTATATTTATGTGTTACATGGTAATGTGATTTATTAAATAATCTCTGTTAGAATATTAATAAATATCTCCATGATCTAACATGTATTTTCTTAATTTTTCATAAATTTATGTAGTATGTTATGGTAAATTAAATGCACTTATGATTTCATTACAAAATATTAAATGCAAATAAGGATTTAACCTAACATACACCATAGGGTCTGAATAGCATGATACATAAAGTAAAAATCTAAAACAACATTGGACCCACTAGTCCACAATTCAGGACATAAAGAACTATAGGTCAAGAATGAAGCAAGTGTGAGAGATAATGGCATACTATCCATTATCTCTAACAACACTTCTTTAAGAAATCACACTATCTAGAAGGGCTAGGAATAGTACCAATGCAAATGTGTGGCATTGATAGGTTCTCGAAGAGGTGTACCATCCATTTTGAATATCATGTATGCTCTAGATCCATTTATTTCTTGAACTACATAAGGTCCCAACCAATTAGGGCTAAACTTTCCTTTCTTTATCAAGTTAGCATTGACATTTCACTGATTCATGCATAGCACCAAATCACACTTGTTAAATGAGTGAGGTATGAGTGAGGTATGACATGGTCATTATAACTTCATTGCATTTTCTTATGGTAAACTTCAAGATGTTGGAGGGGGTTGATGCACCCTTCATCGATCATTTCAAGTTGGTGTAATCATTGTTCCCTATAATTGTTTCCATCAATTAGCCCTTGAAGAGAGATTCTTAAGGAGGGAATCTCTAAGTCCAGTGGCATAATTGGCTCAACACCATAAACAAGGTTGTAAAGTGTGTTTCCCATTGAAGTTCTGATACTAGTACAATAAGCCCATAATGTGTATGTTAATTGTGTATTCCAATCTTTATTATGTTTATTCACTTTTTTTCCTTAGAATGTATTCAAGAGTTTGGTTAGTTGATTCAACTTGTCCATTAGATTGCAAGTAGTAAGGAATTGAGAATTGATGTTATATATTAAATGTTTCCAAGAACTTCTTCACATCATTGTTCCTAAATGGTGTCCCATTGTCCAAAACTAATGCAGAAGGAATTCCAAAGTGAGCAATGAAATGACATAATACATCGGGGGTTGTTGAATGCAAGGGAATAACTTCTACCCATTTCGTGAAATAATTGGTTTCTGTGATTATAAATGTATGTCCTACAGATGAATGTGGAGATATTTTTTGAATAATATCCAAACCCCATACCAAGAATGGCCAAATAGTAACTTTTGCATGAAGCTTAGAGGAAGGAGCATGGATTAAGTTCTGATTCTCTTGACATTTATGAAGTTTCTTAACTTATTCAAAGAAATCTCATTCTATATTCTTCTAGTAATATCCCATGAGAGTTATCTTTTGAACTAATGATCTTCCTCCAAAATGCCCCCCACAAGAACCTGCATGAGCTTGATCAAGTGCTATAGGTATTTTGGATTGTTTAAGATACCTAAGAAAAAGGCCATCAAAGGACCTTTTATATAAGATATCTGCTAGGATGATATATCTAGATGAAAATTTTCAAAGACAAGAGTGAGTGTTTGTATTTCTTGGCTCAAGAAAGGTATCGCCTTTCAAATAATTGAATAGCATATCATGGGTATGTGCAAGATCATCATGGGCCAAAGAGTGGTGATATGATGGGTATGTGTAGGGTATGTGGCTGACGACTTTTTTTGTTCCCAAAATTCATGAAATGAAAAGGGTTTTTAAAGGACATTCTTAGCTTTCCACCAATATAAATTATGCTTTACTTTGAATTTAATAAATAATTATTATTCATTTTCTATTTGGATTACAACTAAAGTCCTGATTGATAGGTTGATTGAAAAAAATCTATAGCTTTCAAACGGTATCAGATTTTTTGAATCCAAAAAATGTGTCACATTGTATGCTTCACATACTATAGGATTAAAAAAAAAATTTGAATTTCATGAATTTTGAGCAAGTTAAGGTGGTCAGACATACAAGTTTTTATATTTTTAAAAGTTGTAATAAAAAATTCATAATTAATTATTTACTTTTAAAAAAATTACAAAAAAATATGCATCACATCCGACACGATTTCTCTACTTATATTTAAAATCTTATAAAAAAATATTATCATTTTATTGTGGTTAGGTGGTCGACACCTACTTCTTATTTTTCCTGAAATTTAAGTACCTCGCATTGAAATTTAAATTTTTCACCAAATAGATTCTTTTTCTTTAAAAACCTAGTAGTTTAGAAACTAAATTCAATTTTCTACAAATTCTATTCTTACATATTTTTGAAATAATATAGATAACTTATTCATTTTTTTATGTCAAGTTGCCTAACTCTGATTTTTTGAATTTTTTGCCACTTAAGGGCCTGTTTTTTCCATGATGATCTTGCACATACCCTCATACCATTCACTTAATTTTTTAATTGTTGTTGCTAACAATTCTTCTGCTTTATTGTCGATTGATGGTTTCATAATTGTATGCACAGGGCAGGTGAAGTATTTTAAAGGATCTTGAGGGGATATAAGAGAAGGTGTCCTTCCCATTGATCCACATGATAATTATCTTTTTGAGGGATGTTATCAATGGTGAATGATTCAAACTTAGCTCTAACAATTTCATTGTGAGATCCTTGTATTTTAATAATTTTTCATGCCTTTTTTGAAATGTTCCATTTATTTATTTGATGACTAATTGTGAGTCGCCAAATATCTTAATGTATCTAGCTCCCATAGCTAGAGTGACATGCAATCCAATGAGTAATGCTTCACACTCAATAGTTTTGTTTGTACATAATAAGTTTAATCGATATGATAAGAGAATAGGATATTTTTTAGGTGGTTTTATTATAACCCCTACGCCAGAGCCAGTTGTACACTTAGATCCATCAAAATACAATTCACATGTATCTTCTTTGATTGTCAACACACTATCATCAGGGAGAGAATCATTACCAGGTAACGCTAGAGGAGAAGGAGCATTGGTCGACTAGTCGGTCAAGGCTTGACCCTCAATTTCTTTTTGTGAAACAAATTTAACGTCAAAATTGGTCAACAACATTACCCACTTAGCTAAGCATCCTAATAATTCTGTTTTAGTGAAAAGGTGTTTTAAAGGGTAAAACTTTGTCATTACTTATACTTTTGCATTCAATAAGTAATGTCACAACTTGCTGGTAGTGAATACAAGAGTCAAAAATTGTTTTTCTATTGTTGTGTATCATTTCTCATAATCAATCAATGTTCAACTAATGTAATAAACAGTATGCTCTTCACCCTTTTCATATAGTTGAGCCAACAATGTTGCAAGAGAATGGGATGATATTGATGTATAAAGGAAGAATGGTTTTTTTTTCATATCAGGTTGTAAAATAGTTGGAGTGACAAGATAATCTTTCAAACTCTCAAAATCCTATTTACAATCCTTGTTCCAATTGAAATGTATTCCTTTCTTGAGGAGATGTGTAAATGGTAATATTTGATCTGCTCAAGATGCTATAAAATGACGAATGGATTGAATTCTTCCTTGTAAGGTACACAATTGAGAGATATTTTTAGGAGGTGGCATGTTAACAATAGAATCAATTTTCTTTTTGTCCTCCTCAATGCCTTTGTGAGATATGATAAAAGCTAAAAAAATTCCACTATCTACACCAAATCTTGATACACTTTTTTTGGATTCAATCTCATGTTGTATTTTCAAATTCGCTCAAAAAAATTTCGAAGAACATTCACATTGTCTTGTCTTGTTAAATATTTAGATAGAATATCATCAACATAATCTTCCAAAATATTATGTATGTAATCATGAAATATTACTGTCATAGCTCATTGATATGTTGTTCCCACACTCTTCAATCCAAAAGCCATCATAACCCAACACAATGTTCCCCAAATAGTTGTGAGTGCTATTTTGTATTGATCTTGAGGGTTGATGAAAATTTTATTATACCCAAAAAAATTGTCCATGAATGACAACAAAGCATGTCCCATTGTCAAGTCTACTATCATGTCAATATTAGGAAGGGGAAAATCATATTTTAATGATGCTTTATTCAATTCATGAAAATATGTACACATCCTAATAGGATTGTTAGGTTTTGTGATTGCAACAATGTTTGAGATCTAAGGAGAGTAATCTATAGGTATTATGAAACCAATGCCAAGGAGTTTTTTGATTTTTTCCTTAACTAGTAAGGATATTTTGGGGTTCATTTTTTGAATCTTTTGTCTAATAGGCTTAGCATTTTCAACAAGGACTATGTTGTTTGTTACAATCTTAGGGTCAATTCCCAATATATCCAAATAAGTCGAAGCAAAAATTTTAGGAAAATCATGAAGCAAAGTTGTAGTATCCTCTTGTTCTCCATCATTGTGGCATTTTCCTATCTTAATGAATTTCTCTTTATCATTAATTTCCATTACTATATCCACAGTATTTCCTAAAGGAAGTGTGTTTGATCTTGGAAATTCAAGGTTGTACTCTTCATTAATCATTTCTATCTCACTATTCTCCTTTTCTCAATTTTTTGCTTGGTGCTAATAATAGCATATGTAACCTTTTTCTTGTGAGGAGGAGTAGATGATTTTTCATAAACTCCCAACATTTGTTTCAAGGCTTCATCATCTTCAACATATTCCCATGATGGTTCAAAATTCATATCAAGCAATTCTAGATATTTCAAAGTGAGATTGATTTTTGGTTTACACATAACGGTGTTGATGTTTAATGAAGGTCTCTTGTTTTCTTGTGTTATTTTAGAAGGATAGTACCCCAAACCATTTTTCTATTTCTTGCATGTTAGGTTCCACATGTACATGAATTCCTTGCTCATTTTTTCCACATCCTTTTCCACTAAAACCCAATTGCTTCATAAGTTCATAAACTCTCCCATAATTTTTTTTCATTTCTTTCGGGTTTGGTGGTTGTTGATAATCCATCTCATCAAATTTTGTTGTGTATCTTGTGTATTATTCAAGAGTAGATGAGATAGATTCTTTTGAGTTTTCTCATGAGTTTTGTGTTGAAATAACCATTGGTTGCTTTTTTTATTCATCTTCTTTTCTTGTGATTATATATTCTCCCATAAATGAAGGTGTAAATTCCAAGGATTGGTGTTCCCTTTTTCAATTTGCAAGCAACTTTCAGGCTTGGGGTCCATTTCAATTTGGTATATCTTGTTTTTATAGACATACTTCATGATACAATGAAGAGTCGAAGGCACCACATGCATCTCATGAATCCATGGTCTTCCTAAAAGAATATTGTATGAAAGGTCATGAGGCATAACATGAATAGGACTTTGTAAGGTATCTTTTCTAACTGAAATAGACAAAGTAATCACACCGAGCAATTGCTTTCCTATATTGTCAAATCCTCAAATTGATAAGGAATCAGGTTTCATTTTTTATTTATCCACTCCCAAATTATCTAAAAGGTTCACACTACACACATTCAAAGTTGATCCATTATCAACAAGGGTCCTTTTTATTCTAGTGGTGTTGTATCTAGCTATTATCATGAATGCATCATATTTATTTGTCATTTCCAAGGGAGGGAGCTCATGTTGGTGAAAGTAAATGTTTACATTAACTATATTCATTCCTTGTATTATAGCTGCCACATCATTTTCCTTTGTAATAAGTTAAATGACCACTTGTTGTAAGGCTATTTAAAGCATAGTGTGGTAACTAGGTGAGGTTTGAATAAGATCCCATAAGGAAATCTTAGCAGGAGTATTCTTAAGTTGTTCAACAAGATCATACTCCTTTCCACTATGCAATGGTAAATGAGGAGCACTAGGAAATATAGGATTAGGGAATGGTAATGAAATAGGATTAGGTTGAGGCCATCTATTATTCCTCATGTTATACATATGAGCAATTGTATTATAACTCAATTTCTGAAACAAATTTTCTTTAGGTGCTTCAAGGATAAGGATAGGTTTGTTTGATGGTTGAGGTTTGTTTGAAGGTGGGTAGAGGATAAGTTGAGGTTTAATGAAATTTACTTCTCTTTGTTTAGGTTTTTTTCAAACAAGCCTTAATGGACAAACCTTGCGAGATGAAGTCCTCAAGGGCTCCATCTAACATATCAAAGTCGTCATTGCTAAAGGGATTAAGGGTTACACTAAATTGGATAAAGGGTTTTGACATACTTTAAATAACCATGAACCTTTGCTTGTTTAGATTTAATTCTTTTGGTTTTTGTGTTTTGGTTTTGTAATGAATGCAAAATGAAATCTATGTCTAACAAAATGAAAGTGCAATAATTTATCTTTATCAAGCAATTGTAAACATGAACTATGGAAATGTATGAAATAGTAAATTGGAAAACTAAAACAATAGAATAACTACAACAAACAAAAGGACAAAAAATCACTATTTGACCTTGAAAGTTGTAACCTCAAATTCCACAAGGACTAGGATGCCAAGAAGGGAATCTTGGTCCTCCTGATGAAATTTGGAGGTTCCAGAAACTAGAATAGAAAACAGAACTCAAAGAGGATTCTAGAACAAAAACTCACAAAGGAACTAAGATACTAGTAAGGGCGTTTTTGTCCTAGTAAGGGTCTTTTTCAGAAAATCAATAGAATATGAGTTGATAATAGTGTTCCTAGGTTGCCTAACTAGGGACTTGATGTTTAGAAATAGAAAAGTATGAAAATGAATGCAAGAAAAGGTCACTAATGACAAGCAATTAGATGCAAAGTTAAATGGAATAACAATGTTCCTAAATGCACTTGGGAGGATGAACAATGCATGTTTCTATTTTTCAATGAGATAAGATGATGTTGAAAGCGAAAATGCAACCTATATGTAATTTCACTAATTCAAATATGAGAAACCATAAATGCAATTTCACTTAATATGAGTGTGTGCATCATGTTTTTCTAAGCCTAAGTGATGCAAAACAAATGAAATGCAAAAGGAAGAACAACACAAAACAACACCTCAAGATTAGCCTAGTTAGACTTAAACAAAACAAAAATGAAACATTGATTTTACCTTGCCCAATTCGATTGGTTGGTTGGCCCTTTGGATTTGATTGCTTGTGTGCTCCTTTGATGGAAAATCACCTAAAAACTATATGCAAAATGAAGTAGATTCAATGAAGGATGCAATGATGAAGGTGGTTATTGGATAATTGCATGAAAATGGATGCAAGATGAGCTTGAAGATTGAAACAATGGTGGATGCAAGAGTTGAGTGCTTGAATGAGACTGTTTAAATGCTAGAGTGTGAATGCTTGAATGAATATGAGACCAAAATCCTCTATTTTAGGGGATATGTCTCTAGATAAATGGAGGGCTGGGATTTAGCCATCATGGACAAGATGGAGGGCTATGGTGAGTTGAGGACTCACATCTTTCCATGTGGCAATGAGGTTTAAAGGGGGCATGTGATGTGGAGGTACTTGAAATTACCTTGGGATTGGAAGAAGATTTCCTTAAAAAGGAAGTCCTTATCCCCATGTGGGAAAGATGTGACACGTGATGAATTTTAGAATTCCTAAGGAAATCTCATGGGAAAGAGAGAAACCTTGGAGCAATAAATGCAAATTTTTAATTCACATGATGAGAGGGTACTTGGAAGTACCTTGGGAATAAGACAAGGTCTCCTCATAAATGAGGTCTTTGTCCCCATGTGGGAGATGTGACACATGAGGAATTTTAGAATTCCTCAACAACCCACATAGGGAAGAGGAGAGCCTTGGAGCAATAAATGTGAATTTTTAATTCACATGGGGAAGAGCTTGTCTTGGCTAAATAAAGAAATAATTTATGATGGTTGACTTGGAGGCATGCTATAAATTGCATGAGGATTAGATTAAGGTTGTGCAAACAGGTGATTAAGGAGGCTAATGAAGTATTAGAATCAAGTTGCAAGATATGGAGGATGTGACATTAATCTTGATTAAAGGTGTGCACATCTTAATTGTGGATTAATTAAACTAATCCAAATTTAAGGGAGATTATGGAGGATGTGATGAGGAGAGAGAAAAGAGGGAATTTAAAATTGGTTTAAATTCAAAAGGCCAAATGACTAAATTAAATGAATTGATATATTTATTTAATTTAGAGAGGAAGGTATGAAAGGTAAAGTATTTAATTATTAAATTAAATAACTTAGGAAAATTAGGAAAAAGGGGGAATATTAACTAAATAAATCATTTAATTAATATCAATGTGGAATATGAGATAGACAAATAAAGGGGACGAATTTGACCATGTAGGAGTGGTCAAATTTTGATGTCTACAATGAGAAACACTATAAGCACTTTCACTAATGCAACCTAGATCCAGTACCTTAATGGACTCCAAATCAGAAAATGAATGCTCAAAGATGTTGGGTTCACCAAAATGAACAATGGTGAAAAATAGGGTTGGGGATATACCACTATTTTCCAACTATCATTCAATAATGTCTTAGGATTCCAAATTCGATTGACTATCAACCTCAAAGGTGAGTAAATTCTCAACAAGGAAGACCTACAAAGGGGATTCTTTAGCTTTGGGGGGTTCACCACCAAGGAAAAGCTTGGAAAAGAAAAGTAAGCATTCAACTCGCAAAACCTAATAATGCAAGCTAAATGATGATATTATGCAATAGGAAGTTATAATATGTGTACCTAGGAAGTTCAAAAATATGAAAAGGATTCTAGAAATGTAAAGATGTCAAAATATGCTATGGAGAACTAAGAAGCCCTTACTATCTTATTAGTCCCACTACTATTTTTAAAGACATATGTGGAATCTTCAGATGCTGGAACAGGATCCAAAAGAATATCTACAAAATTCTACTTGGAGGACTAAGACACCCTTGCTACCATCTTAGTCCTAGTTTGAATTTATGAGATTTTTGAGTGTGGTCCTGAGGTTCAAAGTCTGCACTTCCTTCTTAACCAAGTCTTCAGATTTGAACCTATAAATAACCTACAAAAGAAAGAAATTTTGATTGATTGTTTATGGGTGTTTTCCTTGGTCAAACCCCTTGTTTGGTAATTAAACCTTTATGAAAATGCATAGATCTAAAAATGGAAGTGTGTATTCCCTAATCTTAAGTGTTTATAAGATTATGCAAGCTATAATATGGAGAAACCCTATTCAAATGTGTTGGAATAGAATTCAAAGATGCAAATGAAAATGACCTACAAAAGAGATCTCTAATCACCCTAATAATTCATAAACATGAAATGTACCTTAGGCAAAAAATAGAAAAAAAATGGAAGATGGAATCAATCAAGAAACAAGTCCTTAGGCTTGGAAGAATGGCTAGTTGCATTTCAAACCTAGAATCTCTCATGATCCTCAATAGGAATCCATTATTAGTCCTTGGAAATGCTAGATCTTGAATCGAAAATAGACTTGAAAAACCTACAAAAACACTATAGAAGGCTGCTTCAACACTTTAGTTCCTTGCTTCTTAAAACTCTCATTCAAATTTTCTTCTTCAACTTACTTGATTCTCACTTCTTAGGTAAAAATAAGGTGTGAATCTTACTTTTATAGGCATTACCATCTAATAATCTAATTATTAGATCCCAAAGGGCGACAAAATATCAAATTAATTAAAATATTTTCATTTCTTGCTCTTAACTCCCAAAAATAAAGCCCTCAGGACTAAGACATCCTAGGTGGCATCTTGGTCCCACTAAGGGGGACTAAGACACCACCAAGGGTGCCTTGAGCACACCAAGATTAATGATTGATTATCGATTTTGATTAGGTTTAAAGTTAAAATCTTCCTTAGGATACACCAAAATGGGTTTTAGGGGTGCATAATAAGTTACCTAAAGGGAATTTAATGAAAATGGTGCCAAAATAGGTTAAAATTAATTTTGAAAATGAAAAGGTATGCATTTTTCTACACTATAGGTGCATCAAGGTTATTTAAGACAATTTCATTCTAGACCCATGTTCTTTCAAGCACATTGGATTTTATGCATTTGTTAACTATTTCTTGAAACATGTGCTCCTATATTTATTCTAGTATCCTCTTTGTAGGTTTTCCTCTAAGGGTTTATAATGGATAAAGAAACAACAACCCCTGCTAGATTATTTTATGGGGGTTGATTTTAATTTTATTATTTTATTAGATGCCACCAGTTTACATAGGAGACCTTTATACTACCAAAATTGTTGCTGATAGGACATCTGCCCTAGAGGTATGCCATCAATATATATTACAAATAATTCATATAGTTCCAAGAGGCACAAGAAGTGGCTCCATCCAATTTCCCTCATTGTGGTCAAGGGCCAAGTATCACTTATAAAAAGGCAAGAGCGAGATGTTTTGAGAAACAAGTTGGCCTATCTTGACCTAGTTCTCATTGGCAACAAATGGAAATACAATTTGGATGGATTTTTTTCATTTAAACATGAGTCATGACCATATTGGGAGGAAATGAGAAACCCAACTGAGGAGAGGGAAGAGGTCTATGTTGATCTAGCTTTCATACCATTTGTGTAATCCCTATGGCTCTCCTTCTACTCAACTATTGTAGAATATTGACAGAGCACCCATGTTATGGACAAATCTCTTAAGAAACAATTAGAGAATAAGGAGTGTTTAGAAAGAAAAATGACTGATTTCATGAGGTACTAATATGAAATCAAGTAGCTATGACCCTTATACAAAGTTTTTAAAAAAAGATTAACACTTTCAGGAGATTTATGATAAGGAGACCAAATCCAATTCCAACCTAAGATCCGATCAGGGGCTCAAACAAGAGAATGTGCAAGGTTTTTATCTATTGCTTCTAGTATCCAAAGAAGATAAACGAAAGGTAGAAGGTATCACAATACAAGGAGTCATAGATCTCATCCTTTGCTAGCATTCTGATAAAGGGAAAATTGATCTGACAGTCTTCAAGGAAGTCTTTAGTAGTTAAAAAAACATAAGGTTCATCAAGGTTAGTTGTTGGAGAGTCTAAAGCAACAATGCACACCCTATGAAGAGAAAGAGAATCTAAGACCTAGACAGGAAAGGATCCTTAGACAAAGGGGACAAAGAAGTTGACTTCGCTCTATAGGTGTCTTCGGCCCCCATAATCCAGGTAAGTTTCGTACCCACTATTCGTTCCTTCATTGCATCATTAGTAGGTATTATTCTCTCATATGAAAAAAAAAATCCTACATCTGTTGATTCCCAAATACTTATCCATAATATACCCTCGGCCATATTTTCTAATGAGCCTCATATGGAAACCCTACACGTTGAACATGTGTCTTCTGCTGTAATCACAATTCACAATTTGATCGCTTTATCCAAGGCACAGGTTGTAAATAGAGAAACACCCACGCTATAAGCCTCATCACCTTTTCATCCTTCAATACATATGCCTTTATTTTCTCCCATTGGCCCCTTTACTCCAGTGAGCACTCCTTTTTCCTCTCAAGTCATACATGGCATCCCAATTTTTTCACCAATAGCACTTTCTTTTTGTTCACCCCAAACTCAACTAGCTAAAAGTGTGCCTATTGTTACCCTCTACAGCCTCCCTATAGGGGTTTCTATTACTACACAAATTATTGAGTCCCCACAAAACCTCTAGACCCAAATGGAATTGACTAGGTAGACTCAACAAGAAATAAAACAAAAGGTGCAGGAAAAGGCTATGGCAAACCCTATCTCCTAGAAGCTAGATTTTTTTTTTTATGAAGAGTAGAATTCTCTAATGATCTCAGATATGAGGTTGAAAGTATCCAAACTAGAGGGAGAGATTCATTGAAAATATTATGAGATCCAATTTATGGGTCTAAACCTAGGCAAAACACTCTTGCACGAAAAAATAAGCCTCGCCAAAGCAACACAAAAAGTTTTATACACTGACTATGAGAATTTGGATAACAAAATGAAAAGCGCAAGGTAGATTTGATGAATGGGAAGGCCATGGTGGACAAACTACAAGTGGAAATGAGGGCAAAGGATATGGAAATAACTCACTTGAGGTAGGAACAACATCAATAGGGAGATGTAGCTAAGTCACTTAAGGAGGCTCAAAATTAAAGGGATTGAATTTGTGCTAAAGTGAAAAAATTGGAGCATGAGGTCAAAGCTAAGTAGAAAACACCAAAAAATGTGAGAATTCACTGAAGAATATCAGCGGAAGGAGAAAGAGTTTGCTGACATTATGGGTCGATAACACAGTTAATGCATAAAATTGCAAAGAGAGCTACAGGAGATGGAAAAGGAAAAGGACAATATATAGGAAGAATTGGTTAATGCCTGATCTAAGGTAGATGAAGATCTCCAAAAGGCCTAGGAGAAAACCAATAAGGAGAGAAAAGAGAAATAAGACATCAAGTATATTTTGTAGACTCATAATAGAGAGATAAAGAAGTTACACTCAAATCTTTCAAGTACCCACCATGAGATGAATCGATTGAAGGAACATGTAAAGGCTAAGGAGTCTCAATTAGCTATGACATGAAGATCCAAACTCCTCCTAATAATCTAGATATTGTTGTCTTCCCATTGGGAAAGAATCTTGGTTGTAGTAGTGGACCTAAAACCAACCTCGATATTCTTGATAAATGCACTTGAATTGGATGTGAAGGTGAGTCTGACAAGTGACCAAATTCTACATAGGATCACCCCTAGTTCTGAAGAGTCAAGGAATTTGATCATGAAATTATATAAGGAAATTGAGGAGGCTTTAAAAGATGCTATAATTCTAGACTGAAGGACAACTACAAGAAAAGCAAATGAATTCATCATTTGCAACCAAGCCACCCAAAAACGCAAGGCTTGTCAGTTAGAACTAACTAAGAAGGTCAGTGAGATAAAGGAAGACTTCAAGGTTCTAATCCATTTGGGATTACCCTCCCTATTCTTGCTAGACAGAGGGGTGCTTATAAAAGAATAGATCAAGGGGTCCATCAAAATCAAATAGTAGGACTTCTCGTCACTCAAACGTCTAAGCTCATCACCTTCAGTTAAAGAAATAAAAATTTTGATTCTCCTTTTCTCTCGACTTTACTACCACATCATAACTGTTTCAACAAAATGGGGTGGAGTTTCCTTCAAAAAATTCCTTGATCTCGAATAGGCCTAAGAAACATTACATGAACTTGCTCTACCTTCAAATGAAGACTAGGATTCCTGAATATTTCCTTCCCCAATCTCTAAGATTCTTTTTAATTTTTTATTCTATGTTTCTTTATCTTGGTTCCTACCTCTACAAGCGAAGGCCCCCTATCAATTGCCATAAACTATAGAGAAATTTTTTTCTAAGTATATTCTCTTTTGGATATGGTCCTTGCAACTCTCCTCTTTTCAGCTCTTGCTCTTTTTGAGCATTTTGATGGCACCTCATCTTGAAGGTTATAGTTACTCTTGCAAAAAGGTGCACAATGCACTATGTACTAGCTACGTGAATTTTCTATATCACTCACCTTTTGGGCCTAGAGTGGGACATGTGGTTGACTTGCAGGAATTTTTCATAAGCTACTCTCACAAACTTAAAAATCACCCACCAGCGTGCCACATCACTCATCTTTTTTACGTGGGTTGTTTCATCCACGAGCATATTATTTCCTTGGTGGAGCTTGTTGAACATAATGGTGGGTCTTACACTTTCAGGATTAGTCTCTTTTGGATGGCACCATTATTACTTACAACTGATAAGATAAGCTTTTTCCAGGTAGTTATGACTTCAAATCCTCTTTTGATAAAAAATTCTTCACAACGGCTTCTGCAACATCAAGATCCATTATTTAAGCAAGTCAACTTTCATTAGCAAAGATTGACATGATTGAATCAGATCCTTGATCGAATTGTAGAGTTACTAGATGAGGACACCTATTAGGAATTGATCTCTATCAGCCATGGTGTTGGCATGTCTTTCTTTCCCTAGATAAAAGGAATTTTTAGTGGCTTGTTGAACATCATCAAGACATGATGTTTTTCCTTGTTAGAAGATTTAGAGTAGTAGAGATATAGGAAGGATTTTTATAGAGCATTTTTTTTCTCTATTGCATGTTAAAATATTATCACTGACATGATTGCTCATATTGATATCTAACCTTTTCATTTATGTTATTTTTAACAAGAAGAAGTAATAGTAGGAAGAAATATGAGATTGTGCATCTATGGCATCTGTCATATGTTTTCTTTCTCTATTTTACATATGTTGAATGCTCTGTGTCAACTCACTCAAGTATAGTCTTGGTAATTTCTTTGTATGCCATTAAATTTTATGTTTGAATAATGTTATCTTTCAGAAATTGAATCATGTTTGTAATACTCCATTTTTCTACAAATATTATGCTAATTTTCATATTATGCTATGACAATAAGATAACTCTATAAAAGTCTAAGGTATTTCTCTTAATTTTAGGTTTCTTTTTTTCTTCAACCTGAATGGGTGCTTCCCACAAGGGGATTTGAATTTCTACTATGTTCCTAAATTTACCATAGTTCCTCATTGTCCTCCCAACAATGAAGGATCTATAGCATTTTGTGTTCATTTTATTAGAAAATGGAGTGATCAAGGGGCTTTGAAATGTTGTAAGACCTTTGTGCATCACCACCTTTAGTTTTCCAATATGCATTTATTTCTCCCTATCCAAAACACAAGGAAGAGTTGGCTTCTATAAAAATCTTGGAGATCATTCAGTGAAACACAAAAAGGTCCCTCATTCAAACTAAATCTCCCATAAGGTTGTTTAGGAGAAGCACAAACTTTCATGATCAACAATTCTTTTGTAGAAAAATTAAAGTGTATAAAAAACATGATTCAATTTCTGAAATATTATGCTAATTTTCATATTATGTTGTGGGAGTAAGATGACACTATATAGATCTAAGGTATTTCTCTTAATTTTGGGTTTCATTTTTCTACTTGAACCTAAATGGGTGATTCCCATGAGGGATTTAAATGTCTACTCTATGCCTAAATCAACTTCATTTGCTCATTCTCCTCCAAAAAATCAAGGGTTTGTAGCATTTTGTGTTCACTTTAGAAGAAAATGGAGCTATTAAGAGGCTTTGAAATTTTGTAAAACCTTTGGTACATTTCCACCTTTAGTTTTCTTATATGCATGAGCATCCTTAGAGAAATTTTGAGTTCACAAGAGCATTCAAGATTACTCAAGAGTAGATCATTGATCATCTTAGAACAACATTCAAGAATCAAGCATAATATCAAAGATTTCATGCATCATGGTTTTTTTTTTAGCTAATAATTGTGATGTAGGGTTTTATGATTCAAACTAGCATTCCATTAAATATCTATCACCTTCAAGCAAGAGTCAAGATCTACATCCATTGGAGCCATTTCATACTTGTTTACAACAAAGTTTTAGTTTTAGGGTTTGGTGAGTTGGAACATCTTTTTTTTTTTCACTCATCATTCTCCATTCCTATTTCATTCTATTTCAAGGTTTGATTACCAAAATGAGTTTTGAGCAAGCCAAGCCCCAATCCACTAAAAAAAAAATTCCCGTCTCTTTAGTGTGTGATTTGTAGGTTTAGATTGAAGAAACATTAAGGAGCAAGATTGGAAAAAGTTTTCAAAGTGCATAAAGTTGTCACCTTACATTAGAGAACATTGGAGAACACCTATATAGGTTGATTTATAGAGATTCAGATCCAGAAACTTGAAGAAGTAGATTGAGCAGACTAACCCTAACTAGACTTATTCACCCCACTTTTGGTGAATGAGTCCTAGTTGAGGTCAAAATTAATATTTTTTTAGATTCAAATACCCATTTTCTAGATTCTTGTTCTTGCATAGAAACCCGGATCTTGGACTAATATGCCTAGCCTAGAAAATGAGTCCTAGTTAGCATTAAAGTTATAATTTCTAGGATTTGAGGACCTCATCCACTCTCCTTCAAATTCAAAGGTGCACACATTTAATCTTACAACTTTCTATTTTTTTTATTTGCATTTATAGGTCCATTAGTGAAATATTGCATTGAATTAGGCTTAAGCACTACATATTGCATTGTTTTTTTCTTTCCAAGCCTTAACTTGGTGGTGAACACTTCATTAATCTCTAAAACTACCCTAGGACAACCCTATTGCAAGATCTCTTTCTCCTTTGCATAGATTGGATTGAGATCTATAGGGCATCCTTGGATGTGGAGCATAGAAAGTTTGTTACCCTAGGTCCTAAACCCTTGTGGTGAAAATTTTTATATCCTTCACTTTGGTGAACTAGACCTTCGAGCACCTTTTTTCTGATTTGGAGTGCATCATCATTCTAGATCTAGCTTCCATTAACATTGAATTATAATTTTCATTAGTTAATTGGAATTCTAGGGTTTCTATTTTTTACATTAGTGAAAGTTCATATAGGTTGCATTTTTGTATCCCAAATCATTGAAAATCATATAAAATCTGCATTTGCATATAGTTTACACATTATACAACATAAAAATAATTAAAATCAATTAAAATTTTTAGAAAAGTTTGAAAAAAAACCCTCACTAGGATTCACATGCCTCTCTAGGCGAATTAGTCCCATTGTACATTTGAAACTACATTTTACAACATTAGAAACCTTGTTTCTGCACTTCTATTTGCTACCATTAGTTATTTGTTTCAATGGGTTGACTTTTTGTTACATGCATTTCACTAAATCTAGCTTAGATTGTCCCATTTCATGCATTGCTCAATTCAAAATTTGCATTTACATTATCTCACTTTCAAATTATTGCATAGTGTAATCAACAAATTACCTTATTTCAAATCTGAAAATTGCATTTAAACATTTCACTTTAGGTCATAGAATTGCACTTTATTTACATCTCCATAATAGCATGTAATATTTCAAGAGATGTGGCTTTGATATGGTTAAAACTAGATTGTATAAGTAAAACATCCCTTCTTATGAGTTCAATTTAGAGTACAACAATGAGGTCATTAATAAACATCTTAGTCATCCTTCTACTATCTTTCATAGTTATGAGAACATCTTAGAGCAAGTAGATCAAACCATTGACACAATCCTTAATATTGCATTGCCTATTGGTGAGGATGGTATGATACAAGAAGATACAAGCATAGACAATCATGAAAACCATAATTATTCTTCTCCTGATACCTCTCCTACTAGTGATGAAGGTATCTTGGTGAAAGAATATACAATCATTGAGGATCATGAAATTCTTGATTTTTTCTCTCCTCCTCCCTCTAGGAAAGATAGTATGACACAAGAAGACAACATCATTGCCACTACTTTACATAGTCTAAATTCACATCTCAACACCACCCCTAATTGTAAGAATTCTTTGGTAAAAAAGGATACAATCGTGAACAATCATGAAAATCACATTTTTCAAGAGGACATGTGGATTGAAAGTGATAACATTATCTCTCTTACCTAATGTCCCTAACATTTGGAAAGACCCATTTGAACAAAAGCATCCAATAATTTGTAAGCATTGAAAATCATAGTAGTACTTCTCTTGATGCATCCCCTATTATTGAAGTTACTTTAAACAACATAACAATGGAGAGTGATGAACCTTTTGTTTGCCTCTCTCCTAAAGGCTCTCCTACTAGGGAAAAAGTTATGGCACAAGATAATGAGACCCTAGAAAACAAGAATGAAATCATGGGCAATCAAGATAATCACATTTATCATTCTCGTAATATTTCTCCTAGTTGTGAAGAAGATATTTCAACGTTAGAAGATCAAACCTATGAGAGTCACAAGAATCCTAATTTCCTTTCTCCCCTTAGAGAAAACATTATTGAACAAGAGAATTCCATTGGCATTCCCCTTGTGATGAAATAATTTTAGAAGAATCAACCTCTGAATTTCATGACCATCTCATTTGTAGTTCTCCTAAAAACCCTCCTCCTCTGGAGGATATCATGGTGCAAGAAAATGATAAAACTGACAATAGTGACATAGTTTCCTTAGATGAAGATGATGAAGTAACATTAGTATCTTCTTCACTAAGGGAAGTTAATAGTATTCAATCTCAACTCATCCTTTACCCACCTTCACACAAACCTCAAACTCAAAGAAAACATGAACTTATCCTTTACCCACCTAAGAATAATGTTTTGTAGTAGCTAAGTCATAATACCATCATTCATACATATAACACTATAAAAAATCTACAACCAAGACAAACACCTTCAACATCTATCCCATTGCCTAACCCTATCTTACTAGGTCCCTCTCGTTTTCCTCCACAAAGTGGAGAGGAGTATGATCTTGTTGAAAAAATAAAGAATACTCCTACTAAGATATTATTATGGGGCCTTATTCAAGCCTCCCCTCATTATTAGAACATGATTAAAGTTCTTTAAAACAAGTTCATATCCCTCCTAATGCACACTCAAATGATGTGGTAGCCAAAATTCAAGCCATAACTTTGAAAAACATAGACATTTTTTTCATCAACATGACCTACCCTCTTTGCAAATGAGAAAGAAAAATGATTCCTTCATGAAAATAGCTAGATTAATTAGGATGGGAATAAATTGAACCATTGTTGATAATGGCTCAACTTTGAATGTGTGTAGTGTGAAAATTTTGGATAGAATCGGTGTGGTTAAATCAAGAATTGAACCTGATTCTTTATCGATTCGAGGATTTGACAACATAGGAAAGCAACTACTTGGTGTGATTACTTTTCCTATTACAGTTGTAAAGGAAACCTTACAAAATCCTATCCATGTTATTCCTCATGATCTTTCATACAATCTTCTTCTAGGAAGACCCTAGATCCATGAGATGCATGTGGTGTCTTCAAATCTTCATTGTATAATGAAATACATCTATAACAATAAAGTATACCAAGTTGAAATGGACCCCAAGCCTAAAAGTTTCTTACAAGTTTAAAAAGAAAGGACAAATCCTCTAAACACACTAATTCCAACTTTGAACATACTATCTATAAATGAAGATAAACAAGAGATGGTAAAAGTGTCAAAACTATTAGAATATGACTAGGGTTCCTTAGCTTTAACATCATTCATGGGATAATATGAGATCATAAACAAAGATCCAAAAAAGGGAAAAGAAAAAGTGGTAATGTCAACACAAAATTTAGAAGACCCATTGAAAGCATCCACCTCAACCACTTTATAACAAAAGACAGCAAACTACACAACAAATTTGATGAAATTAATTATGAGAAACCACCTAATCCAAAAGAAATGAAAATGCTTTATGGAAAATGTTATGAACTTATGAAACAACTGGGATATAGTGGAAAAGGATGTGGTCGTAGAGAACAAGGTATCTATGTCCCTATGGAGCTTCACACACAAGAAAAGACTAGTGGTCTTGGTTATTTCCCCTCTAAACAAACCAACAAGCCTTCACTTAATATCAACACTATTACAAAAGTTTCCTCTAAGCCAACTTTAACATTAGTTCATCCTGAATTGATAGATAGTAGTGGTCTTGATTGTTACCCTTCAAAAGAAATGAAAGACACAAAGAAATCCTCACTTAACATCAATATCATCACAGAACATACAAATGATTCAAATTCAATAGATTTTACACCCTCCTACAAAGGAGAGGACAAAATATCGTAATCTAATGAGTCTTGTGTAAGTATGACACCTAATGCTAAGCAAGAGATATCTTTGTCACAAAATAAATGAATAACTACTTTTGATCAAGATAATATCTTGAGGAGACTCCTCCAAGATTGTTTGATATCTCTCCCTCCAAAAACACAAACAAAATTTTACTACAAGTGTTCATTTTGTGCATATCATAAAGTTCATGGCCATTATACTAATGAATGTAAGACTTTGAGTAACAAAATTCAACATCTTAGGGACTGTGGTGCTTGTCCTTGTGCTGAAGTACCTGGTTCCTCTAACTAATACTCACTTTCATCTTATTTGGCTCATCCTTGTCCTACACTAAGTGGGGGTAAAGGGTTGGGTATCCTTTTCCTCGTATGTCACTTCTCGTTGTCTCTTTTTTCTATTTGACCGCCCTTCATGTAAATATAAGAGAAATCTTGGGATGTGGAAAACATTCCTTAAGTTGGCTTGCATGTGGCATACTTATTCATGATGTAGTTTGATTCAGAAACATATGACTTTGCATAGGGCTTTCTGAATAATATCTCATGTCTTCTCCTACTTTAAATCAATTTCTCACAGTAATGGTGTTAGCAACTACTTTAAAGTGGGGCTATACATCTATATTCATATTTCATTGTGTGATTTCTTTCTTCTTGCAATGCATCCTTTCCTTGGTGGTGCCATTGGGTTTTATTTCCTCCAAGAGTGATATTTCTTTGACTTTTCCTCTCTTGGAGACATTAGGCATGATGTCCCCTAAGAAGAGACTTTACATGAACTAAGCAAAATACCTTTCAAAGTTCCTTACACTATTTTTCATTGAAAATACCTAATATATGGCCACCTTGCATAAAAAACTTTGTATGCCTATAGAGCCATCTTGTTTATTCATGAGTTTCAAACATACGAAGCTTTGCTTGCATCATGAAGCTCGAATTCCATTTGTTGTGTGGCACCTTATCAAAGTTATCAATAGGTATAACTTTTGTATGGTTTTGAAAAGAAGCCAAAAAAAGGCATGACATTCCCTTAGCCACCCATGTGCATGTGTGCGTGAGAAAATATGAATCATGTGTGTATGTGTCTCACTTTCTTGGACTTCTCACCCAATGGACAACCTAGAGTTTTATTGCCTCAGAGTGAGTGTGAATTTTTTCAAACAAACATCCTAGATTTGATGCACATCATGTTGGAAAAATGGTTGAAGCTTGATCCACCCCTTCTATTGTTTTTTCTCCTCTCCATGTCTTTGAAATTGTATGTGTGTGCCTTGTTGTTACTCTTTATATCATTTTCATGTGTGTTCTTTTGTGCCTATGTTGGTTTTCCATTGGACCTTGGTCTTGGGGGCTTGCACAACCCTCTTGATCATAGTCCTCCTATCTTACCAAAATTGGTGCATTTAAATCCCTCTTGATCATGGCCATCCTATCTTACTAGCATTCTTGTATTTGGTCTACTTTAGTGTGAGTTGGAAGCAAGTTCCTCCTCACTAAAGTGGGGGCTAGATGTAATGACAAAAAAAAGGTCCTCCTAACATGGCCTTGATTTAGTGTTGTAATATGTCTAACATATTCACATTAGGTCTTCGCCCCTTGTGAACTAAATGATTTTAATGATGCCTTATTTGAAGTGTTGTAAAGTGTTGTAATATACTTTTACACTTTTCTAGGGTTTTATTTAATAATTGGGCTTCTTTATTCTTTAATTAGCCTTATTTTACATCCACAAGCCTCATTTAATGTACTTTTTTGAGGATAATCCCAAAAAAAATCAACATCCAATCATAAGTAAGGTGTGTTTAGCTTATGTGGCCTAGATTTAGTGATCTAACACTCATTCACCACCTTGGGCGAATGATTCCCACCTAGGTTTTTGGGTCTCGAATCTAGTTTCAAAACTTTTTAAGCATTCTTAAAAATGGTCCCATAAATTATGTGTAATGGGATTCAATTGCCACCTTGGGTGAATGAGTCCTGTGTTTCCCAAAATCATAATTAATTCAAATTTTTGGTGTGATTTTATCCTCCTAGATTTGATGTCAACTTGTATTGTAATTTCAAGAATTCTTGCATAATTAAGTATAAATACAATTTTTTTTCACTCATTTTCTCCTAACAATCAATCAAGTGACCTAGCATGTTTAATGAGAATCCTTATACAAAAGTTGAGTTTACAAAAGAATTCAAGAGTCTTCAAGAGAAAATCATGAAGCATCTTAGAGTAGAATTCAAGCATCAAGCAGTATGTCAATGATTTCATGCATCATGTTTGTTTTTGAGCTAACAATTGTGATGTAGGGTTTTATAATTCAAGCTAGCATTTCATTCAAGACCTATCACCTTGAAGCAAGAGTAAAGATCTACATACATTGGAGCCATTTCATACATGTTTGCAACACTTCATTGCTAGGGTTTGGTGAGTTGCAAGATCTTATTTTGTTCATTCATCATTATCCATTCATATTTCATTCTATTTCAAGGTTTTATTACCAAAACGGGGTTTGAAAAAGGAAAACCCCTATCCACTAATTAAAAAACATTCTTTAGTGTGTGATTTGTAGGTTTAGATTGAAGATACATTAACGAGCAAGCTTGAAAAAAGTTTTCAAGGTGCCTAATGTTGTCAAAGTTGTCACCTTACATTGGAGAACATTGGAGAATACCTATAGGTTGATTTACAGAGATTCAGATCCAAAAACTTGAAGAAGTAGATTAAGTAGACTGAGACTGGTGGATTTAGATCCTAAAGTTTTAAAAAACCCTAGTTGGACTAATTCACCACTTCTAGTGAACGAGTCCCAGTTTAGGTTAGAATTCACATTTTTGCAAATTCAAAAACACATTTTTAAGATTCATGTTCTTGTACAAAAACCTAGATCTTGGATTAATTCTCCCATCCTAGTGAATTAGTCCCAAATAGCATTAAATTCATAATTTCCATCATTTTAGGACCTCATCTAGTTTCCTTCATATTTCCAGGTGCACACATTTCATCTTACAGCTTTCTGGTTTGTTTTATTTGTATTTCTAGGTCCTTTAGTGAAATATTGAATTGAATTAGGTTTAAGCATTACATATTGCATTTCATTTATCTTTCCAAGTCTTAACTTGGTGGTGAACCCTTAATTAACCCTAGGAATTCCCTATTGAAAGATATCTTTATCCTTTGCATATATTGGATTGAGATCTCTAGGGCATCCTTGAATGTGGAGCATATAAAGTTTGTTACCCTAGGTCCTAATCCCTTGGGGTGAAATTTTTTCTATCCTACAACATATTCATATCATTTTGTCACATCATAAATCAATTTACAACCTTTAGGAATTCATATCCAAGGTTGATTGTCTCACCTTTTAGGTTGCAAGTTAATCTCATATCCTTGCCAATCAAAATTACAATGTTGAGTAAGTGAAAAATGGCTAATCTTAGTTAGATCTAGGATAAATTTTCTACAAAACATTTTGGTGAACTTGACATATCTTACACTTGCAATTTTTCTAATTTTTCATTGCATAAAATCTTAAAATTGAATTCAAAACCTATGTTATTTCAAATTCTTCTTCATAATTTGCATTTATTTTTCAAAAAACTATCCATTTTCAATGGTTTTTCATCATAAAAATTGAAAAATAATCGAAATTCATTTGAAAAATAATCCAAATCTAATTTTCCTTGTCTATGACCTAGATCTATGTTATTTTCATTGAGAAAGTTAATATCAAAATTATTCTATCATTTATACTTGCATATTTTAGTGAAAATCATTGAAAAAGTTACAAAATAGCATAGCATTTTAATTTCAAAAGATCAAAAACATTTTTTTTTTGGAAAAATCATTCAATTATATAGTATTAAATTTGTTAAGATAATCATTTGAACATATATAATTTCCTTAAAATATATAAAAATTCAAGCATGCATGTGCTTTATATAGAGAAATTAGGTTTTGGTACATTTCCATAAATTTGTTGACTTCTAGACTTGAACCTCTAGAACACAGGGTACCGTCAAACATTGTGAATTATATCTAAATTTTGAATTTTTCAAAAATATCTGTGTATTCTATGGCATCCTTGTACCCTAGACCAACTAGTTTAGGGTGGAACATGCAGGAAAAATCTCTTTGATTGTTCTCTATTTAGATCTAGTTCCTATTTTGGAATTATGTTCTATAAATTGTTTTATTTTCTATATATCACTCATTAGATCCATAGGGAAAATAACATGTTTCCTTTTCAAAGATGCAATTTTGGTAAGGTAAGGAATGACTTGTATAACTATAATTTTTCTACCTATAAGAAAAGTCTAAGGAAACAAAATTAAATAGTTGACAAGCATGTTATCTTTTCTCCCAAAATCTCTCCTACTTGTGAGAGTATCTTGGCAGAAGAGGAAACAATCATTGAGCATCATGAGAATATTATTTGTTTCTTTCCAAATATGTCTCCTACTTGGGAAGATATTGTGGAACAAAAGGATGAAATAATTAATACCTTTTTGTTAAAAGACAACAAGATGGATTTCATAGATGAAGATGTTAAATTGACATTACATCCCACATTGATAGAAGATCACCAAAAAGTAATTGGATCAGGTGAGGTTACGAACAAATAATTGACTATTAGATGCCCTTTAATTATTAGAGCTCCTAAAATTTCTCTAATTATTGGACATCCTTAATTACCTTTCATTAAAGGACCTCCAAAACCTCATGACCATATCCTAAACATTGCAAAAAAACTCACTATTCATCATGTGCAACAAGATTTGTTCCAACAACCAAGTTATCATGTAATCTCTCACACATACAACACTATAAGTAATAAGAAACAAAAAAAATACCAACATCCATTCGATTACCTCAACTGTATCATCCACCCCCACCTAGTCTTTCTCAACATAGTGGTAAGGAATATGATCTTGTTGACAACATCATAATACTCTAGATAATATTTCCCTTTGGGACTTGATTCAAATATCACCTATATACAACAAGATGCTCCAAGAGGATTTGTAGAATATTGAGGTCTCAACTTTTATCAAACCAAATTATGTAGCAACATTTTTAAATTGTATGCAAGTGATGAAGTTAGATACTACATTCTCCCAACATGATTTTCCCTCACTTGAGATCCAAAACAAACATGAAGCTTTAATGATAATGGTGTTAACTAATAAATTTTTTCTTAGAAATAAGCTTATTGCTAGTCAATTAGGTCTTAATTTTGTTAGCATTAATATTCTAGATAAAATTGGTGTGAATAAGAATCTTATAAAACCTAAAGATATTTCTATTCACTAATTTGATAATGTTAGTAAGCAACCATTAGGGATGATGGCACTACCCATCAAGGTAGGACTGGTGATTTTTCCTACACCTATCTATATCATGACAAGACCTCTTTCATACAATATTCTCCTAGGTAGACCATGGATTCATGCCGTGAAGGGAGTCCCATCTACTATTCACCATGATATGAAGTATGAATATAAGAAAAACATATATATCGTAAAAGTGGCTAAACAAAGTTATAATTCATAAGTTAAATTTGAACATAGGACTTCCAAATCTCTTAATACTTTAATCCCAAATTGAAAGGTAGAACTTATAGAAGTTGGGAATTTTATCTCATCTATTACAAAACTCTTGGACGATGATTGGGTTCATTATATTTTACACCATCCTTTCTAGGATAACACAAAATCTCACAATATAAGCCTAAAAATCCTTGTGTTTCATTTTCCTAATCTTTTTCTACATCATCAAATCCAAAAGCATCACCCTATGATGGTGATGGGAGCTCTTGAACTTCCATCCCTCATGTTTTGCTGATGGATAGCTTTAAAAAACTTGAAAATGATTTAAATTATCCTGAATAAACCAACTATTCTAATGAGAACTTAGATAAAGCTTCTTCATCTAAGTTGGAATAGTGCAATGGGCTTGGATACAAAATTATTTCAAAAAATGGATAAATGAAAGAACAAAAAATGGATCAACTAAAGTCTATACATCCTTTCCTAAATAGGGCTTATTTTTCCAACATTTTTCCCCATCTTCATCTCATTCTCCTTCATCTATTATATTTATGCATTTTGTGGTAAGAAAGCAAGATTTTCTTCAAAATAGAATGGAATTTCTCCCACTAGAAAAAATAACATAATTTGATGGGGCTCCTTAAAGTCCACTTGATTACTCTTTCTTTGAAAAACCAAAATAAATTTTATATCAATAACTCTTTTTGTGCATATCATCAAACTTGCATGGATAATCCACCAATTAATGTCACACCTTGAGTAATAAAATACAACTTATTGATTTTGGTTCTCTCCCATGTGTTGATGCACCTAATTACTCTAAACAATAATGATATATATTCTATGATCTTGCTCCTCACTATGTGGAATTTGTAGTTTCATTTGTTTGATTATTGCCCTTCATGGTAGTACAATCTTAAGTGCAACCATACCATATTTTCCATGGTAGCAACATGATATTCTCTTGCATGGTTTTCTTATCTCTACACTTGGGGGCCAAGGATAACTAGTTTTTGAGGTGTAGAGTATCCTTCAGGATCCCTTCTTCATCTATTGTTTCCTTAAAATACCAACACAAAAAGTATGTTGACACTTTAATGGGGTGTGGCATAGAAAATTGGACACTCTTGGGAGAAGAGATGTTTTCATGCCTAATTAGACCTACTTTTGAGTACCCCTACATTATTCATCCATCAAAACAACATTTATAGGCCCCTAAAACCCATTATTTTTTATCTAGAGACTCGTTTGACTTGAGAAATCACTTAAATCCTTACAATCAACATTCAATTCATCCATATCCCAAAAACCCACCTTCAAAAGCCACTCATGGGACCCATTCGCCACCTTGGGTGAATGAATCCCTATTGCAAGTATGAGCTAGTTTGATGGTGTTGTCACTGATGTTGTCATTGATGTCAACATAGTTCAGTATGCTGCATATTGTACATGTATGGTTGAGATGCTGTTGAGATGTTGTGAGTATATGGAGCTATCCTATATAGCTATAGATGTGTTGTGTTGATGACCTTCCAAGTGCTTTTGAGAAAATTAATAAAGAAGTGAAGTCAGAAGAAGGAATGTATACAAATTGTGATCTGGTATGTGCTCAACATTTCTCCTGTATTGATCCTATGCTTGTGTCTACCTGAAGGTTTGATAAAGGTGATTTAGTGGTGATATATGCTGAGTTTCAACCTCTGGTGAGATGTTATGTGAAATTTATGTTCACTAGTATGTGAACTATTCTGGTAGAGTTGGTATTATGTGGACTGATAGAAATATTATTGCTCTACAATTTTTCTTTGTTTCATTTTAGATCTTGTAGAACTAGAATATGATTTTTGAAGGTCTTTTCTATGCTCTAGTGAAGAGGTTTGAAGTCTAGAGATTCATAAATCATTTTTTAGTATTTTGTGTGTGTTTTCATAGTCTAAATTGTCCGATGAAAGAAATTTAGTGATTGAAGCTTGTTGTTCTTGTTGCAGATGTATCTAGAAGGTTTTGAGATGTATTCCCATGCTTAAGCAAGTGTGTTGTGGCATCCATGTGTCATCTTCTAGTTGGGAAGCATGTACATCAATGATTATTTGTGTTTTCATTAGGATTGGCCAACCTAGTGTTTACACTTCATTCTAAGAATAAAATTTAATTAAGGATGCATGTAGAAGATTCAAGAATATTATTTTTGGTCTTGGTTAATTTTTTTTATTCGTCCACTCTTATTCCTTTCCACCATGGGAATGTAGAGTTTCCGACTTAATTTGAATTTATGTAACAATGTATTGTGGCCAACCTTAGAGAAAGTTTTTAAAGTTGAGAATAGTATAAAGGAAAGTCGAATTGTGAAGATTTGTATGACATGGAGATGCAAAGTGATGAAATGGTTCCACAAATCATATGAGAACAAGTGTGTGTGAGTGAGTTGTGATAGCAGCTTTTTAGTTTGTTGAAGGTAGTGAACTGAAGGTTTTTGTAATCCTATGAATGTTCTTTAATTGTAGTGGTGGATCTTTTGTTCTCTTTTGTATTTGTAGGTAGTGAGCCTCTCTATTGGACAGTGAGTATTTTGTAGGTAGCGAGCCTTTGTATTCATTTTATAATCTTTATATTGTGAGTTAAACCTCACCGTGATTTTTCCCTTATTAGGTTTTCCATTTAAAAATCTGGTGTTCATTCTGTTGATTTACTTTTTGTTATTTATTTTTCATGCTTATATTTAATAATAGAATAGTGTGGTTGAAGATTTGATAAGTGATAAAGTTTTAAGGTTGAATTTGTGTGACAATTAATTCACCACCCCCTCTCCATTGTCTTCTATGCTATTTAACAATTGGTATAAGAGCTTATGGTTCCTTGTGTAGAGCTTAGCCACTTAAGGAAGATCCCATGGCACACAAATTGGTGATCCCTATGTTTGATGGAACTGACTGCAAAGATTGACATGGATAGATGAGAGGATATATTTTTTCTCTTGGTTTCAAGACCTGGAAGGCTATTGAGAATAAGTATACAGTTCTATTTGGTGGTGTTAATTCTAAAAATGAGATCTCTACTTATGAAGAAAATGAGAAGGTGAAGTATGCGATTTGCGGTGGTTTACCTAAAAATGAGCGAATTAAAGTTAATTCTTTGGATACTGCATATGATTTCTGGAAGATGTTGGAAGACATGTAAGAAGAAAATTAAAAGGTGAAATTTACAAAGATAATGGCAACAAAGCATAGATTTGTGAACCTGCAGATGGAAGATGGTGAATAATTTACGAATTTATTTTACAGGGTTGAACAAACTGGAAATGAAGTTAGAAATCAAGGAGAAAAGCTATCAGTTCAAGACATAATTGAGAAAATCCTAATCACCCTACTAGACTGCTACAGTGATAAAATCTCTATGATTGAAGAAATGTATGATCCTAAGAAGTACACCTTGGAACACTTTTTTGGCACCTTTCAAGAATTTGAATTGAGAAAGTTTAGGAAAGATGATAAGATAGAAGAAATGATAGAAATGTAATTTAAAGAAATGAAGATTAAGGAGGAACCAAATAGCGATGGTGTTGATGAGTTGGAAGCTAACTTCACTAGGAAGTTGAAGAAAGGTACCAGAAAGTATAAAGGTATGTTACACTTTAAATACTTTAGTTGTTGTAATATTGGTCATTATGCTTCAAGATGTTCCAATAGGGCTACACATAAGAGGAACAAGGATTATAAAGATAAGGATAGGAAGGACAAGAAGTATAAGAAGTTGTACTATGTTAAGGAAGAGGCAAGTATTTCTGATGATGAATCTAACAATGAAGTTGATGATAGTGAATGCTTATTCTTAGCTTTGGAAACTAAATATGTATCCACTAACCCTACAAAATGTGTAATTAAGAAGGCTCTGAAAGTTAAGAAGAATAGGATGGAAGGTACTTTGGTTACGACTTTTCATGCAAGAAAAGATGAATACTAATGAGTAATGGATAGTAGATAATCAAATCACATGACCAAAGATAAGAGTAAGTTCACTAAACTCAAGAGGTATGATGGTGGTTTAGTTATGTTTGGTGATGATTCAAGAGCTAAGATCTGTGGAAAATGTTCAATTAGTTTTGATGGAGTGCATAGTATTGATGATGTGTATTATGTGAAGGGTTTGAGGCATAACCTTCTAAGTGTTGGTTAGATGTGTAGCAATGGATTTAAAATTGTGTTTCAGAACAATATCTATTAAATCAAGAAACGATCCAAAAATGGAGATATGATTGTTGCTAGAAGAACTCATGGAAACATCTATCAGCTAAAAGAATTTGATGGTCATTGTCTTGTATCTCAGATAAGTGAAAGTTGGTAATTGCACCAGAGAATGGGACATGTGAACTTTGATAACCTGGTCAAGATCAGTGAAAAGGAAATTGTTTGAGGACTTTCTAGAATAACAAGACCAACTAATGTCATCTATAGAAGTTGTCAATTGGGGAAGGAAACAATATGTAGCTTTAAACGAAAGGAGCATTCTACTACTGGAATGCTGGAATTAGTACATATTGATCTATGAGGTATGACTAAGACTGGAACCCTGAAAGGTGATAGATATTCATGTTGCTTATTGAAGATTACACTCAAACGACATGGGTTGCTTTTGTCAGAGAAAAGAATCAAGCCTTGGATAAGTTTAATGTATTCAAAGCAAGAGTGCAGAATGAAGTAAATCTGAAAAATAAAATGTTTAAGATCTGATAGAGGTGGTGAATTCACTTCTAGTGAATTTAATGCATTCTGTGAGAAGCATGCCATAAAAGACAATTTTCTGCTCCAAGAACCACTAAAGAGAATGGAGTAGTTGAAAGGAAAAATAAGGTAGTTCAGGAAGCTACCAGAACTGTGATGAAAGAGTACAATATATCAGATGTATATTGTAGTGAAGTGATACATACTATTGTTTATGTTCATAATAGAGTTCAGATCAGGCACAACAACACAAAGACACCTTTTGAGTTATGGACTTGTAAGACTCCTACTATGAAATATTTTAATGTATTTGGAAGTAGATGCTACATTAAAAGAGATGATTTGAATCTTTGAAAGTTTGATGCTAGATGTCATGAAGGAATATTTCTTGGATACTCTACTACTAACAAGGCACAAATGCTTTAAGAAAAGATTGAGAAAGATCATTGAAAGTGCTAATGTGAAAGTTGATGAAGACATACACAGACATATTGAGATAAGTGAAGTTGAACCTAATGACCCTATATGTGGAAATATACCTAAAGAAAATAAGGAGAAGGAAGAAAAAGAAGAGAAAGAAGAAGAACAACAAGTAGAAGAAGTAGAAGAAGAGAATGAACCAAAACCTCCTGCTTGGACTCCAAAATATGTACAAAAGAATCATCTGGAAGATTAGATAATTGGACACAATTGTGAAGGTGTGAAGAAAAAAAGCATAGTTGGAGTGAAGGTAAATTTGTGTTTACTCTCTAAAATAGAACCTAAATCTATTAAAGAAGCATGTGAAGATGAAAGTTGGATGAGAGCTACGAAAGAGGAACTATAGCAGATAGAAAAGATCTGACATGGGAAATAGTCCCTAGTCTTGTGAACAAAAATGTGATTAGCTCGAAATGGGTGTTCCAGAACAAACTGAATGAAAGTGGAGAAGTAGTAAGGATTAAGGAAAGATTTTTATGAAAAGGATATTCACAAGTTGAAGGTATAGATTTTGAAGAAACATTTTCCCTTGTAGCCAGAATGGAAGCTATAAAAATGTTTTTGGAATTTTCTACACACAAGGACTTCAAGGTATATCAGATGGATGTTGAGTCAGCTTTTTTGAATGGCGAGTTAGAGGAAGAAGTGTACATGGAGCAACCTGAAGTGTTTTAGTTGTCTTACAATCCAGACATGGTTTGCAAATTAAAGAAAGCATTGTATGGATTGAAACAAGTTCCTAGAGCTTGGTATGCAAGACGAGATAGATATTTGACAAAGCAAGGATTCAACAAAGGTTTTGCGGAAATCAAACTCTACTTCAAAGCACAAGGTAATAAGATGTTGATGATATCATCTTTGGTGGAAATGAAGGAATGTGTAAAAAAAAATTAGAAGAAATGTAGAAAGAATTTGAGATGTCTATGATTGGTGAATTGAATTTCTTCCTTTTTCTACAAGTGAATCAAAATAATAAAGGGATATTCATTTCACAATCTAAGTATGTAAAAGAGTTTTTTTTAAAGTGTGGGATGTAGGATTCAAAACTGGTTTGTACTCCTATGGTAACTAAATGTAAACTAAGCAAAGATAATGAATCTACCAAGATTGATCTGAGCAAATATAGATCAATGATTGGTAGACTATTGTACCTTACTACTATCAGACCAAATATTATGCATGTTGTGTGTTTAGTTGCTAGATTTCAAGAAAATACTAGAGAAGCACATCTTATGTATGTTAGAAGGATATTTAGATATCTTAAAGGCACATGAGATTATAGACTATGGTGCCCTAAGAGTAATGATTTCACCCTAAGTGCTTATACAGATGCACATTGGGCTAGATGTGTATATGACCTGAAGGGTACCAATGGTGGTGCTTTCTTTCTTGGTAGAAGACTAGTCTCATGGTTGAGTAAAAGGGAAGACTCGATTTCTTTATCCACTATAGAGGAAGAATATATTGCTGCAACATCTTGCTACACACAAGTTTTGTGGATGAAGCAAACTATGAAAGACATTGTTGTGGTATGTGATGAGCCTATTCCCATTTTCTATGATAATACAAGCATAATAAACATTTCAAAGAACCCATTTATGCATTCAAGAATGAAGCACATATCTATGAAGTATCATTTTCTAACAGAGAAAGTGTTGGAGAATGAGGTCAAACTAGAGTATGTGACAACAAAGAAACAAATTGTAGACATATTTACTAAATATCTTCCAAAGGATACTTTTGAGCATCTGAGGGAGAGGTTAGGGGACATTGAACCTTCTACTAGGTGCACATGAAGGTGCATTAGTCCAGTGAATTCACAGTTTTTCATTTATCTAGACTAATAAATGGGTCTACTCCGCAGGGGGAGTAGAAAAGGTTTTCATTTTGTAGTATGAGTGTACTCCTAAGGGGGATTATTTAGAGAAGTTTTTCTTTTCCATTGATATTAAAGTGGGAGAAAATGTTATGTGTTGCCATCAATGAAAAAGGGGGAGATTGTTGCAAGTATGAACTAGTTTGGAGGTGTTGTCATTGATATCGTCATTGATGTCAACACAGTTCAGTATGTTGCATATTGTACATGTATGGTTGAGATGCTGCTGAGATGTTGTGAGTATATGGAGCTATCCTATATAGCTATAGATGTGTTGGGTTGATGATCTTCCAAGTGTTTTTGAGAAAATTAATAAAGAAGTGAAGACAGAAGAAGGAATGTATTCAGATTGTGGTCTAGTATGTGCTCCACATTTCTCCTATGTTGATTCTATGCTTGTGTGTACCTGAAGGTTTGATAAAGGTGATTTAGTGGTGATATATGTCGAGTTTCAACCTTTGGTGACATGTTATGTGAAATTTATGTTCACCGATATGTGAACTGTTTTGGAAGAGTTGGTATTCTGTGGACTAAGAGAAATATTGCTGCTCTACAATTTTTCTTTGTTTCATTTTAGATCTTGTAGAACTATAATATGATTTGTGAAGGTATTTTCTATGCTCTAGTGAAGAGGTTTGAAATCTAGAGATTCATAAATCATGTTTTAGTGTTTTTGTGTGTGTTTTCATAGTCTGAATTGTCTAATGAAAGAAATTTAGTGATTGAAGCTTCTTTTTCTTGTTGTAGATGTATCTAGAAGGTTCTGAGATTTATTCTCATGCTTAATCAAGTTTGTTTTGGCATCAATGTGTCATCTTCTGGTTGGGAAGCATGTCCATAAATGATTATTTTTGTTTTCATTAGGATTGGCCGACCTAGTGTTTACACTTAATTCTAACAATAAAATTTAATTAAGGAAGCATGTAGAAGATTCTAAAATATTAGTTTTGGTCTTGGTTAAAGCTTTTTATCAGTCCACTCTTGTTCCTTTCCACCATGGGAATGTAGAGTTTCTGACCTAATTTGAATTTATGAAATGATGTATTGTGGCCAACCTTGGAGAAAGTTTTTAAACTTGAGAATAGTATAAAGGAAAGTCGAGTTGTGAATATTTGTATGACATGGAGATGCAAAGTGATGAAAGCGTTCCACAAATAATAAGAGAAGAAGTGTGTGTGAGTGAGTTGTGATAGCAGTTTTTCAGTTTGTTGAAGGGAGTGAATTGATGGTTCTTGTAATCCTACGAATGTTCTTTAATTGTAGTGGTGGATATTTTGTTCTCTTTTGTATCTATAGGTAGTGAGCCTCTCTATTGGATAGTGAGTACTTTGTAGGTAGTGAGCCTTTGTATTCATTTTATAATCTTTTTATTGTGAGTTAAACCTCACTGTGATTCTTCCCTTATTAGCTTTTCCATTTAAAAATTCGATGTTCATTGTGTTGATTTATTTTTTGTTTTTTATGTTTCATGCTTATATTTAATAATAGAATAGTGTGGTTGAAGATTTAATAAGTGATAAAGTTTTAAGGTGGAATTTGTGTGACAATTGATTCACCCCCCCACTCTGCGTTGTCTTTCGTGCTATTTAACAATTGGTATCAAAGCTTGTGGTTCCTTATGTAGAGCTTAACCGCTTAAGGAAGATCCCATGGCGCACAAATTGGTGATCCCTATGTTTGATGGAACTGACTACACAGATTGGAAGGGACAAATGAGAGGATATATTTTGTCTCTTGGTTTCAAGACCTAGAAGGCTATTGAGAATAAGTATACAGTTCTATTTTGTGGTGTTAATTCTACAAATGACACCTCTGCTTATGAAGAAAATGAGAAGGTGAAGTATGTGATTTTTGTTGGTTTATCTAAAAATGAGCGAATTAAGGTTAATTCTTTGGACACTGCATATGATTTCTGGAAGATGTTGGAAGACATGTATGAAGGAAATGAAAAGGTGAAATTTACAAAGAGACTGGTAACAAAGCGTAGATTTGGGAACCTAAATATGGAAGATGGTGAAGAATTTACAAGTTTCTCTTATAGAATTGAATAGGCTAGAAATGAAGTTAGAAATCAAGGAGAAAAGCTATTAGTTGGAGATATAATTGAGAAAATCCTAATCACCCTACTAAACTAGTACAGAGATAAAATCTTTGTGATTGAAGAAATGTATGATCCTAAGAAGTACACCTTGGAACACTTGTTTGGCACCTTTCAATCATTTGACTTGAGAAAGTTCAGGAAAGATGATAAGATAGAAGAAAAGATAGAAATGGAATTTAAAGAAATGAAGATTGAGGAGGAACCAGATAGCAATGGTGTTGAAAAGTTGGAAGCTAACTTCACCAACAATTTCAAGAAAGGTACCAGAAATTATAGAGGTATTTTACCCTTTAAATACTTTAGTTGTGGTAATATTGGTCATTATGCTTCCAGATGTTCGAATAGGGCTACACATAGGAAGAACAAGGATTATAAAGATAAGGATAGGAAGGACAAGAAGTATAAGAAGTTGTACTATATGAAGGAAGAGGAAAATATTTTTGATGATGAATCAGACAATGAAGTTGATGATAATGAATGTTTATTATTAGCTTTGGAAAGTAAATCTGTATTCACTAACCCTGGAAAATGTGTAGGTAAGAAGGATCTGACAGTTAAGAAGAATCAGATGGAAGGTACTTTGGTTACCACTTTTCATGCAAGACAAGATGAAGACTAATGAGTAATTGATAGTAGATGTTCAAATCACATGACTGAAGATAAGAGTAAGTTCACTAATCTCAAGAGGTATGATGGTGGTTTAGTTGTGTTTGGTGATAATTCAGGATGTAAGATCTATGGAAAAGGTTCAATTAGTTTTGATGGAGTGCATATTACTGATGATGTGTATTATGTGAAGGGTTTGAGGCATAACCTTCTAAGTGTTGGTCAGATGTGTAGCAATGGATTTAAAATTGTGTTTCAAAACAATACCTGTTAAATCAAGAAAGGATCCAAAAATGGAGATATGATTGCTACCAGAAGAACTCATGGAAACATCTATTAGCTGAAAGGATTTGATGGTCATTATCTTGTATCTCAGATAAGTGAAAGTTGGTTATGGAATCAGAGAATGGGACATGTGAACTTTGATAACCTAGTCAAGATCAGTGCAAAGGAAATTGTTTGAGGACTTCCTAGAATCACAAGACCTAATAATGCCATCTATAGAACTTTTCAATTGGGGAATCAGACAAGATGTAGCTTTAAAGGAAAGGAACATTCTACTAATGGAATGCTGTAATTAGTACATATTGATCTATGTGGTCTGACTAAGACTGGAAGCCTGAATGGTGACAGATATTTCATTTTTCTTATTGATGATTACACTCAAATGACATGGGTTGCTTTTCTCAAAGAAAGAATCAGGCCTTGGATAAGTTTCATGTATTCAGAACAAGAGTGTAGAATGAAGTAAATCTGAAAAATAAAATGTTTAAGATCTGATAGAGGTGGTGAATTCACTTCTAGTGAATTTAATGCATTCTGTGACAAACATGGCATAAAAGACAATTTTATACTCCAAGGACCACTCAAGAGAATGGAGTAGTTGAAAGGAAAAATAAGGTAGTTCAAGAAGCTACCAGAACTATGATGAAAGAGTCCAATGTATCAGATGTATATTGGAGAGAAGCGATACATACTATTGTTTATGTTCTTAATATAGTTCAGATCAGGCACAACAACACAAAGACGCCTTTTGAGTTATGGACTGTTAAGACTCCTACTATGAAATATTTTAAGGTATTTGGAAGTAGATGCTTCATTAAAAGAGATGATGAAAATATTTGAAATTTTGATGCTAGATTTGATGAAGGAAAATTTCTTGGATACTCTACTACTAGAAACGCATACAAATGCTTTAAGAAAAGATTGAGAAAGATCATTGAAAGTGCTAATGTGAAAGTTGATGAAGACATACATAGACATAGTGAGATAAGTGAAGTTGAACCTAACGATCCTATCTGTGGACATATACCTAAAGGAGATAAGGAGAAGGAAGAAGAAGAAGAGAATGAACCATAACCTACTACTAGGACTCCAAAATATGTACAAAAGAATCATCTGGAAGATTAGATAATTGGAGACAATAGTGAAGGTGTGAAGACAAAAAGTAGAGTTGCAGGTAAGGTAAATTTGTGTTTACTCTCTAATATAGAACCTAAATCTATAAAAGAATCATGTGAAGATGAAAGTTGGATGAGAGCTATGAAAGAGGAATTGTAGTACATAGAAAAGATTAGACATGGGAAATAGTCCCTAGACTTGTTAAAAAAAATGTGATTTGCTCAAAATGAGTGTTCCAGAACAAACTGAATGAAAGTGGAGAAGCATTAAGGAATAAGGAAAGACTAGTATGCAAAGGATATTCACAGGTTGAAGGTTTAGATTTTGAAGAAACATTTTCCCTTGTAGCTAGAATGGAATCTATAAAAATGTTTTTGGCATTTTCTACACACAAGGAATTCAAGGTATATCATATGCATGTTAAGTCAGCTTTTTTGAATGGCGAGTTAGAGGAAGAGGTGTACGTGGAGCAACCTTAAGGGTTTCAATTTTCTGACAAGCCAGACATGGTTTGAAAATTGAAGAAAGCATTGTATGGATTGAAACAAGCTCCCAAAGCTTGGTATGCAAGACTAGATAGATATCTAACAAAGCAAGGATTCAACGAAGGTTTTGTGGACATCAACCTCTACTTCAAATTGTGAGGTAATAAGATGTTGATTTTAGTTGTTTATTTTGATGATATCATCTTTCGTGGAAATGAAGGCATGTGTAAAAAATTTACTGAAGAAATGTAGAAAGAATTTGAGATGTCTATGATTGGTGAATTGAATTTCTTCCTTTGTCTACAAGTGAATCAAAATAATAAAGGGATATTGATTTCACAATCTAAGTATGTAAAAGAGTTTTTAAAAAGTTTGGGATGCAGGATTCAAAGCCGGTTTATACTCCTATGGTAACTAGATGTAAACTAAGCAAAGATAATGAATCTACCAAGACTAATCAGAGAAAATATAGATCCATGATTGGTGGACTATTGTACCTTACTTCTATCAAACCAAATATTATGCATGTTGTGTGTTTAGTTGCTAGATTTCAAGAAAATACTAGAGAATAACATCTTATGTATGTTAAAAGGATATTTAGATATCTTAAAGGCACACACGATTATGGACTATGGTGCCCTAAGAGTAATGATTTCACCTTAAGTGCTTATCCAGACTCGGATTGGGCTACATGTGTATATGACCTGAAGGGTACCAATATTGGCACTTTCTTTCTTGGTAGAAGACTAGTTTCATGGTTTAGTAAAAAGAAAGACTCGATTTCTTTATCCACTATAGAGGAAGAATATATTGCTGCAACATCCTGCTACACACAAGTTTTTTGGACAAAGAAAAATATGAAAGACATTGGTGTGGTATGTGATGAGCATATTCCCATTTTCTATGATAATACAAGTGCTACAATAAGTATTTCAAAGAACTTAGTTATGCATTCAAGAATGAAGCACATATCTATCAAGTGTCATTTTCTAAGAGACAAAGTGTTGGAGAATGAGGTCAGACTAGAGTATGTGACAACAAAGGAACAAATTTTAGACATATTTACTAAATCTCCTTCAAAAGATACTTTTGAGCATCTTAGGGAGCGGTTAGGGGTCATTGAACCTCCTAACTAGGTGCACATGAAGGTGCAGCAATCCAGTGAATTCACAGATTCTTCATTTATCTAGACTAATAAATGGGTCTACTATGTAGGGGGAGTAGAAAAGGTTTTCATTGTTGTAGTGTGAGTGTACTCCTAAGGGGGAGTAATTATAGCAGCTTTTATCTTCCATTGATGTCAAAGGGGGATAAAATGTTGTGTTGCCATCAATGACAAAGGGGGAGATTGTTGCAAGTATGAGCTAGTTTGGAGGTGTTGTCATTGATATGGTCATTGATGTCAACATAGTTCAATATGCTGCATATTGTACATGTATGGTTGAGATGCTGCTAAGATGTTGTGAGTATATGGAGCTATCCTATATAGCTATAGATGTGTTGTGTTGATGAGCTTCGAAGTGCTTTTGAGAAAATTAATAATGAAGTGAAGTCAGAAGTAGGAATGTATTTGTATTGTGCTCTGGTATGTGCTCCACATTTCTCCTATGTTTATCCTATGCTTGTGTGTACCTGAAGGTTTGATAAAGGTGATTTAGTGGTGATATATGTTGAGTTTGAACCTCTGGTGAGATGTTATGTGAAATTTATGTTCACTGGTATGTGAACTGTTCTAGTAGAGTTGGTATTCTGTGGATTGGGAGAAATCTTATTTCTCTACAATTTTTCTTTGTTTCATTTTAGCTCTTGCAGAACTATAATATGATTTGTGAAGGTCTGTTCTATGCTCTAGTGAAGAGTTTTGAAGTCTAGAGATTCATAAATCGTGTTTTAGTATTTTTGTGTGTGTTTTCATAGTTTGAATTGTCTAATGAAAGAAATTTAGTGATTGAAGCTTGGTATTCTTGTTATAGATGTATTTAGAAGGTTCTGAGATGTATTCTTATGCTTAAGGAAGTGTGTTGTGGAATCCATGTGTCATCTTCTAGTTGGGAAGCATGTACATTAATGATTATTTGTGTTTTCATTAGGATTGGCGGACCTAGTGTTTACACTTCATTCTAAGAATAAAATTTAATTAAGGATGCATGTAGAAGATTCAAGAATATTATTTTTGGTCTTGGTTAAATTTTTTTATTGGTCCAAGTTTTATTCCTTTCCACCATGGGAATGTAGAGTTTCTGACCTAATTTGAATTTATGAAATGATGTATTATGGTTGACCTTAGAGAAAGTTTCTAAAGTTGAGAATAGTAGAAAGAAAAGTCGAGTTTTGAAGATTTGTATGACATGGAGATGCAAAGTGATGAAAGCGTTCCACAAATCAGAAGAGAAGAAGTGTGTGTGAGTGAGTTGTGATAGCAGTTTTTCAGTTTGTTGAAGGTAGTGAACTGAAGGTTTTTCTAATGCTATGAATGCTCCTTAATTGTGGTGGTGGATCTTTTGTTCTCTTTTGTATCTATAGGTAGTGAGCCTCTCTATTGGACAGTGAGTACTTTGTAGGTAGTGGGCCTTTGTATTCATTTTATAATATTTATATTGTGAGTTAAACCTCACCGTGATTTTTCCCTTATTAGGTTTTCCATTTAAATATTTGGTGTTCATTCTATTGATTTACTTTTTGTTATTTATGTTTCATGCTTATATTTAATAATAGAATAGTGTGGTTGAAGATTTGATAAGTGATAATGTTTTAAGGTTGAATTTTTGTGACAATTGATTCACCCCCCCTCTCTATTATCTTTCGCGTTATTTAACAATTGGTATCAAAGCTTTTGGTTCCTTGTGTAGAGCTTAACTGCTTCAGGAAGATCCTGTGGTGTACAAATTGGTGATCCCTATGTTTGATTGAACTGACTACAAATATTGGAAGGGACAGATGAGAGGATATATTTTCTCTCTTGGTTTTAAGACCTAGAAGGCTATTGAGAATAAGTATACAGTTATTTTTGGTGGTGTTAATTCTACAAATGAGATCTCTGCTCATGAAGAAAATGAGAAGATGAAGTATGTGATTTGTAGTGGTTTATCTAAAAATGAGCGAACTAAGGTTAATTCTTTGGATACTGCATATGATTTCTGGAAGATGTCGGAAGACATATATGAATAAAATTAAGAGGTGACATTTACAAAGAGACTAGAAAAAAAGCGTATATTTGTGAACCTTAAGATGGAAGATGGTGAATAATTTACAAGTTTCTTTTACAGGGTTGAACAAACTGGAAATGAAGTTAGAAATCAAGGAGAAAAGCTATCAGTTGGAGACATAATTGAGAAAATCCTAATCACCGTACTAAACTGGTACAGAGATGAAATCTTTATGATTGAAGAAATGTATGATCCTAAGAAGTACACCTTGGAACACTTCTTTGGCACCTTTCAAGCATTTGAATTGAGAAAGTTCAGGAAAGATGATAAGATAGAAGAAAAGATAGACATGGAATTTAAAGAAATGAAGATTAAAGAGGAACCAGATAGCGATGGTTTTGACGAGTTGGAAGCTAACTTAACTAGGAAGTAGAAGAAAGTTACCGGAAAGTATAAAGGTATGTTACACTTTAAATACTTTAGTTGTGGTAATATTGGTCATTATGCTTCAAGATGTTCGAATAGGGCTACACATAAGAAGAACAAGGATTATAAAGATAAGGATAGGAAGGACAAGAAGTATAAGAAGTTGTACTATGTTAAGGAAGAGACAAGTATTTCTGATGATGAATCTAACAACGAAGTTGATGATAGTGAATGCTTATTCTTAGCTTTGGAAACTAAATTTGTATCCATTAACCCTAGAAAATGTGTAAGTAAGAAGGCTCTGAAAGTTAAGAAGAATAAGATGGAAGGTACTTTGGTTACCACTTTTCATGCAAGACAAGATGAAGACTAATGAGTAATTGATAGTAGATGTTCAAATCACATGACCGAAGATAAGAGTAAGTTTGCTAGACTCAAGAGGTATGACGGTGGTTTAGTTATGCTTGGTGATGATTCAAGAGCTAAGATCTGTGGAAAATGTTCAATTAGTTTTGATGGAGTACGTAGTATTGATGATGTGTATTATGTGAAGGGTTTGAGGCATAACCTTCTAACTATTGGTTAGATGTGTAGCAATGGATTTAAAATTGTGTTTCAGAACAATACCTGTTAAATCAAGAAAGGATCTAGAAATGGAGATATGATTGGTGCTAGAAGGAGAACTCATGGAAACATCTATCAGCTGAAAGGAGTTGATGGTCATTTTCTTGTATCTCAGATAAGTGAAAGTTGGTTATGGCACTAGAGAATGGGACATGTGAACTTTGATAACCTGGTCAAGATCAGTGCAAAGGAAATTGATTAAGGACTTCCTAGTATCACAAGACCTACTAATGCCATCTGTAGAAGTTGTCAATTGGGGAAGCAAACAAGATTTAGCTTTAAAGGAAAGGGGCATTCTTCTACTGGAATGCTGGAATTAGTACATATATATCTATGTGGTATGACTAGAACTAGAAGCCTAAATGGTGAAAAATATTTCATGTTGCTTATTGATAATTACACTCAAATGACATGGGTTGCTTTTCTTAGAGAAAAGAATTAGGCCATGGATAAGTTTAATGTATTCAAAGCAAGAGTGTAGAATGAAGTAAATCTGAAAAATAAAATGTTTAAGATCTGATAGAGGTGGTGAATTCACTTCTAGTGAATTTAATATATTATGTGAGAAGCATGGCATAAATGACATTTTTATTTTCCAAGAACAACTCAAGAGGATGGAGTAGTTGAAAGGAAAATAAGGTAGTTCAAGAAGCTTCCAGAACTATGATGAAAGATTCCAATGTATTAGATGTATATTGGAGAGAAGCAATACATATTGTTGTTTATGTTCTTAATAGAGTTTAGATCAGGCACAACAACACAAAGACACCTTTTGAGTTATGGACTCGTAATACTCGTATTATGAAATATTTTTAGGTATTTGGAAGTAGATGTTACATTAAAATAGATGATGAGAATCTTTGAAAGTTTGATGCTAGATGTGATGAATTAATATTTCTTGGATACTCTACTACTAGCAAGGCATACAAATGCTTTAAGAAAAGATTGAGAAAGATCTTGAAAGTGCTAATGTGAAAGTTGATGAAGACATACACATACATATTGAGATAAGTGAAGTTGAACCTAATGATCCTATCTGTGGACATATACCCAAAGAAAATAAGGAGAAGGAAGAAAAAGAAGAGAAAGAAGAAGAACAAGTAGAAGAAGAAGAAGAGAATGAACCAGACCCTGCTGCTAGGACTCGAAAATATGTACATAAGAATCATCTGGAAGATTAGATAATTGGGGACAATAGTGAAGGTGTGAAGACAAAAAGTAGAGTTGTAGCTAAGGAAAATTTGTGTTTATTCTCTAAAATAGAACCTAAATCTTTAAAAGAATCATGTGAAGATGAAAGTTGGATGAGAGCTATGAAAGAGGAACTACAACAGATAGAAAATATCAAACATGGGAAATAGTCCCTAGAGTTGTGAACAAAAATGTGATTGGATCAAAATGAGTGTTCCAAAACAAACTGAATGAAAGTGGAGTAGTAAAGAATAAGGCAAGACTGGTATGGAAAGGATATTCACAAGTTGAAGGTATAGACTTTGAAGAAAATTTTTCCCTTGTAGCCAGAATGGAAGCTATAAAAATGTTTTTGGCATTTTCTACACACAAGGACTTCAAGGTATAACAGATGGATGTTAAGTCAGCTTTTTTGAATGGCGAGTTAGAGGAAGAAGTGTACATGGAGCAACTTGAAGGGTTTCAATTGTCTAACAAGCCAGACATGGTTTGCAGATTGAAGAAAGCATTGTATGGATTGAAAAAAGCTCCCAGAGCTTGGTATGAAAGACTAGATAGATATCTAACAAAGCAAGGATTCAACAAAGGTTTTGTGAACATCGACCTCTACTTCAAAGTGCAAGGTAATAAGATGTTGATTTTAGTTGTTTATGTTGATGATATCATCTTTGGTAGAAATGAAGGCATGTGTAAAAATTTTGCTGAAGAAATGTAGAAATAATTTGAGATGTCTATGATTGGTGAATTGAATTTCTTCCTTTGTCTACAAGTGAATCAAACTAATAAAGGGATATTCATTTCACAATCTAAGTATGTAAAAGAGTTTTTTCAAAAGTTTTGGATGGAGGATTCAAAACCGGTTTGTACTCCTATGGTAACTAGATGTAAACTAAGCAAAGATAATGAATATAGCAAGACTGGTCAGTTCAAATACAAATCCATGATTGGTAGACTATTGTACTTTACTATTATCAGACCAAATATTATGCATGTTGTGTGTTTAGTTGCTAGATTTCAAGAAAATACTAGAGAAGCTCATCTTATGTATGTTAAAAGGATATTTAGATATCTTAAAGGCACATGAGATTATGGACTATGGTGCCCTAAGAGTAATGAGTTCACATTGAGTGCTTATATAGATACAGATTCGGCTAGATGTGTAAATGACCTGAAGGGTACTAGTGGTGGTGATTTCTTTCTTGGTAGAAGACTAGTTTCATCGTTGAGTAAAAAGAAAGACTCGATTTCTTTATCCACTATAGAGGAAGAATATATTGCTGCAACATCCTGCTACACACAAGTTTTGTGGACGAAGCAAACTATGAAAGACATTGGTGTGCTATGTGATGAGCCTATTCCCATTTTCTATGATAATAAAAGTGCAATAAAAATTTCAAAGAACCAAGTTATGCATTCAAGAATGAAGCACATATCTATGAAGTATCATTTTCTAACAGAGAAAGTGTTGGAAAGTGAGGTCAGACTCGAGTATGTGACAACAAAGGAAAAAATTGTAGACATATTTACTAAATCTCTTCTAAAGGCTACTTTTGATCATATTAGGGAGAGGTTAGGGGTCATTATACCTGCTAACTAGGTGCACATGAAGGTGCATCAGTCCAGTGAATTCACAGATTCTTCATTTATCTAGACTAATAAATGGGTCTACTCCGCAGGGGGAGTAGAAAAGGTTTTCCTTGTTGTAGTATGAGTGTACTCCTAAGGGGGAGTAATTAGAGAAGTTTTTCTTTTCTATTGATGTCAAAGGGGGAGAAAATGTTATGTGTTTCGATCAATGACAAAGGGGGAGATTGTTGCAAGTATGAGCTAGTTTGGAGGTGTTGTCATTGATATTGTCATTGATATTGTCATTGATGTCAAGATAGTTCAGTATGCTACATATTGTAAATGTATGGTTGAGATGTTGCTAAGATGTTGTGAGTACATGTAGCTATCTTATATAGTTGTAGATGTGTTGTTTTGATGAGCTTCCAAGTGATTTTGAGAAAATTAATAAACAAGTGAAGTTAGAAGAAGGAATGTATTCAGATTGTGCTCTAGTATGTGCTCTGCATTTCGCCTGTGTTGATCCTATGCTTGTGTAGACTTGAAGGTTTGATAAAGGTGATTTAGTGGTGATATACATTGAGTTTCACCCTCTACTAAGATGGTATGTGAAAGTTACGTTAACCGGTATGTGAACTGTTCTAGCAGAGTTGGTATTCTGTGGACTGAGAGAAATATTGTTTCTCTACAATTTTTCTCTATTTCATTTCAGATCTTGCAGATTTGGACTATAGTTTGTGATGGTCTTTTCTATGCTCTAGTGAATAGGTTTGAAGTTTGGAGATCCAAAAATCATGTTTCAGTATTTCTATGTGTTTGCATAGTCCAAATTGTCTGATGAAAGAAATTCATTGATTGAAGCCTATTGTTCTTGTTGCAAATGTATCTACAAGGTTCTAAGATGTATTCTCATACTTAGGGAAGTTTGTTGTGGAATACACATGTCATTTTCTAGTTGGGAAGTGTGTACATCAATGATTATTTTTGTTTTCATTAGGTTTGGCCAACCTAGTGTTTACACTTCATTCTAAGAATAAAATTTAATTAAGGAAGCATGTAGAAGATTCAAGAATATTATTTTTGGCCTTAGTTAAATGTTTTTATTGGTCCACTCTTATTCCTTTCCACCTTTGAAATTTTGAGTTTCCAACCTAATTTGAATTTATGAAATGATGTATTATGGCTGACCTTGAAGAAAGTTTCTAAATTTGAGAATAGTATAAAAGCATGTCGAGTTGTGAAGAATTGTATGACAGGGAGATGCAAAGTGATGAAAGCATGCCACAAATCATAAGAGCAGAAGTGTGTGTGAGTGAGTTTTGATAGAAGTTTTTTAGTTTGTTGAAGGCAGTGAACTAAAGGTTTTTGTAATCCTGTGAATGTGCTTTAATTGCAAAGGTGGATATTTTGTTCTCTTTTGTATCTATAGGCAGTGAGCCTCTCTGTTGGACAGTGAGTCCTTTGTAGCCAGTGAGCCTTTGTATTTGGAAATTGAGTCCTCTTTTGGGAAGTGAGCCTTTGTATTCAGTTTATAATCTTTATATTGTAAGTTAACCCTCATCGTGGTTTTTCCCTTATTGGGTTTTCCACGTAAAAATATGGTGTTCATTGTGTTGATTTACTTTCTATTATTTATGTTTCATGCTTATATTTAATAACAGAATAGTGTTGTTGAAGATTTGATAAGTGATAAAGTTTTAAGGTTGAATTTGTGTGACAATTGATTCGCCCTCCCTCTTAGTTTTCTTGTGCATATTTAATAGTACCCTCTAATGGGACCCACTTGCCAAGGGTGGTGAATGAGTCCCTTTTGAGGGAAATTTTAATTTTGAGCAAGAATTTAATCAATTCAACTTAATTTTTTGATGGATGTCAGCCTCTTAGGTCTAAATAATGGGAAAACTAGGTGTTGATGCTTATAAATACTCATTTTAAGTCATTATCCACATCTCTTAGTCATTTCACGAAAGAAAATACTAAAGTTAAGTCTTTCACAACAAGTTTCATTAGCAAAGTTAAAGTTTTAGGGTAGCAAACTAGGGTTTATGCAGGTCTTGAAGCTCACTTTTTTTTATCAAGATTCAACATTGCAAGGATTTGATGATGGATTCCTATAGTGAATCACAACTAGCCATAAAATCGCACCTAAAGACTTATTTTCAAAGTGATTCCATATTCCATTTCTTCTCTATCTTCAGATTAAGGTTTGTCTTTTCATTTACATGCTATTTTCATAACATTTCATCTCCATATTTGACGTTTTGTAGGATTTCTAGGGTTGAAGTCTTGCATCATTCAAATCACATTTTCATATCTTATTCTAGCACAATAGAATATGGTTTCATCATACTTCATACTTTCCTAGTCTTTAACACACTTAAGGCTAGGGTTTTATGCATATTTTTTTCTATTTAAGTTTTAATTACCCAACTAGGGGTTTGACCAAGGAAAAACCCCCATTAGAAAAATAATTTTAAGCTATTTTTTAAATTTTTTTTGAGATTCTAATTTAGGTTTCCATTAGAAAGTGTTGTATAGGTGTCAAGGTGTAGAATAGAGACTTGAAATTATAGAAATTTGAAAGTGGACTGATTCACCATGCATGGCTAATGAGTCTCTCTTGAAGTGACTTTTTGAGTTAGATGTAGATCCAGACACCCAGTTGGCAGAAAATAGTTTTCGGGCAGAAAATCCCTGACTCGGGACTGATTCACCTAGGGTGGCAAATGATTCCTAGTTAGCTCAAAATTATATTTTTCTAATTTCAAGATTTCTTTCTAGTACTCGTCAACTTCTTAGGTGCATACATTCTAAGATATAGATTTATGTTTAGTTTAATTTTCATTTGCATTCATCCTTTTAAGCTTTTTACAAACATCATTATGTTTTCAAATATTGCATATTTCTTAGCTTTTGCATTCATAATTATTAATTACATTACTTAGCTGCATTTAGATCATCTCATTTAGTCTTAATCACATCATACATACATTAGATTGAGTGAACCACATTGATTTTTTCTGAGGTTTATCTCTCCTTTTAGGTGAAACATCCTAATAGTGCACTATAAACCTCATTCCCAAAAATATATGGTTTAGTGGGGCATATCACCCCTTTCCATTTCATAAATGTCTTGTGAGGTTTGACTTATTCACATAACTATTAAGTGATGATGTTTTTTATAACATCCCCTTAAGTAATGGTAACTAATTTGTCTCCTATGATGTTGAGCATTGTTTCATCCCTTGTGATGTTAAAATTTTGTGTACCCCTTGAGGAGATTTTCATCTTGTGTGATGTTAAACACTCCCTCATGACATTAAACTTTATGGGTTCCCTAAATAATGATTGGAAATATAGTCCATGGATTTACCATAATAGAGCTTGTTGATTCATGAAATTGAGCATCTTTACATGACCACACAGCATAAGAAAACATTATGTTCAATGGATCCATTTGTTTCATGGGTGATTTCACATTATTATGATAGGAACATTTTTTTTAAACAACACATTTAGATAGGATACTAGATAGGAAATGAGGGATAAAGGGGGGTTGCTAGGTAGGATAGCATGGATGAAACTTGCCCCCAAGTGTTGAGTGCAAGAGGGTTATAGATTACACATGACACCTATTTTACATGATTTCATCATGGTACCTATCCAAGGTGCCACAAGAAATGGTTTTCACTAATCGATCAATGATTTCTCTTTACTTTTTTTTTTCTCTTTTTAAATTTTTTTTTTTTTGGATTTTTGGATTTTTGGGAATAGGATAGATAGAGAAGGATATGGATATGGATAAGGGGATTTGGAAGATAGTGAATGCATGATAGGGATATTTAGGGAGGCCTCAATAATTTAGTTCCATGGATGGTATCCCTTGAAGATGTGTTCCATTAGCTCATGGAAAATTCGAGGTATGCTCATAAATGTTGGTAGAATGATGGTAAGGAGATTGAAATGGATGATAAGATGGTGAGGAATATGGATTTATGCAAATGATTGGATAAGAGGGATAAGAGGATGAAATATGGATGTTGGATAATGGATGGGTTGATGGACTACTTGTAGATGAGTGGATGGAAACATTGGAAATATCAACATTGTAGCACACCTTGAAGGATGGTGGAGTTGTGAAAGAGAAGTGGATTTTGAATGTGGAGACTTAGATGGAGGATTGGATTTGGATTTTGGGATATACATACCCAAAATGGATAGAGGTGATAAAGGATTATTAGATGGGGTGGAGGAAATAAAATTGGATGAAACTTTTGGATAATCAAGTTTGGATGCCAATTTTGTTTTTCTTTGGGATGTGTTGATCCTATGAGTATTTTTGGAATCCACATGATTTTTGACTTTGATTTTTTCTTCATTGGCCTATGTGGGCTCTGGGATTTATATTTTTTTTTTCAGACCATTTTTTTTTTCATGTCTTTTTGAAGGGACATACTAATCCTTTAAATTTTGTGTATTTTTGGTTTTATCCATTTGAGATTTGGCATCCAAATTTCTTGTAAGAGAAACTGGATTGGTTGATGGAGAGGAATGATATAGAGGTTTTATGGATGGGTTGGTGTAATTATCTTGGGAAAGGTTCAAGTGTGTTTTCCTATGTAGATCATTATTAGGGATATGAGGTGATGGATAGAGAGGATAATGGTATTATGGAATACAAATGCTAGGTGGTGGAATGTAAGGACCCAAGATGGATGGAAGGGATGAAGGACCTTATTTTGGGACATAAGGAACCAAAATGGATGGAAGGGAAGAGGTATTGGAATGTGCAATATAAGGTCCCAAGATAGATTTTAAGGATGAGGAATGTGGACATTTGGATTTAAGTGGAGGGATTTTGGATTTGGGATGGGTGGAAGGAGTACTAACATCTAGAGATTTATATCCAAGGACATGATAATTAGGATTTACTTTGATATTAAGGGGTTATAATATTCCTTTCTCATGAAGGCCTAACCCTTTTCCTTGATAATGCATTTATTGACAAATCCTTTTCCCAATGGGATACTTCATTTTAAAACAAGATGCAAGTCCATTTTTAGGATGGTATGGTATGGAAGGAATGATAGGTTCTTGGAGGAAACCAACTTAGATGAAAGTGGAGGAACCCAATTGATAAGTGTGAAGTTCACATGAGTATCTTGGATAGGGGTAATGAGATATTGTGGAAAATTAGGATCATGACATGGAGATGAAGGGATACTAGGATCATGAGATGGAGATGGATATTTTTCCCTTGGTTATGATATAGAACAGGATCATGACATGGAGATGAAGGGATACTTTGATCAAGACCTTGGTTAGAATCATGTGATGGAGTTGATGGAGTGGAAACATAAAGGGGGATGGAGGGAAACTTTTATTTTTACATAGTGAAAGGGGATCATTGCATGGAATATAAGTTATAATTTTATCTTGATTTAGAGGAATGGGATCATGAGATGGAAGGGGATGATGAAGTGGAGGGGAATCACATAAAGGGGTGGATGAGACATATTGATCCTGATTGGGAGGGTTATCATTAGATGGGGTAATGGATGGAAATTTTTGTTATTTTCATGGACTATGGTCATGATATGGAGGTGGTATGATAAGATCATGATATGACATGGATATTCCAGGATCATCAAATGGGTTTGATATAGTAAGATTATGAGATGGTATTGGGTCATGAAATAGATTTGATAGACTAGGATTACGGCATGGATTTTAGAGATTTGGATCATGAGAGGGAGTACTTTGATCTTGACATAAAGGGGGATCATGTGGGGGTATGGAAGAGATGGCCTGATCTTGATATGGAAGGGGATCATTTTGGATTTCATGATAAATGGTAGGATCTTATTCAAAGATAGGTTTATCTTGAATGTCATGATCATCTAGAAGGATTTATTATCTATGTACTCAAGGATAGGATCATGAGATGGAATGGGATCATAACAAGGAGTACTTTGAGCTTGACATAAATGGGGATCTAGGATGTCATTCTTTGGATCAATGAGGTTAAGTGAGTGACACTGTTGAATTTGTATAGGTGCTATGAAGGTGGAAAAACATGAAATGGATGAGGTGGAAGTGAGTGGAACTAGAAGTCTAGGACTAGCATTTTGTGAAATAGGATTTTGTATGGGTTCTTGTATTCCTTTGAGGGTGACTTTTGTTGCTCCTTTGATGGTGATTTTTGGTGCTCCGTGCATGGTGACTTTTGGCTTGATGATGGGTTGACTAGGATGTACAGTGCATGAGATATGGTTATGGATGGGTGTTGGTTGAACATTAAAGAAATTTTGGATTCCCTTGTCAATGAAGGGAAAGGATGACATGGAGGCTCTGGTGGTGTTTAGGATATCTTGGAATCTACTTATGAGACACATGATCATGGATTTTATGTGATTATTAAAGGAGTTGGAAAGGATAAATTCAAAAAGATCTTGACATATGAGATGGAACATGGAATATATGTTAGGCTTATCTTGATCCATGTGGTGATGAAGGATGTGGATTAATTATGAAGATTAAGGATGATAATTGATAGTGGATGAAAATGGATTGGGAAAGAAGGATTTTGATGTGGTTTATGGAGAGTGGTTAGGATAATGATTAGGACCTAAATTGGATTAGACAAATTAATTAAGATTAAGGTCTTAAGTGATGAATTAAGAATTAATGTGGATGATTGAGATACTTGGGATGATTTGGATTAGATAATTGGGTATGATTAGGATAATATGGACATGATTATAAAGATTAGGGAGATAATTAGGATTATTTTGAATGATTAGGATGGGCTGATAAGGATGATTATGAATGATTAGGATGGGGTGATTAGGATTAGAATGGTTATGGATGATAAGGACAAGTTGATTAATATGAAAAGGAATGATTATGATGGATAAGGATAATTAGGATCAAATAAGAGTTAGTTAGGATGGAAACAAATGATTAGGATTATAAGAAATTATTAGAATGAAGGGTGGTTAGGATGAAATGATTAGGATGAAGGGGGGTGATTAGGACAAAGATGGATGATTAGAATTATTAAGATGGTAATTAGGATGATGAATGTTGATAATGATGGAAGGGGGGGTGATTAGGATGTAATTATTGAAAGGAGATGACTATGATGATTAGGGATGTAATGATTGAGATGGAAATAAACAATTAAGATAAGATGAAGGATGAATAGGATTAGAAGGGATAACTAGGATGATTGTAAAAGGTAAGAATGATTATGGAAGTGATTAAAATGATCAAGATGAATTAAGGTGAGAATGGATTATTATAATAGACTGAGATGATTGGGATGAGGAGGAATGATGAGGATGGAAAGGATTGGCAAGCGAGAGGTGATTAGTGTGAGATGATGGATGGTTATGATGACTAGGATGGGATAATTGATTTCACTCAGATGACTAGGATAGGATGATTAGGATGGAGAATGAGGATGAGAAGTTTGACTTGGAGATGATGTGGATAGCTTGACATACATGACACCTAGATTTGTTTATGGTTTATGGTTTTTCCCTGCTTGATTAGGATCTTAATCTTGAATAAACATTCACACACACAAGACAAGATTTTTGTGCAATATGTAATACAAATTCTTATGATAAGAAGACACTTCCAAGCACAAGAACAATCCTAGTAATTATTCAAGTGGGTAGATTCGTCAATGGTCTTAAACTAGGATGCACAAGGATCTAGGGATGTTCTCTATATACCTTGGAGATGTAGACACATAAAATTGACCTAGGCCTGCAAGTTTTATTTTTGCCATATTTCTTCCTAGCAAAATTAAAATATTTAAAATATGTCCTATGGTCCAATTTCAACTATTAATTAAATAATTTGTAATTATTTAATTGATCCATGTCTTTTATTCCTCTTGATTATTTAAATAAATAAATTTTATTTATTTATTTAAATACCTCACTAATTTCCTAAGGTCTCTCTATGATTAAATAAATTCTTAAATTTATTTAATTATCTTTTGTCTATTATTTCCTCCTAATTATTTAAATAAATAAATTTTATTTATTTGTTTAAATGCATCATTAACCTCTGAATGTCTTCTAATAATTAAATAAGTTATTAATTTTACTTAATCATTGTCTACCTTGGCATTTTACTAGTTTTCTAAAAAATAAAATTATTTAAAATCGTCCCACTTTCTATTTTTCTCTCAGTAAATAATTTGACATTAATTGTTTACTCTCACATGACCCCACCTTTTGAATTAAATTATTTTTTAATTCAAAATGGAAAGTTTCTTCCATAAAACAAATAATTTCTAATATTATTTGATTTTCCAGCTCTTTCTTTTTCCATGCCATCCTTATCCTCTTGTCACATGCAATCTTGTCCTTTGATTTGATTTTCTAAAATCAAATTTTTACCATTCAATTCAAATTTCATCATAATGTTTCCCTAACCCTAATTGTGGGTTGTCACATTCAATTTTAACCATTGATCTTAGGGCATTTTTCAATCTTCAATCTTGTCCATTAATCCAAAATTGACTTTTCTATAAAATGGAAATTTTGGCTTCATTTTACATACTTCAGACATCTACATCTCTTAGCATCTTGACATCTTGGAATTTCTTGACTTCATGCTTTAGAAATTCTTCATGCTTTAGGCTTGCTTCATAGTTGCATTGTGTATCATTTTATATAGAATCCTTCAACATTTGCTTAGGACATTAGCATTATCATGGGTTGCTCATCACAAATCTAAAGGAAATTATCTATTTGCAGCAAATAGAGAAGGTGAAATCAAGGTTAATCATAGAGGTTGAAGACATTTGGTGAGATCTTTCCTTGTTTTCATGTTTTTACTCCTTTGTTCTTCATTTCTTTTCTTTGGGTTATCTTATTTTAAGCTCTAATATACTAACCTAGGTTTTTCCCTAAGCTACATTGGTGAACCTAACACCAAAATTGTGCTTTTTGCAGATTTCCATATGACATTTTTTGTTTTGTAGGTATTGGTACGACGTGACGCATTAGCTATTTTGTAAGCCACATTCATAGTACCACAATGCATTCACCTTGAAGAATGATGCATACGCTTTGTTGTGACACATATGCCTTGTAGAAGGATGCATTTTCTCTATCGTGACACATTTGCTTTGCAGTTCGATGCATTTGTCTATAGATTCTAGTTTTCAGCCATGAGACACATTTACTGTGTAGAATGATGCATCTGCCTAACAATTTCCATTTCTCTATCCTGTGATGCATTTGACTTCTAGAATGACACATTTTCTTGCTAAAAGTTTAATTTTGGGTTTTTTGCAAACTTTTTCAAATATCTTTTTATGTTAGTAGCTTAGAATTTTTTTCGGTTACTAATATCCTGTTTGCAGCATGTGGCGAAGAGTCTAACCTTGGTTTTTGTTGAATTTCATATCACTTTTTCAATTCCTTAAAGTAAACAAACAATAACAAAAAAAATTGCATTCACACTCATTGGTTAAAATGAACATGCATATTCACTCATGGGCTTAAAATGAACATAGTCTTCCATTGAAACTCATATGGTTAAAAATGTACATGCATTTTCATTTCATGAGTTTAAAATGAATTTTTTCTTTCTTACATCAAGTTAAAAGTTTAAAATGAACAATTTTTTTTAGGTGTTTTCCTCACATTACAATTTTGATAACTAAAATTAGCAAGTGTCTCCAATTTGTGTAACCCCGATTCAATAATAGAGGTATCCTCTCCTGGTGTAGGAGCACCTAGATGAATGTAATGCCTTTAAAAGGGTAAATTGTCAAATGTGTGTATTTAAGTCCAAAATGATGTATCAAGGCCATGTAATAGGTCCAAGAAATGGAAAAAATGCACTTGTAATATTGCCAAAATTGCTAAATATGTAAAAAGAGAGAAAAAGAAGGAATATGAAAAAGACAAAGTGGGAACTTGAGGGGATAGATTGGTGGAAGTAGTTGAAGGGGTAGTTAGTGGAAGGAAAACCTATATAAACACATTTTTAGGGGCGAGCAAGGGGGAGACTTGTATTCTTGAAGAAAACTTTTATCAATAAAGCACTGTGATCTAAAAATCTGAGTTTCTTCTTGTATTCAGTTTGTATAGTTTTATTCTTGGGTTAGTTCTTGATTATAATTCATAATATAAAGAGTCTAATTCCTTTTAACAGTGAGTTAAGGGAATTTTATCAAGAAATGAGGCTATGAGGGTAGATTTTTAAGGTCTCGGTCTGAATAGGGGTTTTGAGAGTCATTGAGGTTTCTAACCTCCATCCCATCGATGTAGACCTTGTGGAATGGTGGGATAGACTAAATTAGTTTATATTTTGTGTGGTAAGTGTGGTGTGTGTGTAGATCCAAGATAATAAAGAATATTGAGTCTTAAGTGTTGCCCTTATAGTAAACACAAATTTTCCTTGGAAAAGAGATGGTTTCTAGATGGAACATGATGAAGACCATATTTGGAGGCTGGAATCTAATTCCTAAGGTACAAGAAGACCTAGTATGATGTGTTTTAAGTGGTGGAAAGGTGTTATGATCTTGGCAGGTGGCATTTTCTATAAACCCTCACTAGTTCATGCTTTAAAAACCTATAAACAGGGGTTTGATAATTATGGGTATTGTTGGGCATTTCCTACCTTGTAACTTGATGAATTGTGATTTTTTCCACCTATTCTAAGACTTTTTTGTTGTTAGAAGTGCTTTGGTGAATTTTTATGAGCACTTCCTTTGTAAAATAGCCCTATTTTAGTAGCCTTTTTAGGCGCATAGTCTGAGAAACTGAAGATTTTCTTTGGGTCAGTCACTGTAAGCCTTTTGTTTTATTGAAGTAGATAGTAAGAGATGTATAAAGAAGCATTTGGTGCTTGGAAATTTCATATGGATTGATGAGTAAACACCCGATCTAGAGTATGAAAGCCTCATTGACAAGTAGTACCTTGACTGCTCAGAGTATAGAAGTTTGTCCTAACAGTGACCTGTGAGTTTGGTTTTGGGATAATGTTGTCTAATTGATGGTGTCAGGGATGTATGGATTCCTGTATTGGGTCTAGAAACAAGATATGTTGTTTTGATACTTGGATAGAGAGGAATCTTGGTGCAAAATAGAAATTTGAGTACATGCTATTGAAGTCCTGATATAACAAAGTTGTGTAGCAGCATATATGGATTGTTCTATCAAATGGTAATGTTACAGGTGATTCTATGCTTAGATGAAGTAAGAAGATAGTGTTGAAGGTATAGGAGTTGTGTGCTCAATATGCTTGATGGTGTTGAATGATAACTTGATGGAAAAACAGACAGTCTGAGGAATAGAGGTATGGTTGCTTTGTATATGTCATGATAATAAGATTAGAGATGTCTGAAGATTTGGTAATTGGAAAGAAAAATGTGTTGCCTTGGTGAATGAGTAAGTTGGTGATTGCTTGGTGTGTTATGATGTGGGTTGTTGAATTGAAACTTGTTAAAATTTTGTAGAGACACTAATGGGCATGGTGCATGAAGGGACTATCTCCAAAGGTCCTAACTTGAATTTGTTTGATTTTTGATCAACTTGATAATGGTGATGATTTGGAGTATGGTTTTATCAAAGTGGAATACTAACTTGATTCCTTGAAGTTTGTAAATTTGTAGAATGAAGAACAAAGTGGAATTGTGTAAGATTTTGGTGAAAGAGTAAAGAATTTTTGGTGTTTTTTATTTGATCTTCTCCTGATTCTATTGGGATTGAAATTCCCTTAAAATGAATGATGTTGAAGGTTGTTGGTAGGATGCTCTGCATCATCTCCCCTTACGCACTTTTGTGATCCTAGGTGCAAGGGAAACTATTATTTACTCTAGGAATTGGGCCTTCCTTGGTGGGATAAAGTACTCAGCTCAAGGTGACTCAAACGAGAAATGAAGATCTTTAACCAAGCTACTCCCAACCAATATAAAAAAGTGAATCCTAATGGAAAACTTAGGATTACGAGTGCAGATTGTCACACAGATAAGTGAATTCCCCAAAACCCTATTGAGCATAACCTCTTCAGGCTAAAATTCCTCCTTATCAGAGCTAATCTTTCCCCATGTGTGGCCACTCAAACAGGAGTCCCGAACTAAAAACCTTTTTGTAGTTTCCTAAAACCCATCTATTCGCTAGGGCAACAACAGTCATTGCCAAGGCATCCACATTCTCATAGTTCTTAGTAGAGGTGAAAAGCCTGCCTTGGGAGATTTATGGGGGCTTGAAGCTTGGTTGACCAGAGAAGTGAGTGAAATGTAAGGTGAAGCCTATGTGGCCAAGCTTCTAGATCAACCGCTAAGAATAACTCTGGCTAGGGAAACCCATGTGCAATCTAGGGAATATATTCCTTGCCTAACCTAGGATTGTGCTTGTCTTCATTGTGCATGTTTTCATCATTCAAAGACAAAATATTGTGTTTTCCAAGGTTTTTCTGAGACATTGAACAAATGAAAACCTTTCACAGACCTGAAAACACTTATTCAAACTTAAACAATTCTAAATATTTTCCAAAATTACAAACAAACTAGACATCCATTCAACCCGCAACACACTTTCTATTCTTTACAATGCATTTTCTATTATGAGCTACATTTGAGAATTTTTGTGCTGCAATTTCTCTACTAAAACAAATTTTCTATCCTCTGCAATGCATTTGACTGGTCTGAACCACAATTGATTTCTAGAATGGCACAGTTTCTTTCTTGTGCAACATCTATGACCTATAATGATGCATTCATTGAACTTGAGACACATTTGACATCCTGAAATGTATTTGAGACCCAAAACAATGCAATTGTATGCCATTTACAAAACCATGATTATAGTCCAAAACTCAAGTCCAAACATTTTTAAACTATTGTCACACATCTTTTTCTTGTGGCCTCTGTTAAAAAATAGACAGAGAATTGCTCAAGTCCTTCATTCTTTGCATCTTTTAGCTTGCATTCTCCCATAGGTCCATCCTTAAAAATTCTTAGTTGCATCCTTAGAGTCCTTAATCATCATTTTCAACAATAAATCAGTCTTTAGGTCCTCATCTTATTGCAGAATTTGGAATAAGAGATACTTACCATACTTTGCAAAATCCTTGCCTTCAAAAGTAGGTTATCATTGGACTTAGTCAAAATCATTTATTTTAGTCATTTTCCTTTTGTGAGACCTTTCCAACTCAATAGTATAGTTAGGAAACCTCACTTTTCCAAATTGAGACATAGACCAAGCTTTTAGTGGTTGAGTAAATCTTTTTCTAAAAGTCCATCAAAATCACTGTGACCTTTGCATTTGCATACCGTAGAAAATTCAAGTCATTTCAGTCCTCATTTTTCATACCTTATTCCTAAATATCCAAAAAAATATTGTCATACATTTAATCTTAGTCTTCATTGTCCTTTTACATTTGTCATTTTCTTTAGACAACATTGGCATATTGCATCTCTTATTACCAAAAAGAAAAACCAAAAATATAATTGCATTTGCATCCCTTATTCAAAAAAATCCAAAAGTATAGTATCATATCATTCCCATTCATATACTTAGTTTTCATTTTCATCTTCCTCATTTGAGAAAAATCCTTATATGGTTGAGACTAGGCTCCAAAGGAAAAGAAGAAAAATGGATCTTTTTAGACAAGAGACCAACACCTATAACTTCTCTAATGACATGAACCAAAACATAGACTTGGGGGCACCTTTTATCAATCCTTTCAGTGACATGAGCATGTCATCTTCGTCACACAAGCCCTTTAAACCATTCATGCGTAGAGATGAAAATGGACATGTATTTGTGGAAGAATTAGAAGCTGCCACACAAAATCCTAAAGTGGCCTCCTTTGTGGAAGAATTAGTCTCTCACGATTCACAAAGATATCTAGCCATGCTTTTACACCAAGGGGCCAAATTTCCACGTGGGTTTGACAATAATAATTTAAGAGTAGCCTCTCCTATTCATGATGCAAACAATAACACAAACAATACTTCCAAAACTATTCAACCCCAAAACAATGCAAATAATACCTTCATTGGTGCCACCACACAAAGTGCAACAAATACCATCAATGCTAGCTCTAATGCCATCTCCAATCAAAATACTTCCATCATGATCAATGCAACATCCATTAGAGGAACATCAACCATGTCACAAGCCATTTCCAAATCAATTCCTCTAATGTACACAACATCCTCACAATCAATTGGAGCTACCTTTGTGTCCTCAACAATGGGGGAAAGTTCTTCAAACCTCTTATTTGGAGCTTCATCCAATGCCATGGGAACTGTTGGAAAGAGACACTACACAAGTCATCTAGTGTTGTCATTGATGGAAACCCTAGTCAGTAATCCCATCCACACCTCAGTATTTTCTTATACTGGAAGTCATATTGAAGATATGTGTTCACTATCAAAGCTAAAATAGGGCATCTGACAGAGTTGTTTACATTGATCCATATGTAATTTCCTATTATCATTTTGTGTTGTAGATCTTAGGGATGGTATTTTTATGTATGAAATATCTTACCTTTGAATCATAGGGCCTCTTATTGATAGGTGTGCACGTTGGAAGATCCAGTTTATTGATTTTTAGTCTAACAGTGCAGAAAGGCCGACTAGTTGAGTGTAGCGTGTTGCAGATATTTGAGGCATAATTGCTTAAGGTTTTTCATGTTTGAGACATGTTGTTTTGGGTTCTCACTATGTTTTGGCTGACATTGTTTTGATTCGCATTGATAATTGTTTATGGATTGGGCTGACATTTTGTACATGTTTCATATTTTGTTAAAGCTGACATGTAGTTGTTCTAATCTCTAGTTGCAGATATATATAATTGATTATTCATATCATTTTGAGATGTGATGCGATATGTTGTGAAAGTGATAAGGAATATAGATTGATTATGCGTAGTTTCACTTGAGTAGAACAAAGATTAGTGATTCAAATTAAAGCAGATAGACTTTCAAGAGAAGAATCAAACAGAATGTGAAGAATTTTGTCAATGTGCATAACCAAAACTATAATCAGGCATTAGTAGATGCTATCTCATAGTTCATCCACTCTAGTTGTCTATCTATGACTATAAGACAATGAAACTTCTTTTGGGCAGTAATCCTTTTGTATTTGAGTAGTGAGCTCTAAGTAGTGTGCCAGAATGCATGTGCATTCCCCATTTATAATTATTTTATACTTCAACCTCCACCTTGGTTTTTCCCCTATTAGGGTTTCCACGTAAAAAATATTGGTGTTAAGTGTGTATTTGATGTGGTGATGGTTCATGCTTTCATGTTTATTTATCAAATCTGAGAATAAGTTTAAAAAGTATAATTTTTGTGACAACTAATTCATCCCCCCTTTCAGTTTCTTTCCCTTATATTTCCAACAATTGGTATTAGAGTCTAGTTCCTCGAAATAAGTTTAATAGCTTAGGGAAGATCTGGGAAGGTGATTCAATGGATTTTGGTAGTCTTCAATAACAAATTTTGGTGGCACTAGATGATCTTGATCAATCCAAATATGAAGTTTGGGAATTGTAAGCAAGCCTCATGAATGCTAAGAAATTCATCCAATCATTGAAAGATCAAATCAATAAGTTAAGGGAAAAGAGAAAGGATCTATGTGATCAGATCAAGTAGAAAGAGAGTAAAAGCCTAGAAGATGAACACCTAAGTCAAGCCTTGAAGGAAAAGAAAGAAGAATGTGAAAATATTGCCAGAGATAATGTTGTCCTAAAGCATGAGATGGAATCTATTGTGATGAGGATGACCAAGGAGATTGAAGAGAAAAAGAATAATGAGGAGAATCTTACTCAGTCCTTGAAAGAAAGATCTGAATAATGTAGTAGAATTAATGATGGATTCAATAAGTTGGATCTTGAATTGCAACAATCCAGAAACAATGAAGAAGAGATTGAAAGATAGATTGTAATTCTCAAGGATGAACTTGCTACTACAAATGAATACAAGGAGAAGTTCAATACTAGCTCAGCTAAGCTTGATGAACTGATTCAAAGTCAGAAGATTGGAAGTGACAAGCAAGGTCTTGGATCTGGACAAAGGAAATTCAAGCTAGAAAATTAGATGAACAAAGCTAGAAGGTATCTGGTAAGACAACCCAATGCTCAAAATTTCAATGGATACTATTTTGTTTGCAATAAATTTTATCATATGGTTGCTCAATGTAGAAGTATAATGAATTCAAGTGGTCCATCATTCTTTGATCAGTGTTACAATTACAATAAGTATCGTCATAAGTCAATTGAATGCAAAAATATGACAAACAACATTTTCAATAGAAATGTCAAATGTTATGTCAACAATAGATTTGGCCATATTGCTAACCAGTGCAGATCAAGAAAAAATCAATGGAATAACTATTTTAAACAAAGAAATGTCATGTGCTATAATTGTAACAAATCTAGTCACATTGCAATATTTTGTAGAAGCAAGAACTGTCTAGTAAAAAAAGAGAAAAATATGCAAAAGGATGATAAGGGAAAAGGAAAAGTTACTGCATATGAGATCAAGAATCAAATGAAGAAGAAATGGATGAAGAGTGTTTCTAATGTAGGAAATGATTCCACTCTAGAATTTGGTGTTTGAAATTCCTCTAGGAATTAGTTTAAGGCCTCTGGCCTAGGGGGAGCTCTCAAGAAAATCTCTTACCCCTCTGTCGGTAGTTGGTACTGGAATGTGGAAAATTGCAATGATTGCATTAGCGATCTACAAATGTTTTTGGGAACACTTGTGGAGGAAATTTATGCAAAATTGAAGTTCCCCAGAAGAATTTTCTTTCACAGACTATGAAAACATGGTATTTGGAAGACCTAGGGAAAAAAAGTTATTGTGATAAAAAGTTAGGTGTGCGAATGATAAAAGGTTACTTCTATTCCTCATTTGTCACATTGTATTTCGAGAAGAAGTTTGGAGAGCTCTGCAAGTGAATTTTGGTGAGATACAAGTCTAAAGGTGATCCAACGATCAAACCCTAATCTGGAAAAAGGTATTTATCTGCAAAACTTGTGAACTTGAATTTTTTGGAAATGGTTGCTTTGTTAGTAGTTGATATTAAGGATAGACCCCACCCAAAATTCAAATGGCACTCGTTCAAATCCATTGAGAGAGAACCATTACGTGCATTTTCTTCCTTTCAATATGGTGTTTTGCACATTGAAGATATTAGGGCATATATTCATGTGAATGTTGAGGAATTAGCAACCTCCCAGTTGTTAAATTTGTACACAAATCACATTGTGGGAGAAGATCTCTATGTAAGGCCTGAATTTAAGACTTTGGAGGAGAATTTCACACAAATTATCAAGTTTCTCATGTTCAATGAAAATGAATGGGTTTGGTACATACCAAGTCAAGTGCATGTTGAGTTCATGTGGTTAAATCAGCACTTCAGGATCACAAGAGAAGCTATAAGCATTGTTACTGGTCTGAATTCATCTAGTGGGTTTCCCACATTGAAAGTTGTGAAGAAGCAAATAGTCATGGAGGCAACTGGTTCCATTTTTGACAAAAGAGCCATGAAAATTAATGACATCATTGAGTTGGATGTAAGATTTTATTCTATGGTTATTGGATATAAAATCTATCACTGTAGCTAGGATAAGTCTGTGTCTAGTACTGCAATTTGTGCAGCTTATCAAATGGTCAAGGAAAATGCAAAATATGACTTATGTGGGCTACTTCGAAGCCAACTAATTGAAAATATTGTTAAAATAAAGAAGGAAAATAAGAACTCTTTCAAGTATGATAATCTATTATTATGTCTATTCTTCTACTTCATGAATGAAGTTCTAGGAGTTGGTAAAGTGCAGTGGGAAGGTGATAGACTAGTTGCTATTCAAATAAGAGACATCTTAAATAAAATTGGTGATAGAAAAGAAAGGAAAAGTACTATATGGGGTTACTTGAAAAACTTTTAGAGTGAAATTCAAGCTAGGAAGAGGATTCCTAAATCTATTGTGGAAAAATATAAGGACACTATTTTCTTCATGGTCAACATTGATTAGTATTTGATGGAAGCAACAAAACCTAGAACAATTTGGATAATGCCTATGGGATATGAGGTTGAAGAACACATTTTGGAGTTTTATGCCCAACACCTATTGACTAAACCTTAGGATACAACAGAAGAAAGGTTTGGTACCTTTTGAAGAGAAGAATATGCAAGTGCATACACAAATGAAGAAGCCTATGTTAGTTCAGAAGGTGAGAAAGGAAGTTGAAGCTTTTGCAGAAAGCATCGACATATTAGTTGAAGTGGTGAGGGAAGCCAAGAAGAAAAGAGAACAAGTTGAAGAAGGGGGGCCTGTTAGAACTAAGTTAGCTAGTTTGAAAACATCCTCTTCCAGATCTAGATCTACAAGGAGCTCTGCACCCTCATCCAGTCCTACAAAGAAATCAAGCCCTATAAAAGCTCAAGTCAAGACATCTGGAAGAGAAGGAAAGAGGGAGAAGGATAAAAACACAAGATTCTATGTTGTTGTTGAAGATGATGAAGAAACAAAATTAGATGAAGTATAAGAACTCAAGCAGAAGGGCACAAGGGCATCAAAATCATCTAAGGAAAAGCCCTCTGGTGAAGAGAAAGCAAAGAAAAAGGTGAAAACTGATAGATCTAGTATAACTGTAGAGGAAGTGGAAAAAGCTTTAATTAAGGATGGCAATCTCAAACCACTTTCTGAATGGTATGACACTTTTGATAGTGCTGGTTAGAGAACTCTTGAAGAAGCCAGAATAAAATATTTTAATATTTTCAATATGACTCTAATAGAAATAATTTCAAACTTTCCTAAAGGGTTATATGAAGTCTTAGAAATGAGGAGAGAAAATGCAAGAGCTAAAGATGAACAAATGAGAGAATGCATACTTGTCAATCTATGTCTAGTAATGTCAATATAAGAAATCAAGAAAATCGTCAATGATGTTAAGAAGGATTTTAAGAGAAAATCAAGGGTGAATAAGTTGATGATTGGGTAGACTGAGAAAGTAGGAAAAGACACTAAGAAAATTCTTAAGGAAGTTCTATTGAAGAACATATATAACGTTGTCTCTAAAGAAACTCATGATGAAGATGTTCCATCTGGTCTGGTAATTGAAGAAGTGAAAGAAGACACAATTGGTGATACTCAAAATCCTCTAGGCATGCAAGATACTAAAATTCCCATGGAGACTAAAGCTCCTAAAGATATGTCAGGTGAAGAAATAGAGATTCCCAAAGCCAAGCAAGAATCTATGATTGAAGAAAAGAAGGTTGAGGCAAAGGAGCTTGCTATGGGAGAAAGAGACACTGCAAAGGAAGTAAAGAACTTTTCAAAAGAACAACAGAAGGATTTTGACCCTGAATTGGCTGAAGGTCCTATCAACTTGTCCACTCTATCTCCTATTCAAAAGTTGAAGGTAGCATCATCTACTCAAGCCAAGGCAATGGAAGAGATATTGAAATCTCACATTGAGGACAATGAGCTGCTAAATTTTTCATCCAACATCTTGGAGAAGATCATGCCCACACATGTCAAGGACTCATCTGATTCTCCTTCCAGTCAACTGAAGAAACTCATCAACTCTGTAAGTACTCACTTTGAGTCTCTTGAAAGGATAGCTAAGGATAAGGTTCAAAAAGAATTTGATGCAAATAGGTTCAATAGATTGAAGTGTATGATTGCTAATGATAAAGCCTTATTAGCTACCTATGAAAAGAACATTCAAGGTGCATTATCTGAGGGTTGAAATAAATACAAGTCATGCTTATTGTTGTCAAAATTCACTAAGGTCACTGAGAAGAAAATTAAGGAATATGATAAATAGTAAGCAGATATTTCTAAAGCCTTTGATCCTCTAACCATTTATGTGGGTAAGCAATAAGGTCAAGTCATATCCTTGCTTGAAAAAATTAAAATTTTGAAGCATGAAAAGGATAGAATTGTTGAAAAGGAATGTGAGCTTAGAGGACTAATTGGTCCTAAAATGGAGACAATGCTTAGTGCATTGAAGGAAGCACAAGATGTTATGGCTATTAGTGATCCAAAAAATCTTGAGTCAGCAGAGATGCAAACCTACCTATTTTTTGGTCACATGACTATTTTGGAGAGTCTTAAAAAGGGTTGGGACACTCATTTAAGCCCGTTGAAGAACAATTTTGCAAACATATTCAAGTCCATGTAAGTTAGAAAAGCATGTCTATACATATACAGTTTGTTCATAGAAATTTTGTATGATTTTTGGTATACGAATTCCCGTCTTTGCCATTAATGTCAAAGAGGGAGTGTGTGAGAGTGAAAATTTTCATATTCATCTTAGGGGGAGTTTTGATTAAAAATATTTTTGAAGTTTTGAGGATTGTAGTGTATTCATGTTGGTACTGATTCCGACACTTAGTCATTTTTCACTAAGTGTTGCCATCAATTCCAAAGGGGGAGATTGTTGGAAAGAGACAATGCACAAGTCATCTGGTGTTGTGACTGATGGAAACCTAGTCAGTAATCCCATCCGCACCTCAGTATTTTCTTATACCATAAGTTAGATTGAAGATATGTGTTAACTTTCAAAGCTAAAATAAGGCATCCAACAGAGTTGTGTACATTGATCCATATGTAATTTCCTATTATCATTTTGAGTTGTGGATCTCAAGGAAGGTATTTTGATGTATGAACTATCTAACCTTTGAATCATAGGGCCTTGTATTGATTGGTATGCAAGTTAGAAGATCTGGTTTATTAATTTTTAGTCTAATAGTGCAGGAAGGCTGACTAGTTGAGTGTAGCATGTTGCAGATATTCAAGGAATAATTTCCTAAGGTGTTTCATGTTTGAAACATGTTTTTTTGGGTCCTCACTATGTTTTTTCTAACATTTTTTTTTATTCGAATTGATAATTGTTTATGGATTGGGCCGACAATTTGTACATGTTTTGTATTATTTTAAAAATGGCATGCAATAGTTGTAATCTCTTGTTTCATATATATATAATCGATTATTCATATCAGTTTGATATGTCATGTGATATGATGTGAAATTCAAAAGGAATATAGATCGATTGTGTGTAGTTTAACTTGAGCAAAAAAAAGATTGGTGATTCAAATTAAAGCAGACAGTTTCAAGAGTAGAATTAGACAAAATGTGAAGAATGTTGTCAATGTGCTTAACTACAACTATAATTAGGAATTAGCATATGCTATCTCATAGTTCATCCACTCTAGTTGTCTATTTATTACTGTAAGACAATGAGTCTTCTTTTGGGTAGTAAGCCTTTTGTATTTGAGTAGTGAGCTCTAGGAAGTGTGCCTAAATGCATGTGCATTCTCCACTTATAATTATTTTATACTTTTAATAGAGTATAATCTTATGGATTAATGTCCACCATGGTTTTTCCCCTAACAAGGTTTCCACATAAAAAATCTTAGTGTTATGTTTGTATTTGATGTGCTGATGGTTCATGCTTTCATGTTTTTTTATCAAATTTGAGAATAAGTTGAAAAAGTATAATTTATGTGACAACTAATTCACCCCCCCTCTCAATTGTCTACCCTCTTGTTGCCAACAAGAAAAACATTGTCAAATCCTTTAATTGGTATTCAAATAATTCCATAGGAGAAAATTCATTCAACCCCTTTGGGAGAAATAAACGATGGATTTCCATTCCTGGACCCCAACCTAATGTCAGCATTTCATCACAACTCAATACTGATACCAATATCCCCCAAAGGAAAAACACCAACATTCCCCATGGACACATATACCAATTTGGACAAGGTAATCAAATTACACAAAACATGACTTCATTTGGACACCAAAACACCTAAGGTCAACACATTTTAAAAATATCGACCAATACTACTAGAGGTCACATTCCCACATACACATCACACATCCATACCCATCAACACATCCTTAATCAAAACATGCAATGCTAACAACTTGCAAACCAAAACATGTCATACATTTCACAACAACACATCCCACAACAAAATCAAAACACATCTTCACAACAAATAGGGGCTCATGGAATGCATATCACTAGCATATGTGACACTACAAACAACCCCATAATTGATGCACTCATAGCTCAAATTGTGACCTTGAAAAAATAGATGAAGAACATGAAAATGCAACATAAAAATAATCACACATCATATGACCTATGTCCATACCCTTTTGACATGATTCTACACATGCCATAGTTCCCTCCTAGATACATGGTGCCAAACTTTACTAAATACAGAGGCTAGACAAATCCCCTCAAACACATTAAAGAATTTACAACCAATTACATAGACATTTCCTATGAACATACTTATTTGATAAGACTCTTCCCTAGGAGTCTTGCAATTCTTGCACTTGAATGGTTTGCCACCTTACCTAAGGGAATAAAACCATGGGAGGAACTTGTAGATATATTTGTGTGAAATTATTCCTATAACATTTACACAAACATCTCCATTACCAATTTATGCACGCTTACTCAAGAAGAAACCAGTGAGACCTTTATCCCATTCTTCCAAATATGGAGAAGTTTAGCAAGTTGCCATAATGAGATACCAAAGAAAGAAAAAGTAGACATGTTTTTCCAAAACCTCTTGGGCCCATTGAAATATAATTTACAAGTTCATTGTTGCACCACTTTCACAGACCTAGTTGAAAAGGGATTCCAATTCAAAAAGCCCCTTATTGCTAAAGGAGAACTCAAATATGGCAACAAGAACAAGAACACAAACCCACCTGCTGAAAAAAATAAATATTGGGTCAAGAATAAACACATTACCAATGATGGAATTGTTAACACTAAGGCGGTAAACACAACAGGTCATGTACTCACTCTCAAAGGAGCTCAACAACAAAACACACCATTGATCACACCAAAACCTACTACAAATTCCATCCAAAATAACCAAAACAGTCAAAAAAATCCAAACAATCAAAACCAAGGACAACCATGGAAAACTAGGAAATTCCCAAAGAGATGTACATATACTGACTTGGGTGAACCAATCAAAGAGGTCCTTAAGAAACTCCTCATAAACAATGTCATCACATTACAAAACCTTAAGCCATATGACCCAGGTAAATTTAAGTTATCTTGGTGGGATAAAAATGAATTATGTGATTATCACCATGGAAAAGGGCATAAAACCTCCTCTTGTTGACAATTAAAAAATCTTGTACTAGATCTCATTGAAAATCACACTATTGAACTAGGTGATCAACAATTTGCTTCAAACATAGACCATACAATTCATAAAAACCCACTACAGGACCATGGTTCAAATCATCCCTCAATGCCAGGTCCAAATACCAATAATAACTGAGCCAATTAAACTTGCACTACCCAGGCATGTGCAAGATCATCATGGAAAAAACAGGTCCTTAAGTGGCAATTTTTTTAAAAAAATTAGAGTTAGACAACTTGACATAAAAATTTGAATAATTTATCTATATTATTTCAAAAATATGTAAGAATATAATCTATAAAAAATTGAATGTAGTTTCTAAACTACTAGGTTTATTTTAAAAAAAATCTATTTGGTGAAAATTTGAAATTTCAATGTAGTAGTACTTAAATTTTAGGGAAAAAAATAAGTAGGTGTTTGTCCTGACCACCCTAACCACAATAAAATGATAATATTTTTTATAATATTTTAGATATAAGTAGAGGACATGTACCAATGTGATACATATTTTTTGTAATTTTTCCTCGTAAATAATTGATTATGAATTTTTATTACAACTTTTAAAAAATATAAAAATTGTATGTATGACCACCTTAACTTGGTTAAAACTTCATGAAATTCATTTTTTCTTTTCTAATCTTATAGTATGTGAAGTATAGAATTTGACGATGTTTTGGATTCAAAAATGTGATACCATTTGAAAGTTATAGATGTTTTTCAATCAACCTATCAATCAAGACTTTAGTCAGAATTCAAATAGAAAATTAATAATATTATTTATTAAATTCAAAGTAAAGAATAATTTATATTGGTGGAAAGCTGAGAATCTCCTTTAAAACCCTTTTCATTTCATCAATTTTGGGTAAAAAAAAATTGTCAGCCACATACCCTACACATACCCATCATATCGCCACTTTTTGGCCCATCATGATCCTACACATACCCACCTTTGACTATTCTGGTGGACCCATTATTAATCATCTCTAAGTTGTTGATGATTATATCAATACAATTACCATCAAGAAAGCACTTGAGTGTAGTGTCACTACCCATGGTGGAAAAGTCACTATAGCTAGTCCTCCTCCCCCTAGATAGTTGAAGACCATGATACTTGGTCCATCTACCAAATAGTCACAACCTAGTCCATCCGCTAAATAGTCACAAATAAGGGACATTTCAATATCATTGACCAATTAGGAAAAAAACCTACTCAAATCTCTATAGTTGAGCTATTACGTATCTCTCCTATGCACAAGGCCATACTTGACAAAACTTTACATGAGTCTTTTGTCCCTCATGACATTGATGTCAACCAATTTGAAGCTATGGTGGGATACCTAAGTACTCCCCATCACATAAAATTTTCAGACCAAGACTATTCCTCAACAAAACCCTCTCACAATGACACATTTCATATCAAAGTCTTTATCCATAAACATAAGGTTAGACGATTCTTAGTAGATGGCAGAGCAGGACTAAACATATGCTCCCTAAAACTGATTAAAGCTCTAGGTTTCTCTGATGCTTGTGTAGATGCTACCAAGAGCATTGTTATAAAGGCATATGATGATGAGGAACACTCCTCTTAGGGTATTATCACACTTCCTATATGATTTGGGCCAATCATTCTAGATACAACATGTCAAGTCCTGGATCTTGAGCTACTGTATAATATCTTGCTTGGCTAACGTTGGATCCATGCCCTAAAATTTGTTCCATCCACTTACCACCAATGCTTGAAGTTTCCCATTGACAACACCGAAATCACCATACATGGAGACCCTGATCCCTTCCAATATTGCACCAATCCAAGGGGTATTTCAGAGCATCAAGTGCCAATCAACCGAGAAGCTTCGATCTCCTCTTCTTCTAGAAACATCAATCCATCCACACTTTCCAAATCATCCACATCCACTCCCTCATGTTATGCGACACTATCTCCCTCTATCTTGAAGGTTGATCCTAATATCAAGATCCAGGACCAAGGTTGTAGAGAATATAAATTGAACACAATCTACTACATTACTAAAATACCCAAGTCTCCAATGGTCTATAGTTGACCTTATTTTAGAATGGAGCCTAAAGAAATTTTCAAAGTTCCTCCAATGTGCATTTTTATAAAATAGGGAGAAATGAGTGAAGAAGAAATTGAAGATTTATCAACCTAGATTTATAAAGACCCAGAAGACCCATCCCTATTGCTAGTCCAGATATATGGTAAAGGATATGAAATGGTGAAGGTACAAGGCTATGATGGAACTAGTGGCCTCGATAAAAAAAAAAATTGGAATGTGAGAACCTATAATGCCTTCCTATAGACCAAAGCTTCTTGGGTTAGGGTTTGGGCTACCTGAAACTGATGATCAATGTACCATTGTACTTTTAGGTGAGAGTGTGAATGCTACCAAAAGTGTCAAGACTATTGAAGATTCCCTTACCGAAACTGACTCACATGAATGGGAATTTGGTTCCCAAATATCCTTGAGTGACTCCTACCTTGATGAGATGATTTAGACCAATGTTCAAAATTGACCTTCCCAAGGACTCTCCCAAAGTCCCATTTAATAGAGAAGAATGGGTTAGACTCTTTTCGCCTCATGATAATGATAAACCTGCACTGTAATCTGACAATCATTCTGACACATTTATTCGAACATCTGGACCTAATGACCATCATTCAGACTCATCTAAATCACCACATGACACTACTGACCATGATTGTAGTCCATTTGTCCCCTCTTTTTCCAATGAGTCTGACTTGTCTGAATCATGTGAAGAAGAATATTGGATTGAATCCCAATGGGAGTTGGAAGGTCCGACAATTTCATCTTTACCCTTTCCATGTCCTCCCCACCATTTTCCAATACTAATGATGGTATCTCCCTTGTTTACCCACAACTAATTGATTGGGACCAACAAGCCCGCTAGTTATGGACATATTTAAAAATGATGAAGCCATTGCAAAATTTATGGGACTCTGCGAGGGAATACCAATTGGGGACCACAAGGTTGGATTCACCATAGACCAATATTGTGCAACATACTTTGGGGAGACTGTGCAATCCTCTAGTCACAAAAATAAAAATAAGAATAAAAAAAAAGACACATCTTTAGGTGAAAACTAAAAGGCACCCTCTAACGATACAAAAGTAAAAATAAAGGACATATCCAAGGGTGAAAACCTCTTAGAGGTGCCCAAGGATGGAGGATTGGACTTTCTGCCCATCACACAAGAAAAATCAGTAATGCTCATCGAGGACACCATGGAAGTTAACATAGCCACAACAAAAAATCCTAAAATCATCCTCTTTGCAACATCTTTGACAGAGGAAGAAAAACCTTAATTTAAGAATTATTTGCAGACCATAAGATTCACTTTATGGTCCTATGCTAATATGCCTAGGTTGGATCCATAATTAGTCTTGCACAATTTTCCCTTACTTCAAGATGCTAAGACAGTAAAATAGAAGTTGTGAAAAATACACCCATAGATTACCTTGTTAGTCAAAGCTAAGCTCATGAAGTTGCTAGATGTGGGATTCATAAGATCAATAGATTACACTGAATGGATTTCAAATCTAGTACTTGTCACTAAGCCAAATGGTCAAATACACATTTGCACAAACTTTTGAGATTTGAACAAGGCATGCCCAAAGGATGACTTTAAATTACCAAACATAGACATCATATTTGGCCTTACAACAAGATATGAGATGTTGTCCCTCATGGATGGTTTCTTGTGTTATAATCAAATTCGGATTGCCCCTAAAGATCAGCACAAAACAACATTTACATGTCTATGGGGTACATATTGTTGGAACGTCATGCCCTTTGGACTTAAGAATGCAGACGCCACATATCAGAGAGCGATGCCAACAATATTCCATGACATGATGCACAGGCTACTAGAATATTATTTGGATGAACTTTTTAAAAAAGTCTTTAACATCCAAGGATCACCTTAATGTGGTAGACAAAATTATCAAAAGACTGGAAGATTACAAGGTTTTCTTAAATCCTAAAAAGTGTGTCTTTGGTGTGACATTAGGAAATTTTTTGGGATATATAGTTTCTCACAGAGGCATTGAATTTGATCCTACCAAAGTAAAAGAAATATTGGACATGCCTCACCCAAAAGGAATAAATGAGCTAAGGACATTGTAAGGTAGATTACAATCTATCTAACACTTCATCGCACAACTAGCAGACAAGTGCCAACCATTTCAATATCTCCTGCACAAAAGCATCCCCTTTGTGTGGATTGATAAATGTCAAGAGGCCTTCCAAAAAATAAAGGACAATCTATTGTCACCACCTATCTTAATGCCACCCATTGAAGGAAAAACTTTGATTCTATATATTTCTACCACAACTTCAGCACTGGGGGCATTGCTCACACAAAATGATCATGATGAGAAGGAAAGGGAAACATACTACATTAGTCTCACATTGGTTGGATATGAACTCAACTACACACCTATTGAATGAGCTTTTCTTGCAATTTTATTTGCTGCCCAAAAGTTAATACATTACATGTTGAATCAAAAGACACAACTTGTAGCAAAGATTGATCCCTTGAAGTATCTCCTAAGTTATGCCACATTGATAGGTCATTTGGAAAAATGGGTTATGATATTGAGTGAGTATGAAATACAGTATGTGGAACGAAAGGACATCAAAGGAAAAGTAATAGCATATCAACCCACAAATGCACTTGTATAAGGCGATCATCCATTGGTAGTAGACTTTCCTGATCAACCCATATTTCATATAGAGCCTAAATCACCTTGGAAACTATATTTTAATGGGTCTCATACTAGTCATGGCTCAACAACAAGTATTTTGTTTATCACACAACAAATAGACTCCATCCCTAGGTTATTCTACATTGCTTTTCCATGTACAAACAATGTTGTAGAATATGAGGCACTTGTCATGGGACTTTGACTGGCTATAAAATGAAAAATCAAAAAACTTCTAGTCTTCAAAGATTCTTACTTGGTTATAAATTAGGTGAATGATGAATATGACACCAATGATGAAAAATTAATTCCCTCCAAATGAATGGTGGACAGCTTCTAGTCATATTTCCACATGCTTACTTTTGAACAGGTACCTAGGGAAAAAAACAAGGCAGTAGACGCAATGGCTACAACAAGATCTCTACTAGACATTCAAAGCAATGTGCCACAATTTGAGTTCTTGGTGGGACAACTCTTGGTTCTTGCATTTGACATTCTATAGTTACAAATGGTTTGTGAGCTTCTTGGTCCTAGCTCTCCATGGTATCAAGACATATATGACTATCTACAATCCTAGACCCTTCCCCTAAACCTATCCAATAACCAACAAAGATCCTTTATTCACAAATCCACCTGATACACCATCATCAATGACACCTTATACAACCGTAGCTTTGACAATACCATTCTTCAATGTCTTGAAACTGATGAAGCACAAAAAACCTTATGTGAGTTACATGAGGGTACATATGCTAGATCTCATTCAAGTGGCCCGCCTTAGCTAAGAAGATCATGAGATTTGGGTATTACTAGCTAACAATGGAAAAATATGCACTTGAGCTTGTCAAAACATGTTGCTAATGTCAAATACATAGTAATTTGATTCATGTACCAACATAGGAACTTTGGCCAATTACTTCTCCATGGCCCTTCACACAATGGGGACTTGACCTCGTGGGAAATATCCATCCTACCTCTTCAAATGGCCATAAATTCATTATCACCGCCACTAAGTGCTTCACCAAGTGGATCAAAGCCATCCTCCTCATATACATAATTGGCAAGAAAATTTCCAAATTCATGCTCAACTACATCATATGTCAGTATGGTGTTCCACAGTCCATCATCACAGACAACGGTCGTCCCTTTAAAAATTAAGATGTCCATGAACTTTTTGTACGCTTCCATATCCAACACCATTTATCCATGTCATACTACCTGCAAGGAAATGGTCAAGTTGAGGCATCTAATAATAAAATTATCAAAATTCTTAAGAATATAGTCAATGACATTGGTCATCATTGGAACATAAAACTTAACCCTGCTCTATGGGCTTACTACACCATCATCCGCATGCCCTCAAGAGCCACTCCATTCACCTTGGTCTTTGGAGCTGAAGTCATCTTTCCCTTCGAGGTTGAAATTCCATCTTTACAAGTCTCCCTGGAGGGTTTGATTGATGATGAAGAGTATAGGCAGTCACGACTACATGAATTGGATATGCTAGAGGAACGCAGAAAAAAATGCCTTAAATCACTTATAGGCATATCAATATTGCCTCTACCGTAGTTATAACAAGAGAGTCATGTTCAAAAATTTTGACATTGGTAACTTGGTGCTAATATAAAATCCTTAGAATTAGTATGACAGAGAAAAACCCAACAAGTTCGAGCCCAATTGGGTGGGTCCTTACATCATCATGGCCTCATTTGGTTCTGGAACATACAAGCTAACCACTCCAGATGGTGAAAATTTGACAAAGCCTATCAACAGTCTACATCTCCAAAATTTCTACACATATGATTAGAGATTTGGGCTAAAAACCATCAAAAATACAAAAAAAATGAAAAAAAAAATCGTCACCCTAATGAAAACCTGACAAACAGGCATCTCAGTGACACCAAAAAATTAAAAAATGACAAAAATAGTAAAAAGAAATAATAATTCTTCCAATAGTGAAAACCTAGTAAAACGGCACTTTGGATAAGTACCATGGTGAACACCTAGAAAAAAAGCGCCATGTGTAGTCGGTCTTTGCTTCGCCATCTATTATCACTCTATCTACCTTAATCCATAATAAAAACCCATTTTTCTAACACCATCATGACACCCACCACAAAAAGCCTGCTTCTTTCCATGGCTAACAAGGGTTGACATTAGGTCTTGGCATACCATCTGTTTGTCATCCCAAGCACCCCCCTTTTTCACAACCTTTGAACTTGGCTAGTCCTGGACCTAATTGGGGGAAATCCTTTATCACCTAACTACAGTGGGTATTGCACATGGTCCTTTCAATAAAAAATGTCCTAAAAAAAGACAAAAAAAAAATCATAAAATATCCTAAAACAAAGACAAAAAAAATCATAAAATGTCCTAAAAAAGACAAAAAAAATCATAAAATTTCTTGAAGAAAAACAAAAAATAATCAACATATGGAAAAACTAAAAAAACATTCAAATAACACTTGAAAATCCTAAAACGAGAATCATAACTTGTCAAATCAGTCAAGTTAGTTAGTCCATGTCATTGTCAAACTACGTTGTCTCTGCACATTTGCTACATAGGAAAGGCTCATCTTTGGGCCCCTGAGACATTAGGTTAGTCATTTTAGGCTTGTCCAAATAAAATCATGACTCAATCTTTGGTCATCAAGACAAAGTCATTGGTCGTGTCAAACTATGAGGTCTTTGAGTGTATGACGTAGGCAAGGCCATCAATCGATGAGCCCCTGAGGCCACACTAGGCCAATCCATTAGGGTTCATGACACTACACTAGCACACATGTCAAATGTCTTCAAGACAAACAAATCATTCCAAAATAGACAAACTCCTAAATCAAACTTTGGAAATCATTTAATTCAACATGTCAATTGCATTTGCATGGTCAACTTAGTCAAACTTAGTCAAAACCAGTCAAACTATCAACTCTTGGCTATTCATCAGATATGTCCTTTTGAACAATAGCCCCTATCATTTATTTATTCCTTAGGATGTGTCCTTCCTAGGAATTTTCACCTTCATCTAGCATTTTGAGGGATTCTCGTGGCATTTGAGGATTGATCCTCTCGACATTGACATCATTCAGGATGTGTTCTTCCTTAATTTGGCATTACCTAGCATTCATCACCTAGAAATTATCAAACCTAGCATCTTGGCATCAAATCACATGACATTCAGACAAACTTGGAAAACATTGGACAAACACTATCTTGTCATTTTGATTTTTCATCATGCTACTAGTTCCTCAAGGATGTCCTAGCAATAGGATTTAGAAGAGCAACAACATATCATGATTATTGGATTGTCTTGTATTTTCCAATAATTCATATTGGTAGTTCCTTGAGGATGTCTTGGCAACAGGATTTAGAGGAGTAATGATGTTTCATGACTTTTCTTTCTCGCCTTTCTTGTTTTTGTGGTTGGTTGTGATAAAAAAACTAGGGAAATTTCACTCCTAATATGAGTTATGATCATCCTTGTTTGTGACTGCTTGTCTCATGTGATGGTATGACCTTGGACACCATCGATCTATGTCATATCATGGTGTTTGATGGACATTACAATAATCCACTCAATGATGATTAAGACCAACAACTATTTATTCTTTGGTAATATGTTGAAGGATTTTTTCTCTGCACTAACATCCATCTCCTTCTATCTTGACATTTCTCCTCTTTTGTCTCCTAATGATATCTTGTGACATACAAAATTACAATTGCATACATGATCATATAGACATTGCATTAGTTCATCACACATTTACATATATCCATTCACTTAGTTGCATTATGCATTAAACATTCATTTAGGCATACATTAATTAAAAATGCATTCACATATTTGCATCCACATCATTCGCATAAATATATCATCTACATTCATTAAGTTACATTCACATAACATATAAATGCATTAAACATTTTCATACATCATCCATATTATTAATGCATACACATCCTAACATAAGGAATCACATGTTTCATTATCCATACATATAGTCATACATTAACACATCTATAATCATAAACATGACATTCATTTTAGAAACATCATCCATGCATATAGAAGATCATTATCATCATCATGTAACCATCATACATAAAATAATATCATCATGGCATTAAAATCATAAATAATCATTATAATTGCATACATCACATGACATATAAAATGCATCATCATAATCATCATCATTAACACATATATCATAGAAATAATCAAAGAATAATGCATCATCACATAACATAAAGCATATAGGTTGCATCAAAATTGCATCATATATATAATCTCAAAATAATGTCATAGGATAGAATCATGAGATATCCCAAAAATAGAGCTCACAAGCTTGATGGTTAAACTATAAATGTCTCAAACATGACAACACGATAACAATGGAAAGGCCCTACACTCTGCTCTCCTCATCTCCTCGAGGAGAAGAGTGGGGTGACTAGTGACCTATAACAAAAACTGATGGTATCTGAGAGGACATGGCTAGATGCATCTATGAGGTCGATGGATCTGTCACTGGAGGTTGGATGTGCTCTGACCTATGCTCTAAAGTAGGTGAACCATGACTATGGTAGGATCTATGGCCTGAGGAATGCCTATGATTGTGATGGGACTAGTGACCTGATAAATTCCTTAAGGAGCTAGAACCACCCACATTGTTATGACTATGGCTACTGTGTGTTTGGCTGCTACTCCTTGAACCACTCCCTGTCCTACTCTGAGGTCTAGAAAAACTAGGCTCCCACCACTCGACTGCCACTACTCTCTCATAGAACATCTGATACTGGCCCCGACTAGCACTAACCCTGGCTATGTCCCCAAGTACCCCTAAACATAACTCTGTAAACTCTGAGCACCGACTCTATGCCACCTACCATAAGATTTCAACCCGATCCCACTCCACTCGTGTGACCTCTAGCTCTACCTATAGGGATCTAATTTGTGTTGTGGCCTCATCTAGTTGTTGTTTCATATTGACCAATCTCTAATCCATAGTAGCATCATGTGGCAAAGGTGGTCCTTTGGGTATATCATCCTCTCCCTCCACCATATTCTCTTGTAGCTATTGCTCTACCTCATCCATATCATCCTCACCACCAATGTCTAGCTCCTCATCATCATCACCCCCAACTACCTCCTCCCCCTACCTAGCGTATGCATTTGACTACTCCTCCTTCCTAGCCTTAGCCTCTAGCTGCTCCTCTTGTTTGACTCCCTCATCCCTCTCCTACTCCTTAGCCACATCAATAACCACATCTAGGGGTAGCCTCTCAACACGTTGGTGGACTCTCTTTCCCTACCTCCTGCCATCTCCTCCTCTCCTCCTCCTCCATTCACCCCCACCATCTCCTCCATCACTTTGGTCATCACCTCCACCATCTCCTCCACCCCTCCCCCATCTTCTTAGCCTCCATCCCTCCCCCTCCCCCTACTACCATATTTTCCTCCTTGGTCACCTCATCACACCTGTGGTATAACTAAATGATGATCTACTAGTGCTGGCCCATCTAGGTCTGTAAATGACTATGCCCTATAATCCTGCCATGATGTATCAAACTTCATTTTCATCCCAAGCTCCACTGGACCGCCACTCCAAACCCACCGTTGTACCACTAGCCCACCAATCTGCTACTCTACCACTGGCACATCCTACCACTCACCAAACTAACATAACACCTGTTGGGGTGGGTACATCTCAATAATGAATTGTGGCTATATAGTGTGACCAATAATATACTAGAACTATCTACAAAATTCCAAATGATTACCCTCTCTGGTCCACTATGCACAATCTATGTAAGGTCTCTAGACAAATTCCATCAAGGTATCAATCTGATCCCACCAGTATCTATCTCCCCAACTTTGGTCTGCTATAGGGCACCCAGATACAGATAAACATATGGAATCCCCTTAGCCAGCTATGGTCTCTGAATAGGATGGAAGACAATGATATGCTCCCAAGCCTAAATCATAAGCAGTGTCATCCTATAACTAATATTATATGCACCTCTATATGCCACCTCATGCAACTGATGATAAAGCATGCCAAGTAGACAGGGACCCTAGATGAAAACAATCATATCTTGCCTCATCCACATGACCACATCTCCCCATCTAATTGGGAACCCATGTCCATGATGATCTAGAATGATAACACTGGAAGTCAATGTGCATAACATTGCATCCCATCAAGAATAATGCTCCACCATGAACTCCTAGCAAATCTCATATCCTTCAATGCCTAGTCTCGCATCATCTAGCTAATAATACTCTATAATAGCATGTTGTCCCCAGTGTGGATCATAAACAACACTCTCTCCTTAGATAAGAAGGTGTAGAATCTTGTAGACATCCTTGAGTGTCATGGTGGCCTCTCCTGTCAGCAAGTGGAACAAGCACATCTCTGAGTGCCATCTCTTGGAAAATTCTATCAAAATTCCCCTATTTTCCTAGACAATGGACACAGGTCACATAATATAGTCCAAGCTGCATCAGTTATCTTGGCTCCCTATCTCGCACCTGATCTTTGAATCCATATGTCGATGACCTGAACTTGTGCACATAAATAGGTGGTAATCATTTATGCACATGCAAAAATGAGAGTTAGCACATCATTAAGACATCATCGTTACCATCTATCTAATAAAAAAGAAGCAGAAACTGAGTCTAAGACTAAGTCAACTCTGGTCAAAGTTGCATGCATCGCGTTAAACACAATTATGTTGCACTAAGTCAATTGCATCGTTTGGTTCTTCACTTGCATCGTGATAGAGTGATTGTATCAAAGAAGCTCACAAATCCATCATCCTTTAAAAAATGCATCACTCCATCGATCACATGCATCATTGTAATAATAAGTGCATCGAATCACCTCAAATTTGCATCGTGATAGAGCGATTACATCACTATGTTTTTCATTTGCATTGTGAGGTGGAAAATGCATCGCACTGATCCACAAATGTGTCACTTTCAACCTAAATCTAATAGACCCCTTTCATTTGCATCGTGATGCATCAAATGCATGCAACATGAATGTGAATGTGACTTTCATGAATGCATATGCATCACAATGCATTCGTTGACCTAACTTCAAAGCCTAAAAATGCGCACAAAACAATAAAATGACAAAGTGGGTAAGGGGAACTTACCAGTGGCTTTGCACCCTCTAGCCATCTAAAAGTCCAAACAATGTACTTGTAGTGCTTGGTCACTAGAACCACCATCTTGGTGTGAAGCCTCCTCTCTCTGAGCTCTCAAATTTCCAAAGGTAAAAGTGAAAATGAATTAACTTTTTACCCTTTTTGTAACCATTTATAGGGTAAAAGTGGGATTTTTTTGAAAAAATTATTATGGGAGGCTCATTTGACCAACTTTGACCAACTTGTGGGCTACCCTAAATGTATCAAAATCCAAAACCGACTACACCATTGATTTTCTAGTCTTCAAATTGACTTGTCGGGGCATTTTCCAAAGTTTTTTGTTACCGAACTACAATTTGAAATTTTCCCAAGGGGGCATAGATACTCCATACCTTCGTTGGGGCATGTTATTGATTGAATTTTCTTTGTCACAATGTGGCAGGCTACATTATGAAAAGAGGGGAAAAATGTAGACACATAAAATTGACATAGGCCTGCAAGTTCTATTTTCACCATATTTCTTCCTAACATAATTAAAGTATTTAAAATATGTCCTATGGTCCAATTTCAACTATTAATTAAATAATTCATAGTTATTTAATTGATTCATGTATTTTATTCATCTTCATTAATATTTATTTATTTAAATACATCACTAATTTCCTAAGGTCTCTCTATGATTAAATAAATCCTTAAATTTATTTAATTATCTTTTGTCCATTATTTCCTCCTGATTATTTAAATAAATCAATTTTATTTATTTGTTCAAATACATCATTAACTTCTAAATGTCTTCTTATAATTAAATAAGTTCTTTAATTTATTTAATTATTGTCCACCTTGGCATTTTACCAATTTTAAATTAAATTAAATTATTTAAAATTGTCCCACTTTCTATTTTTCTCTCTCTTAGTAAAGAATTTGAAATTAATTATTTACTCACATGACCCCACCTTTTGAATTAAATTAATTTTTAATTCAAAATGACAACTCTCCTCCATAAATCAAATAATTTCTAATATTATTTGATTTTCTAGCTCTTTCTTTTTCCTTGCCATCCTTCTCCTCTTGTCATATGCAATCTTGTCCTTTGATTTGATTTTATGAAATCAGTTCTTGACCATTCAATTCAAATTTCATCCTAGTGTTGCCCTAACCCTAATTGTGGGTTGTCACATTCAATTTTAACCATTGATCTTAGGGGATTTGTCAATCTTCAATCTTCCCCATTCATCCAAAATTGACTTTTCTATAAAATGTCAAGTTTGGCTTCATTTGAGATACTTCAGACATCTAGATCTCTTGGCATCTTGACATCAAGTGGCATTTCTTGACTTCATGCTTTAGACATTTTTCATGCTTTAGGCTTGCTTCATAGTTGCTTCATAGTTGCATTATGTAGCATTTTAGATAGAGTCCTTCAACATCTACTTAGGAAATTAGCATTATCATAGGTTGCTCATCACAAATCTGAGGGCAATTGTCTATTTGCAGCAAATAAAGAAGATGCAATGGAGGTTGAAGATATTTGGTGAAATCTTTCCTTGTTTTCATGTTTTTACTCCTTTTTTCTTCATTTCTTTTCTTTGGGTTATCTTATTTTAAGCTCTAATATGCTAACCTAGGTTTTTCCCTAAGCTACAAAAGGTATATGAGGCCCAATTCTATGAATTTGAAAGCATAATAATGAAAAAAATCTAAGAGGAGGGTAAACCACACTCCACCTTCACTTCCCAAAGGTATAAAGTTCTTTGGGGCTTAGCCAAGATTGACAAGATTCTACTTCTAAGGGGTGTGTCTTTTGATTCATTTCCTGCTATTTATACTCTTTTGAAATGCTAGAGTTGAGGTCGCTAAGCCCCAAAAGAAGGTTACACAAAAGTGATGCAAATAATGATTTTAATCTCCAATCTCATTTGATAATGTGAGGAGAGATAATGTTCATGCCTTTGATCACACAAGAAATGTTTATTAACCTTAGAAATTGAAATATGTGATGTGAAAATGAGAGTGTTGAAGAGTGATTTTTATTCACAAGATCATATAGAAATGTGAGGGAAGAGCATACACACCTCCAAGCATAGAAAAGTGTTGCAAATATGTGTCTAACTAATGTTGTCATTAATTTCAAAACAATATAGATTGTTGCAGTGAAAGGACACAAGTGATTGTAGGTTCATAATATGCTTTAGTATGTGTTTAGAATGTACTCTAGTGAGTGTGGTCTACGTTTATACTATGTTGATCCTATGCATATGCATATCTATAGTCTAGTTCAAAGGGCATCTATGGGTGATATATCCTAGATTATAGCCGCTAGCTTGATGAAGAGTGAAAGTTGAGTTTACCAGTTTGTGAACTAATCCAATAAAGTTGGTTATTTCTAGACTAGGAGAATTATATCTACTTTGTACTCCTCCACTAATTTTCATTAGGTATTATAGATCTATAAGAAGGTATATAATGAGGTTATCTATGTTCCATCAACAGTTCTCGTGGTTTGGTGCTCCGATATGAATATTTGAGTGAACCTCTAGTAAGAACAGTCTAGTAGGGTGCTCTGAATTTCTTGCATATTGAATATTATTTTTTGCATATTGGAAGTTATTTAGAGGCATGTCTAAAGTTGGTATGTTCCAAGTTGGAGCATCTGGTATGAAGCGTTGAGTGAGTTATATTGACCAAAGTGAAAACTACTTTATCTATACAGTTGGTGGTGAGAGAGATAATGTATTCTGCTCCACATTCCTCCACATTTACATCTTTTTATCTAAAGTTTGGGAATTAGGTTTTTAATATTTTTATGTTCCCTCAACTCAAACGGTTCTTGATTTGGTGGTTTGGAAGTGATCTCTTTTTATGAAGTGTTGTTTAAATTTCTTAGGTTTGATAAACCCTGTAGATAATGTTGTCAGAGCTTGTGTTGAGATTCTTGATGACTATAATGAGCTTGTGGATGTCTCCTAATCATGTTTCTACCTTTGATTGGTCTATAAGATTATCGATGGCCAATGTTCACACTTAAAGGTTTACAAAGTGGTTTGGCCCATGTGAAAAGGGGTTTCAAGTTGGTGACTAACATGTGAATAGGATCAGATTTCCTAACTAACTAACATGTGAAAATTTAATGAGGATGATGCTAAAAAGGTGACATGCTCGATCAAGATCAAATTTTATTGAATGAACAAAAGAGGAAATTAAATTCATATTGGAATTTGGGGTCAAAAAGAGAGGTAAATTTGGTAAATTATTGATAACAAGGATTGATTGGTATGCAACCCAATGTGAGATATGGAAAATCTGATTGGATTCCATCATTAATGGATAGAATAGTATGAGGGCAGCTTGATGATTTGACATTTTCTCATGTAGAGTGAAAGTAAAAAACCCTAACAGGGGTTTTTGACTCATATGAAATGTACAAAGGCATGAATTAGAGAGGGTGTGCTTGAAAAAGAAGTTAGAGAGAACTGTAATAAAGAAGAACCATAAAAATATAAGAATCTGATTACAGTAGTGTGAGACTGGACAAAGAGAAAAGTATAATGTGCTAAATTGATGCATCATAGGTTGGGAAGAACCATGATATGCATAGTTTATTGAAAATATTTGTAAGAGGTTGTATCCTCCATTAATTATAAGTTGTAGCTTAGTTTAGGGTGTTGTAGCATCCTTGAAGTTGTATCTTTTAAACAACGAGTTTTTGCTTGCTTTGGTTGCAGCCCTAAACATTGTAACTAAACTTTGATGCTTGTGAGGTTGGATTAGGATAGTAGATCCTAGCAAAATTTCTCAATGTGGTTTTTCCCATCTTGGGTTTTCCACTTACATGTCATGTTATGTGTTGATCTCTTTTGTGCTTGAGGTTATTATATCTGTTAGTATTTCGTTCTGCACATTTGAGTTTAAGGCTGAATCTACAAAAAGGTTTTGAGAACTAAAAGTTTTAATATCTATTGATTCACCCCCCCCATCTTAGTAGTTCATTGTGTTATAAAATTTGGTATCAGAGCACTAGGTTCCCTAGGAGAAGCTTAACTAGCTCAGGTTGATCTTGGATAGGTTAATGCAATGGCACTTCAAGAAGGTTCAAACATGCCACCTAGGTTTGATGCAACAAACTATGCTAAATGGATGTCATCGCTGGAAGGACACTTAATCTCTCTTGGAACTAAAGTTTGGGCAACTGTGGAGATCCAATATACTATTCTTGATACAACTCCTATTGATTTAGAAGCAAAGAAACTTCATGAGGACAATAAGAAATATTGTTTCATTATTATGAGCAATTTGTCTAAGTCTATACATAACAAAGTTATGCATTGTAAAACTATGTATGATGTTTGGGAAAATTTGAAGATCTATAAAGGTGACACCAAAGTGAAGTTAGAAAACTTGCAAGTGCTGAGAGAAAAATTTGAAATCTTGACAATGACTGAAGAAGAGAAGATTATAGGCTATCTTCAGAGAGTTGATGATGTGGTAATTGTCATTAAAAGATATGGTGTAGATCTGAAAGAAGAAGATGTTGTGGTAAAAGTTCTCCAATCTATGACAACTAAATATGATGCCAAGATTTCTCCTATCTAAGAAGGAAGAGAAATTGATAAACTTACTCTTGATGAGGTGCATGACATAATTATAACATATGAGATGAGAATGCCTAACACTGAATCATGCCATAGAGAAGTTCAATTTAAGGTGGTCTAGAAAGAGAAAGATTAAGTTGATAAGAAAGATAAAGTTGCTATCATTGCATCCAACCATGATGAAACTAATGAGGAAGAAGCTAACTTCATAAGAGGAATAAGGAGAGGGAGCGATTAGTACAAAGGTAAGCTCCCATTTAAGTGTTTAAATTGTGGTAGTATAGGGAATTTTTCTTCAAAGTGTCTATATAGTAAAGAGGATAGTTCCAAGCAAGAAGAAGGTAGTAAAATGAATAAATTGGCTTATCCAAAATGAAATAATTTTGGAAAGAAGAAGAAGAGCTTGTATATCAATAAAGAAAGTGGAGTTTCTAATGCTAGTGATAGTTTAGAAGAGGATCATGACCATGCCCTTTTTATAAGACAAAACAAGAAAGAGTTTATGTTTATGGCTAAGGAAACTAAGGACCAAAAAGATACACAGGTTGAGGACTTACATGAGGAGGAAGTTGAAGCAATTTTTTATCTTGAAGGAGAATTAATTAGTGCCCTTGAAGACCTTTAGGAGTTAAGAGATAAATATGATGATCGCAAGATGGAAAAAAAGAAAATGAGAAAGAATTCTCAAAAGGAGACTGGCAGAGCAACTCAAGAACTTGAGGAATTTAATAAGGTGATAGTTGGTTTGAAAGTTTAGATAGAAGAACTCAAAAGAGTTGAAGATGTTATGAAGTCTAAGTTGCAAATAAAGATGGACAAATGCTCAAAACTAGAGGTAGAATAGTTTCCCTAAGAAAAGAGTTGTAGAAGGCTAATAAGTAGGTCAGTAAAAGTCTTAAGTTGAAAGGTGGTACTAACTTTCTAGATGAATTTCTAAGTATACAAAAGCAAGCTAGTAAAGAAAAATCCAATTTGGGACTTGAAAAGTGAATGAGTTCATTTGTTGATACTTTTTCAAAGCTTTATGAAAGATTTAGAGTAGAATAAAAAATAGGTTCCAAGGATGAGGGTATGTGTAGGGTCATGATGGGCCAAAAAGTGGTGATACGATGGGTATGTGTAGGGCATGTGGTTGATGAATTTTTTTTAAGCAAAATTGATGAAAAAATAGGGTTAAAGGAGATTCTCAGCTTTATATAAATTATTCTTTACTTTGAATTTAATAAATAATTATTATTCATTTTCTATTTGAATTATGGCTAAAGTCCTGATTAATAGGTTGATTGAAAAAAATGTAAAGCTTTCAAATAGTATCACATTTTTTGAATCTGAAACATGCATCACATTCCATGCTTCTAATACTATAGGATTAAAAAAAATTGAATATCATGAAGTTTTGACAAAGTTAAGGTGGTCAAACATACGAGTTTTTTATATTTTTTACAAGTTGTAATAAAAAATTCATAATTAATTATTTAATTGGAAAAATATTACAAAATAATATGCATCACATCGAGACATGAGTCTTCTACTTATATCTAAAATATTATAAAAAAATAATATCATTTTATTGTGGTTAGGTTGGTCAGACAAATACCTACTTCTTACTTTTTCCCTGAAATTTAAGTACTACTACATTGAAATTTCAAATTTTCACCAAATAGATTGTTTTTTTTAAATAAACCTAGTAGTTTAGAAATTACATTCAATTTGCCACAAATTCTAGTCTTACATATTTTTGAAATAATATAGATAACTTATTCAAATTTTTATGTCAAGTTGCCTAACACTGATTTTTCTAAAAAATTTGCCACTTAAGGGCCTATATTTCAATGATGATCCTACACATACCCATGAAAAATCTAACAAAGAAGATGCTTCTGAAGATGAAAACAAGTTAACTGCAGCTGAGAAATCTTTTAAAGAGAAAGAAGAAAGTGAAGACAAGAAGGTTAAATGGAAAAATATGGATTAGAAAAAGAAGTAGAATCCTAAGATAACTATAATGATGGTTTCACAAGAGTGCACTATCCAGGGAGACCTAAATAAAGAAGATATCCTAATTCACCCAAAAGATACACCATGACTAGATACTCATCATATTTTACTAGGTATTACTATATTTGTAACAATTTTGGTCATAGGGCTAGAGAATGCAAAGTTAATCCAAGGAGAAATATAAATTCCATGAGTAAAAATCCATTTTATCCTTTAATTGATATGGATGTAAAATGTTTCAATTGCAATAACTTTGGTCACATAGCTAGAGATTGTAGAACAAAATTTAGAGGACAAAATACTCAATCTGAGAAGAAGAAAACTATATCTTCTAAAGCTAAAAAGAAAGTTGAGGTCATTAAGGAAGAGGAAGAAAATGTTTAAAATAAACCTAAGAAGGCATGGAAGGAGAAAAAAAAAATTCCTACTCAGTCAATGATTACTCAAACCTCCTTGCATGCAAAGGAACAAGACTTGTGGGTAATTGACAGTGGCTGCTCCAAGCACATGATCAGAGATAAAAATAAATTCATCCAACTTGAAATGAGAAAAGGAGGTTCAATGAGTCTATGTGATAACACTACTATCAAGATTCATGGTAAAGGAATCAAGTTTCATGGTAAAGGAATTCTAAGCTTAGATGGAAAGAACAAAACTAAATATGTGCTTTATGTGGAAAGCCTAAAACATAATCTTCTTAGTGTCAGTCAGATGTGTAATAATGGATGCAAAGTTTTATTTGATTTTGAAGGCTGCAAGATAAGAATAAATGGTAAAATAGTTGCTCAAGGGGTTAGGAATGATAGTAATCTCTATAATCTATGTGAATTAGAAGGCCAAGCATGTCCAATCAGTCAAGAAAAATAAAGTTGGTTGCGGCATAGAAGACTAGGACATGTAAATTTTGACAATATGGTGAAGATAGGCTTAATGGGATTGGTTAGAAATATTCCTAAGATTGCAAATCCTTCCAATATCACCTGTCAAGGATGTCAACATGAAAAGCTAACAAAGTTTAAATTTCCCACGAAGGAATATTCAACTATAAAACCTTTAGAGTTGGTTCATACCAATCTATGCAGACCAATGAGGACAAAGGAATTTCAAGGAGAAAGATATTTTATGCTCTTGATTGATGATTATACTAGAATGGCATATGTCACACTCTTGAGGGAGAAGGTTGAAGCATTTGAAGCATTTAGAGGATACAAGATGCTAGTAGAAAATGAGACCAACAAAAGAATCAAATGCCTCATATCCAAAAGAGGTGGATAATTCATGTCAAAATAATTCATGGAATACTTTGAAGACCATGGAATTAGATGTCAGTATTCATCCCCAAGAACACCACAGCAAAATGGTGTGGTAGAGAGAAGAAACAAGATTGTTAAGGATATGGATAGAGCCATGTTGAATGAGGAAAACTTAATGGATATATTTTGGAAAGAAGCAATACAAACTATTTTATACATTCAAAACAAAGCTCTTATCAAATTTAATAGTGGTAAAACTCCATATGAATTGTGGTTCAATAGGCCTGCCTCAGTCAAGCACTTCAAAGTATTTGGAAGTAAATTTTATATCAAAAGAGATACTAATGATTTAGGAAGTTTTGAGTCAAGATGTGATGAAGGGATATTTTTGGGGTATTCATCTCAAAGAAAAGCTTATAAATGCTACAATAAAAGTCTGCATAAGATTATACAGAGTGTACATGTTAGAGTTGATGAAAGTGCAAATCAAGGTCAACCTAGTAGAAACAATCTAGAAAGTGAGTTAGATGAGGATGACATAGGTGCATGGGTTGAAGAAGAAGTAGAACAAGAAGAATAATGCAATGAGCTAGAAGTTAACCAAGATCCAACAAAATATGTTCAAAAAGATAATCTAGTAGATTAGATTATTGGTGACAAAAATGATGGTGTGCAAACAAGAAGAAGGCTTGCAAAGAAAAAAGAACAAGTGAAATTTTCCCTCTTTTCTTAGATTGAACCAAAAAGCTTTGTTGAAGCTAGTAAAGATGAGAACTAGATAAAAGCCATGGAAGAAGAGTTAAATTAGATTGAAAAGAACAAAACATGGGAATTGGTTCCTAGGCCCTTAAACAAGAATGTAATTGGCACTAAATGGGTGTTTAGAAACAAACTAAATGAACATGGAACAGTAGTGAGAAACAAGTCAAGATTGGTGTGCAAAGGTTATGCACAAGTAGAGGGTATGTGTAGGATCACAATGGGCCAAAAAGTGGCAATATGATGGGTATGTGGCTGATGACTTTATTTACCCGAAATTGATGAAACGAAAAGAGTTTTTAAAGGAGATTCTCAACTTTCCACCAATATAAATTATGCTTTACTTTGAATTTAATAAGTAATTATTATTCATTTTCTATTTGAATTATGACTAAAGTCCTGATTGATAGGCTGATTGAAAAACATCTATAGCTTTCAAATGGTATCACATTTTTTAAATCCAAAACATGCGTCACATTATATGCTTTGCATACTATAGGATTAAAAAAAGAAAAATTGAATTTCATGAAGTTTTGACTAAGTTAAGGTGGTCAGACATACGAGTTTTTTATATTTTTTAAACATTGTAATACAAAAATCATAATTAATTATTTACTTGGAAAAAAATTAGAAAAAGATATGCATCACATCGGGACATGAGTCCTCTACTTATATCTAAAATCTTATAAAAAAATATTATCATTTTATTGTGGTTAGGGTGGTCGACAGACACCTACTTCTTATTTTTCCCTGAAATTTAAGTACTATTGCATTGAAATTTCAAATTTTCACCAAATAGATTTCTTAAAAAAAACAAATAGAGTAGTTTAGAAACTACATTCAGTTTTCTATAGATTCTATTCTTACATATTTTTGAAATAATATAGATAACTTATTCATTTATTTACGTCAAGTTGCCTAACTCTGATTTTTTTTAAATTTTTTGCCACTTAAGGGCCTGTTTTTTCCATGATGATCCTACACATACCCTAGAAGGGACTAATTTTGAGGAAAAATTTTCCCCTGTTGCAAGATTAGAAGCAATAAGAATGTTTCTTGCATTCTCATTCTACAAAGGCTTCAAAGTATATCAAATGGATGTCAAATCTGTTTTCTTCAATGAAAACCTAGAAGAGGAGGTATATATTGAATAGTCAGAAGGTTTTCAGCTCTTAGAGAATAATGATTATGTTTGTAGATTGAAAAAGGCACTATATGGTTTAAAGAAATCCCCAAGGGATTGGTACTCAAGTTGGACGAGTATCTACAACAAAAAGGATTCAAGAAGGGTTTTGTTGATAGCAATCCGTATCTCAAATCTGAAGGTATGCATATGATCATTGTTGTAGTATATGTAGATGACATTATATTTGGTGGTAGCAATGATGTAATGTGCAAAATATTCACTACAACCATGAAAGATGAGTTTGAAATGTCCATGATTGGAGAAATAAGTTTTTTTCTTGGTTTGCAAATTACATAAGTTGATAGAGATATATTTATATCTCAAACCAAGTATGCAAATTGAGCAAATCTAATGAATCATGGGATGAAAATCAGACTACATATAAATCTATGATTTGAAGTCTACTATATTTAACTACATCTAGGCCTAATATAATGGAAGCACTTTTTATGGTAGCTAGGTTTCAAGAAGAACCTAAAGAATCACATGTCAATGAAGTTAAGAGAATCTTTAGATACATCAAAAGTACTATTGAGTATGGCTTGCGGTATCCCAAAGGAAAAAAATTCAATTTTTCACCATACACAGATGCATATTAGGTAGGAAGTGTGGATGATAGAAAGAGTACAAGTGGAGGAGCTTTATTTTTGGGTAATAGGCTAGTCTCTTGGATGAGTAAGAAGCAAGATTTTTTTCACCCTTTCTACTACATAAGCAAAATATGTTGTTGCAGTTGCATGTTGTACTCGAATCTTATGGATGAAGAAGACATTTAAAGACCTCAAAGTGGAATACAATGAGCCTATATCCATTCTTTTTGATAGTTCAAGTGCCATCAATATCTCAAATAATCCAGTCATGCACTCTAAAACCAAGCATATCTCAATCAAGTATCACTTCGTTAGAGAAAAGGTTGCAGATAAAGAATTCATCATGGAGTTTGTTCCAACCAAGGAACAAGTGGCTAATATATTTACCAAGCGTCGTCCCACCAAAAAGTTTGAATACTTGAGGCCGAAGCTGGGAGTGTTTTCCCCCACTTCATATCACTGAACGCTAGTGATAGGGCATGTATCCAAAGGGAGTTTCATTGATCATTCATTTGACCCTGGTATCAAAGTGATACAAGAATATCCAGAAGATTCCAATCTATTGGGACTATGAACATTTTGTTGCAATGTATCAATGCAGGTGACATTGAAGAATACCACATTCTACTGCATTTGCATGACAGAGGTTGTGAAGCTAGGGTTAGCATCTAGACATATCCTTCTACAACACATCTAAATTTTAGAGAAATTGGTTTTGAATTCGGTGAGACATTGCCAACAATAGATTGCCTATTTTCACAGACCAGATTAGTAAAGTGATGTCTATCCTAGGGGGAGTTGCTATGCTTTTGTGGCACTCTTATTATTGATATGTATGGGATTGCATTAGTTCAGTTGTTCCCTAAGGATACCCTTCAGGGGGAGAAGCTAGATATTACTGGCATGGATTTTGGATCAAGAGCAACAAGTGCACTTTCAGTTTCTTTAGAGCAGCAGAGTGTAAATATGTTCTACTTCTCATTGATGTCAAAGGGGGAGAGACAACATGTGAAAAAAATAGGGGGAGAGAGAGTGCAAGGAATGCTATGTAGGCTGTCTAATCTAAGAAAAAGGGGGAGAGAGAATCATGTGAAAGAGATAATATTGCAAGGAAAACTAAGTGCAAGAAAAGTTGTGTAGGTTGTCTAATCATAAAAAAATAGAGGATGCTAGAATGGAATGGATGTTTACTTATATGGCTTTTCAGATCATTTTTTTCCATCAATGAAAAAGGGGGAGATTGTTGCAAATACGTGTCTAACTGGTGTTGTCATTAACATCATCACAATATAGGTTGTTGCAATGAAAGGACACAAGTGATTGCAGGTTCATAATATGCTCTGGTATGTACTTAGAATGTACTCTGGTGTGTGTGCTCCACATTTCTACTATGTTGATCCTATGCATATGCGGATATGTAGTGTTTTTTAAAGGACATCCATGGGTGATATATCCTAGATTATAGCTACTAGATTGATTAAGAGTGAAAGTTGAGTTCACTAGTTTGTGAACTAATCTGATAGAGTTGGTTATCTGTGGAATTGGAGAATTGAATATACTCCGCAGTACTCCACTAATTTTCCTTAGGTCTTGTGGATCTATAGGAAGGTCTATAATGTGGTTATTTGTGTTGCATCAAGAGTGCTCATGGTTTCGTGCTTCGATATGTAGATTTGAGTGAGCCTCCGATAAGAATGGTCCAATAGCTTGCTCCACATTTCTTGCATATTGAATATCTTTATCTACGGATTGGAATTTATTTAGAGGCATGTTTGAAGTTGGTATGTTACAAGTTGGAGCATCTAGTATGAAGATTTGAGTGAGTTATGTTCACTAGAGTGAAAATTGCTTTATTTGTATAGTTGGTGGTGACAAAGAGAATGTATTCTATTTTGCATTCCTCTGCATTTACATATTTTGATCTATGGTTCTGGAATTAGGTTTGTAATATTGTTATGTGCCCTCAACTCAAATGGTTCTTGATTTGGTGGTCTTCAAGTGATCTCTTCTTTATGACAGTGTTGTTTAAAGTGCTATGATTTGATAAACCCTATAGATAATGTTTCCAGAGCTTGTGTTGATATTCTTGATGACTATAATGAGTTTGTGGATGTCTCCTAATCATGATTCTACCTTTTGATTGGTCCACAAGATGATCAATGGTTAGTGTTCACACTTGAAGGTTTACAAATGGTCAAGCCCATGTGAATAGGGGTTTCAAGTTGGTGACTGACATGTGAATAGGATCAGATCACTTAACTAACTCACATGTGAACATTTAATGAAGAAGGCACTAAAAAGGCGACATGCTCAATCAAGATCAAATCTAATTGAATGAACACAAGAGGAAATTAAATGCATATTGGAATTTGGGGTTGAAAAGAGAGCTAAATTTAGTAAATTCTTGATAACAAGGATTGATTGGGTTGCAGTCTGATGACTGGTGTGCAGCCCAATGTGAGATATGGAAAATATGATTAGATGTTATCATTAATGGATAGAATAGTATGAGGGTGTCTCGATGATCTAACATTTGCTAATGTAGAGTGAAAGTGGAAAACCCTAATTGGGGGTTTTGACTCATATGAAATATACAAAGGCATGAATTAGAGAGGGTGTGCTTGAAAAAAGAAGTTTGAGAGAACTGTAACAAAGAATAATTGAATCATAAAAATATAAGAATTTGATTATAGTAGTGTGAGAGTGGATAGAGAGAAAAGTATAATGTGCTAAATTGATGCATCATAGGTTGAGCAGAACCATGATATGTATAGTTGCTTGAAAATATTTCTAAGAGGTTGTAGCCTCCATTAGTACTAAGTTACAACTCAGTTTAGGGTGTTGTAGCATCCCTAAAGTTGTAGCTTTTAAACAAATAGTTGTTGCTTCCTTAGGTTACAACCCTAAACATTGTAACTAAACTTTGATGCTTGTCAGGCTAGATTAGGACAGTAGATCCTAGCAACATTTCTCACCGTGGTTTTTCCCATCTTAGGTTTTCCACATACATATTGTGTTATGTGTTGCTCTCTTTTTCGTTTGTGGTTATTATATATGTCAGTATTTCAATGTGCACATTTGAGTTTAAGGTTGAACCTGTAAAAAGGTCTTAACAACTAAAAGTTTTAATATCTATTGATTCATCCCATCCCTCTTAGTAGTTCATTGTGTTCTAACAACAAGAACGCCAAGCAATGCAAACACTTATCAATTTTAAGCCCAAATTGAAAATATGATATTGAGAAGACATTTTTCCTTTTTAAGCCCAAATTAAAAGTGTGATTTTGAGAAGTCACTTATTCTGGTTAGATCCAAATTGAAATGTGATGTTGTAAACAATATTAAGATAAAGATATGAGTTGAAAAGTGTGTACCTGAGTTTCTTTATATCAAAATTTCTATCCACTTTATCTAATTTTCCCTTTGAAGAGTTTATTTTTCTACACATTAACAAAACTAAGAACAAAGCAAAACCCTAACTAGATAATTGATCACTAATATTAGAGGGTTAGCTTAAAACCCTACCAAACACTAATTAACAAAGGATTTATTTTTTATCATTATTTTAAGCTAAAAAATAAATCTACAAAGAATAGACCCTTACTAGAATTTTTAGAGCTTTCTAAGTATGCAAAAAATTATAAAAAATGCTCTGATTTGAGCCCTAGAAAGTAGATTTATTGAAAAACCCTAAGTTTTAAAGATCTTTATTTTCTTAAAAAGATTCTCATAAGAATAAAAAAAATAAAGAATAGACCTGGATTATAATTCTGAAATATTTCCAGAAATATAAGAAAATCCAAAAAAAATATTAATATGCTCCAAAAATTAATTTTTCATGAAAAATCATAAAAAAATTATAAATAATTCAAAATAAATCAATGAAACCTGATATTTTTATTGAATGCTCCTAATATCATCCCAAAATTGAAAAAAGTAAATTGTGAGAAAATTCATACCCAATTTTGAGATATAATGAAATCTTTCTAAAACCCTAATTTTCAAATATATGAATTTCTGCTAATTTTTTTTCATAAAAATTAAAAACATAAAGATTAAACCCCCATTCTAGAATTTTGAGAAATCTCCATAAATATAAGATTTTTTTTTTTAAAATCTGATTTTCTCCCAAAATTAATCTTTCATGAAAAACATTAAAAGATTATAAATAATTCAAAACAAATCCAAAAATCTAATTTTTCTATTGCAAGCTCCTGATATCATTGCAAACAAGCTAACAAAAATTTGTGCAAAAGTTCATATCAGTTTGAGAGATATGGTCAAATATTTGAAAACTAGGGTTTTGTCCAAAAAAATGCAAAACTTGCAATGAAAAGGCTAACAAGACCTGCAAAAATCAAGCTAGATCAAGTGAAGTAGGTCCAATTCTAAAATTTCTCAAAATTTCTCAAAATATTGTACCAAAAATTAGTTGGGGGTTCACATCAGGTTCACCAAAAGGTATGCATGTAAAATGGATATAATAGAAATATGCATAAAATAGCTTAAATCAAACCAAAACACATGCAAACCTAAAAAGAAATCGAATACATTCAAACCTCAAAGGATTGAATGTATCATATTGAGTTGTTGAAGATTTAAATGTGGTTGCTCATGAATCTAGAAGCATGATAGTAGCACAAAATATTGGATATGAAAATGGGATGGAAGGCCTCTTCTTTATAGAAAGCCAATTTCAAATAAAGGGATAGGATTGAAAGATGAATGATGTTGATCATTGGATGAGATTGTTTCGAAGCAAAGAGGAATAGGGGTAGGGAAAAAATAGGGCTTAGTTGAGGATGGATGGTAGATATTTAAAGGTAATTAAACCTTATCAAGAGTGTAAATTAATTGAGATGCATGAAGGGATAAGAATGGAATAGATAAAGAGGTTGGCACAAAAAAAGAGGTTGTTGGAGTAAATTAAATAATTATAAAATTATTTAATTTAGGAGGTAAAGTGAATAGTTAAATAAAAATAATTATTTAATTATATAAGAAAGGGAAAAGGTTGAATTTTAATTAGAATAATAATTTAATTAAAAGTGGAGTAAAAAGGACAAAATATTAAATAATTAAAATAATAATTTAATAGTGGAGGGAAAGGTGGAAAATAATCAAATAAATAGAATTTATTTAATTATGGAAGAAAAAGCTAATGAATAATTTAATAATTAATAATAATGATTTAATTATAGAATTAAAATAGAAAAAAAAAAAGAAAAGGAATTTATTCAATTATAGAGGAAAAGAGAATTAATTAGCACTTGACATAATTAAATAAATAAAATTTATTCAACTAATCAAGGTTGAATAAGGAAAAAATGAATTAATTAAATAATTAAGAATTATTTAATTAATAATAGAATATGACCTTGAGGGATAATCAAATAATTAAAATTATTTAATTATGTAAGGAGGAGAAATAATTAATGTGAAAAATGGTGTCTGTAGGCTTAGAACATTTTTTTGTGTCTACACAAAAATCAACTCACTGCACCACAAAATCACAATAAAAATCATAAACTAGATAAAACAAAACAAAACTAAATTAACCTTATTTTTTGTGATTTGGGATTGCATATACACCCAGGTCCTCTTGAATCAATTTAAAATATTCTTTATAATCCCCCAAGAATTAAGTTAATTTATAAATTCAACATTTTTAATTATATGGGCAACTAGAAGACTATAAAATCCTTACAATAATTTTGTAAGGTATTCTTATAGGATAATAAACAAGTGTAAGTTAGTGTTCATGTATTAGTAAATATACTCTTTTAATTTTCTTCAATTTCATTTATCATTTCATATCAATGTGTAGATCCTAGCTTATATACAAGTGGAAATATATAGTCTTTAATGTTATCTTCACTAAGGTTTCATAAAAATAGTTTCTTGTGAATAAATACTTTTGTATAAAATATTTGAATCTATTTCCAAGTTCGATTAGTCACCCCTCTACATCAATATCAACCTCCCATAACCCCAATAAACCATAAATAATCTAATTTAAATATATTTTTTAGTTTGTGATCATCTCATTTTATTAGGATTACATATCTAGGTATATATTAGAAAATATTAGTGGTTATTAAATATTTATCCTTAGTGGCAATTTACTTCTTTGTATATAAATATGTAAAGCCTTGTTTTATAAAAATAGCATATCAAATGGGTGTAACAACCTAGATATGGTTATGATATTTTTTGGGTATGATTTATGCCAAGGTATTTATTCATCATTTATAATTTTTTCTAAAAATTTAACATTAGGGAAGCCCCCCATTGTCTATCTGAGCCAAAATTCATAGGTCCTACCCACATCAATAAATTGGTTGATTATTTCTCAAATTTATCATATATTTGATGTATTTTTCCTTAGATCAATATCCCTAGTGCATAGAAGAAGATTTATCTTTAGGAATTCAAGACAATTTTAAGCAAAAACAAAGTGTTCCTAAACTAAAGAAGGAAAATTAATGAATAGATGAGTTAGGATTTTATCAATATTTATTTGAGAAAACTAATGAATAAAGTAAGATTGTATACTTTCTATCAATTTAGGAAGTGTTGGGAACAACAAGATCAATTGAAATTATCTGATATAATAGGAAGTTATGCTAGAAGGATAGAATATTTGGGAACTAGGGGAGCTAATATAGGAGGTAGATGGTCTTATTAATATAGTATTAGAAAAGTATGGTTTTAATTCCTTTATAGACGAGATAGATACTAAGGAGGAGTATTCGAGAGACATGTCTAGAGTGAGGGAATGACTTAAATATTAGAGTAATATCACTAAAAGGGGAAAATTTAATAGTATGTAACCAAAAATTTCTATGTGACCATGATACTATTGTAAAAAATAAATTATAGGAGTCATAAAATATACACTACTCAATCCAAAAGAGGGATATGAAGGACTCAAAGAATGACACAAAATCATCTATAACAAGACATTTTAGTAAAAATGGTGGGTGCCTCCCTATAGGTAGGAAGTGATGAATATTATCAAGTAGAATATTTGGGGTATTAGTTCCCCTATAATGTTTTTTATTAAAGTAAATAGAAGAAGGGTAAAGATGAGAAAAATTATGCTAGGTAAACTAAAGTTACTAGGGAATTATTTGAAGTATGTGTTAAATATAATATAGAGGTAGGATTTATAAAGAGGTTATGGTTGATGAAAGTTTCTCTACTCGATGATTCAAAATCATATGGTATAATTATCATTTTAAAGGTAAGCTTCTCTCTCACTCTAGCAATATTATGAATTTTGTAATAAAAATAATACAATAGAATTTTTAAAATATTATTCAATATGAAAGGTCAAAAGGTTACAACAATTTATATTGTGACAAAAATCAACCAAGTGAAGATCAACGTTAAGGAGTGAAAAAAGAAAAATATGGTAAACGTATTTGACAAGTGACAACTATTAAAAAATAATTAAAAAAAAAAAGTGGTGGAAATAAATCAGAATGAGCTTTTGAAAATAAATATGAATGTCAATATATTTAAAAGGAACTAAACACCATTTGATGCATTTAATAGATATTATACTTATAAAATATACTAAATATGTATAATAAAATATAAAAAATAGAGCATCACTCCTATTTTTCTATTTAAAAGTCACTAACATTAATCCAAGAAAGGATAAAAGCATTAAATTATTTAAGATTTTTTTTATTATCTATAAAGTAAGCTAGGAGACCTAGGTGGATCTAATCTATAGACATTAAATGTTTTTTAGAAGCATTAAAAAAGGATTTAATGAAAATATTTAAGATTGAGGAGATTAGGTACATAGTCTTATCTTTGGGTGTAATAAATGTCAATATCTTACAATTTTTTAGGTTAGGTTCTTCCAAAAAAAAATAGATGTGACTAGTTGAATAAATGTGTGGGAAGATAGTAAAGAGTGTTGAGCTACAAGTATAATGATGAAGAGCTAGAATACCACTTTTGTATCTATAATTTCCAAGGTTAAGAAAATAAAATATTTTGATGGGTTCAATCTCTTAGGTTTGTGTAACATGATATATAGGATTACCACTAAGGAAATGGTGATAACTATTAGTAAGCTCCTTGGTAATGTTAGCTATGAAGAATAAAATAGTTTCCTCAAAGTTAGGAAAACCCTAAATGTAACTATTATTGTGTATAAGATAATTAATTAAATCATGTAGATAAAGGAGGATATCATGTTACATTAAATAGATTTTAATAATACTTATGATAGAATATCTTTTAATTTCCTTCCACAAGTCATGAGTAAGTTTATTATTTGTAATCTTTATGTGATTATGTGGAAACTATATCTCTTTAGATTTAGTTTAAATTCTAATCATTGAAACTTACATTGAAGTTATAACAACTAACTAGGTCCTAAGTCTATTGGTTCCTCAAATTGATTTTATTATATTCTCTAAAATTTAGTTACTTATCATAATTGAGAGTATCTAATCAATGGACAACAAAAAAGGATTTCAATATCCTTTTTTCACTTTAGGCTCTACAAACCTTAGAGTCTTTACCTCCTAATAATATCTTGAAATAACTAACAATTACATAGGATCTTGGACTAGCATATATGTTGTCATACTTTTAAACAAGGATTTATGAAATTAATACAATAATACTCTAAATTACTTGTAAAACTTAAACTCGTACCCATGAGAACACCAAAATCATAAATCTCCACTTGTTGATGATGTTGGCACCATACCCTCTAAAAATTTAGTAATTCACCTTACACATAGAAACTAGTCACATATTTGCAAGTTGAAGTAACTTGGTCATTGTGAGCATTTGAGAAGAACTTAGAGCATGATGCAATAAAAACCTACCACTATATTCCATCACAAAAATACATTGAAAATTAAATGGTCCTACAAAACAACACATGGCAATAGTATGCATAGTCAAGTTTTGAATTGTGGGCCCTTATTAAGAACATATGCAATGAAAATACATATTCATTATAAATCAAAAATACAAAAAAATCATGAAAATTATCATAATTTTTCATCCTCATGCCCCTCAATCAAAATATTAAATTGATCTCACAACAATATAAATTAACATGATAAATTGAGGGCATGACACATGGATTATAGCATGGAAAGCAGTGGGGACATATTTAAAATCTTGAATGAAGCACTTTAAATGATTTATTAAAGCATGCATGTTAAATGGGAGAGAAATTTATTAGGACAAAGGGGTTGGTCACCAAATAAATAAAATGGTTCAAAGAAGATGCTTAAGTAACTATCTAGGAGAACAAGTCAACTATAAAACAAAAGAAAAATGTAAGGATCCCACACCCATACCTAGGTTTTTAAACATAGGAAAATAAAACCCTCCTAAAAACTCAAAAGGAAACCTAAGGAGATAAATAAATTTTCAGCACAACCAAGGGGACTCGTATCCACTCTTTTGTTCATTATAATGTCTAGGTTCTTATGGAGCAACATTGAGGCTAAATTAATAAGTGAACTTTAGGGATGTCTAGGTGTATGAACTTAGGTTGGGAATGTGTCTCAACTCTAGTGTTTAGATGAAACACTACTAATTATTGGGGCCTATTTAGGTAGGATAAAAATCTCAAGAGCATTTTGACTAAATATGAGAATGTTCTTGGGTAAAATGTTAATTTATAAAATTCAAGGCTCTTCCTTCTTAACAAGAACTATCTAGAGGCTTGTTGACATATATGAATTGTTTAGGTATCTTAGAGACTATTTTATAGGTTCTTACCTTGATATATTTGTAGAGGGGGGCCAACCACACCAATCCTGTAGGCCATGGAGAACCAAGAGTAGAAGGCTAACATAATCTACCTCAAGTTTGACAAGTGTTTGGTGCTAGGGATAGAGAATGAAGAGCACTCTCAGTGCTTCTATCACTCTACTAATCCCAAGAGTTTTAATGGGGATAAACAAGTAGGTTCCTAGAATGAAAATTGTACCTTGAATAGCTCTCTACCAAAGGACGACACAAATTAGAGATGACAACACAATGTGTTGGTGTCTCATAGGTGCGTTGGTGTTGATGAGCCTAGTTTTTGGTCCAATTTTGGGTAGAATCTATAGTTTATTTGCTAGTAGATGTCATTGAATTTAATGTTAAATGTTGGTATTTTCATAATGTTTCCCTCAAACCATTGAAATTAGACTTAATCCTATCTTTGCAAGCTTTAATGACATTTGGCATAATATGTTTATTATCTATATTAATTTTGCATGTGGTTAATGAATGTTCCTTAGAGTGGTTATAGATGTGCAGTTATTATGCATATTGACCTTGCCATCCAGATTTAATACACCAAGTTGAGGAATACACCACCAACTAGGCATGTATCATAACATCCAGCCAAGGAATCGCTCCAAGTCAAAGGAGACCGGAGACAAAATATTCTTCATGCAACTCAATGTAATTTCCTTGTAGTGGAATTTAATGATCGAGCATGCACAAGTGTTATGACTTAGTTGAATCTGTGTTTGGACCTACATGTCTGACCAAATTTCATGCACACGTAACCGCCAACACCCCATTTCCTCTGTTTTCCCTAAATGGCATCCTCCTAGTCGTGGAGTTGACTGCCTCGTTTAGCTGTTAGTATAAATAATGATTTGATGCTCCTTCTTTAGGAGGTTGCATGATTTGATATTGTACTTGCACTCTCCATATTTTAGTAATACATACATTACTCTTTGTACTCATGATTCACAATGAATAAAATAAAGTTATGAGTTCAAGCATTTGAGTTTTCATTAGTTTTAGAGGATACGTATCCAAAGGGGCCCACTTGGTGAGTAATCCATCTTCCTAGTTTAGAATTATTTTAGTATCACTTGTTGTTTAGTACTTAGTTACAAATCTGGCATTGACGGTTCTGATAGCCACTAGAATTTAATTATGTGACTATTCCTGTAGCCAAAGCAGACATAGTGATGTCCAATTTTTTGCTTAGATTTTCATTCCTATTATGCATTTCATCTTAGCACAATCATTGATTTATGTTTACAATTTGCTTCATTCCTTTTCAAGAAATTTAATTTTAGTATTGTGTGTTCCTTAGCTATAGAATAGAATGGCTACTTTGAGTTCCTAGTGCACATAATATGCTAACTAATTTCAAGTTCACGTCCCTAGGTTGACAAGTTAAATGCACCTTCATGATGGTTAAAATGGCTATTCAGGTTAGATGTCCAATCTCTTAATCATGTTTGTAAAGGCTTAGTTATTGAGATCATTGTAGGAGGCCAAAAAATTTGGCACCATTTTCGAGGATGGTGTCAAACTAGGATGTCTTTTGGAGTCATTGGTAGTTTTTCTTGTTGTAGTGTTTCTAGAATTTGATCTTAGTATATCCTCATGTAGGAAGTAATGACCCCCCCTTATTCTTTACCAATTATTTCTGTGAGCTGACTGATAGTGAGTGATACCGCATGCACAGAGGAAGGAGAAGGGATGCTTATGGGAGATTCCTTCCTAACAATCCTAATCCATTCTAGCTAGTTGACTATCAGAATCTACCAGAAGAAGAAGAAGATCCACACCCCTTTGCTAATGCATACCATGATCTGACTAGTTTTGAAGTCTCCTCTAAAGATCAAAATTATCTTGAGAACCCCTTTGCTTTAGAACCACATCGATCAAGCATGGGTGATGCAAATAGGAATAGACCTAACCAAACAGCTTTCCCTTTTCCCATTTCCCATTGGAATGAAGTTGACAACATCAAGAACATTCCTGCCTCAACACTCCCAAAGTTTTATGGACTTGTCAAAGAAGATCCTAATACCTTTTTCTTTGATTTTGGCATACTCTGTAGGAGTTATGATTATACTACTGATGCTCATAGGCTTAAGATATTTCCTACCACTTTGAAAGAGGTTACATTAAGATGGTTCATGAACCTAGGAAGAGATACTGTGGAAACTTAGGAAGACATGAAGGCAAAATTCCTTGAGAAATACAAGGAATATTGCAAAGGAAGTGACATGAGAGGAGGTGATATTTTCAAGATGCAACAAAAGGAAGATGAGAGCCTCAAAGACTACATTGCAAGGTTTCTATTTTTCCTACAAAAATCTCCACACCATACACTTAATGAAGACTCACATAAGTTTATTTTCCTAAGAAGAATCAATGATAGCTACACTAATGCCTTGTACCTCATGGGAGAAGGAGATATTTCCCAAGTTCCTTGGGAAGATATCAAGAAAATGTGCCAGAACTACTCTAGGACAACTTCAAAGAAAGAGAGAGCTTACCAATCTTCCATGGTTAAGTCAACTACTAATGAAATCTCAAGAATGGAGATTACTCGTTTGTTGGTAGACTTCAAGCAAGAAATTATCAATAATCTAGCTACTCAGCTAGATACAATTTAGGCCAAGAAGAAGCAAGAGGAGGCAGAGGAAATTTTGGCATAGTATTTCCCCCACTATAGACAAAATAATAAGGACTACATATGCAAGATGGTAGGTAATATTGAAAGAAAGAATGTTCCACCTGAGTTCAAGCCAATCCAGATTGAAGAAGAAAAAGTCTACTATGTTGCACAAAGGAAGCATTGGGCTCCAAGACAAGGTATGCCACCGGATCCACTATCCTATGCTAGGCCATATTTCAATTCCTAGTCCTCTTGTAACCAATGGAAACCCCCATATCCACCCAATTATGGAGGATATCCACCGTATCCTTGGAGTAACCCTCCAAATGCTTGGCCCAATCATTAGAGTTCTCAACCCAAATGGCAGAAACCCTAGGGGAATTGGCAGTAATTTCAAGGACATTGACAACCACCTCCAAGAAATTGGTAGAAAATGAATTAATGGAGAGGAGGGTAGCAATGTCCTACTCAAAAAACTAGTTACGTGCAACCACCTTCTCAGCTCCAACAGCCTGCTATAATGCTTCCACCTACTAATCCCAACTCAAATGTACCTAAACCCACTCAACTACTAGCTCAGCCAACACTCGATCCAAATAACAAACCACAACAACATCTTGCATACTTTGTTGATTCAAATCAATTCCCTGCATATGTTGTGAGTGTAAGTTATATCCACTTGCATTTAGGTACTACTCTATCGGCCCCTTCCAAACCCATTATCACTGAGCTCCCTGTGCAAGAGGAAGAGGAACCTTTGAATGATGCCATTCATCCTAGTGTACCTAAAAATCCTGAACTAGTCCAAGTCAAGTAGATTGAACAAGAGCCACCATTTCCTATGAGATTGGAAGTTGCAAAAAAGAAGGAAGAAAAGGAGGATACAAATTTTGATATCTTGGATCAGCTGAAGCATATATGTGTCCAAATACCTCTATTTCAAGCCATAAAGGATGTTCTAATCTATGAAAAGGAAATCAAGGAGGCATGTCTTAAGAAGCCATGTAGGTAAAAGAAGGACCCAACTACAGTTCATGTGGTGGGACAAGTAGCTGACATCATGCTGGGAATAGTGACTATTCCCAAATATAATGACCCAGGCAGTCCTGTAGTCATAGTTGTTATAAACAGGGTCCAAGTAAAGAATTCTCCGATTGATTTAGGTGCAGCAATAAATGTAATGACCAAAGACATCTTGCAGTAGCTTAATATCACAAGCATGAGGTCCACTACTACTAGCCTATAGCATGTTGATAGCTCTACTATTAAGCACAATGGTGTAGTGGAGGATCCTGTGGTAGTTCTAGACTCCAAGGAGTACCTAATAGACTTTAGGATTCTTTCTCCTAAAGCTACACTAGGCACAGGTATCCTATTATTATTGGAAGGCCATGGTTAGCAACTATAGATGCATACATTAGATGTCAATTAGGTGATATGACCATTTCAGATTGGAGGAGCACTCAAAAGTTTGCTTTCTATCTGTCTGCTTAGCCATCTCATGATGAAGATAATCCCATATGGCCACATGTTGGTGAAGAGGCCAAGGAAGTGAAATCTGTGGCATAGCTTATGATGCTAGGTAGAAGCTCTTTCATGCAACTCCAAGATGAGGATGAAGTATTGGCTAACATCATTCAGAACCATTTTGAAGTGGAGGAAGCATCATCTTCTCATTTTCCTACTCTAGTCAAGACACTTCTTCTTGCTCTTCCTACAACCACTATTCCTGTAGTCATTCTTTCTATAGATGCTCTTCCTGTAGGCACTATTCCTGCAGATAGACTTCCTGCAGCCACTCTTCCTCCAACCATTGTTCCTCTAGATAGACTTATTGCAGCAACAGGTATGTCCCATACATTGTTTCCATATGAAATAAAGGTACCAAGTGTTAATGAAGCAACCATGATAGAGTTAACTACACTAGTAAAGGTGTCAGAAGGAAAATATTTGAATGTTAATAGTAAACTAAATGAAGAACAACAATTGTTATTGAAAAACCTATTAAGGACCCATCAGCATCCATTTGCATGGGATTATCATGATATGAAGGGATTGGATCCTAAAATTTGTACACTCAGAATTTACATCAGAGATGATTGCACCCTAATAAGACAGCCACAGAGAAGAATTAACCCTGCATTGAGAGATATTGTGAAACGAGAGCTACAAAAATTACTAGATGTAGAATTTATCTACCCCATTTTAGATAGTCAGTGGGTGGATCGACTAGTGATTGTGCCCAAGAAGGGAGGGAAATGGAGAGTTTGTGTAGATTATAGGGAACTTAATGCTACCACCAAGAAGGACCACTTTCCTTTACCCTTCGGGTATGTGCAGGATCATCATGGAAAAAAAAGGCCCTTAAGTGGCGAAAATTTTATAAAAATCAAAGTTAGGCAACTTGAAGTAAAATTTTGAATAAGTTATCCATATTATTTTAAAAATATGTAATAATAGAATTTGTAGAAAATTGAATGTAGTTTCTAAACTTCTAGGTTTTTTTTTAATTAAAAAAACTATTTGGTGAAAATTTGAAATTTCAATGCAGTAGTACTTAAATTTCAAGGAAAAAATAACTAGTTGTTTGTCTGACAACCCTAACCACAATAAAATGATAATGTTTTTTTATAAGATTTTAGATATAAGTAGAGGATTCATGTCCCAATGTGATACATATATTTTTGTAATTTTTTTCCAAGTAAATAATTAATTATGAATATTTTATTACAACTTTTAAAAAACATTAAAGCTCGTATATTTGACCACCTTAACGTGGTCAAAACTTCATGAAATTCATTTTTTTTTAATTCTATAGTATGTGAAGCATAGAATGTGACACATGTTTTAGATTCAAAAGATGTGATACTGTTTGAAAGCTATAGATGTTTTTCAATCAACTTATCAATAAAGACTTTACTCATAATTCAAATAGAAAATGAATAATAATTATTTATTAAATTCAAAGTAAAGCATAATTTATATTGGTGGAAAGCTAAGAATCTCCTTTAAAAACCCTTTTTCATTTCATCAATTTTGTGTAAAAAAAAGTCGTTAGCCACATACCCTACACATACTCATCATATTGGCACTTTTTGGCCCATCATGATCTTGCACATACCCCTTCATTGATCAAGTTTTGGACACACTTTCAGGAAAGCAATACTTTTCTTTTCTAGATGGATTCAATAGCTACAACTAGATCCAAATTACACCAAAAGACTAGGAGAAGACTACATTTACCTGTCAATGGGAGACCTATGTCTATTTGGTGCTCCCATTTGGCTTATGCAACAAACCTAAAAAAATTTAGAGGGCAATCATTAGCATCTTCTCAGACATTTCTCATGATTGCATTTAAATTTATGTGAATTACTTTACCACTTATGGTGTTGATTTTAATCAAGCATCAGAAAATATCAGGAGGGTCTTGCAGAGATGTGAAGACAAAAACTTGTCCTTAAATAGTGAAAAGTGCCTCATGATGATGCAGGAAGGTGTAGTTCTTGGCCACTACATCTCCCATAAGGGAATTCAAGTAGATCTTGCAAAGATTGAGGTAATAAATTTTTTCCCACACCTGCAAAATAGAAAGATGTTAGGAGTTTTTTGGGTCATGCAGAATATTATAGGTGTTACATCAAGGATTTTAGCAAGGTAGCAATGCCATTGTACACTCTTCTCACTAAAGATGTTGAATTTCAGTGGACTGAAGCTTGTGACAAGGCATTTTTTGACTCGAAGGAAACTTTGACTCATGCTCCTGTACTCAAAGGGCGTAATTGGGAGCTTCCATTCCACATCCATACTGGTGCATCAGATTATGCCATAGGAGCAGTATTAGGACAAAAAGAGGGAGTTGTTGAAAACACCATTTACTTTATCAACAAAAATTTACAAGGAGCTGAATTCAATTATACAGTTACATAAAAAAAAATGTTGGTAGTAGTCTATGCACTGAACAAATTCAGGCATTACATAATAGGCTACCAAATCTTTGTGCACACTGATCATGCAACCATTAGGTATTTCATGAATAAACCTTTGATCATAGGTGGATTGGCAAGATGGTTATTGTTGATACAAGAGTTTGATATAACCATTGTGGATAAGCCAGGGAAGGCCAGTGTTGTTGCAGATTTTCTTTCAAGGCTAACTACATTAGAAGATAATCAACCCATAGATGACTCTTTCCCTGATGAGCATCTATTATCCCTCAGTGTACAAATACTCTGGTATTCTGACATAGCTAATTAATTGGTCACATGTAGAGTTCCTTCTCACTTCTCTCCAAAATAGAAAAGGAAACTCATTGAAAAATATTTTTCTTTCTCTTGCATTATTGGATGTTTGTTTTGTACTGGACCTAACCATTTCATGAGGAGGTGTGTGAGAGAAGATTATATGTATTAAATTTTTCATGCATTACGCAACAAACCATGTGGAGGAAACTTTGCAGCCAAGAGGACAACAATGAAGGTTTTAAATACAGGACATTACTGGCCAAAACTCCATAAGGATGCAAGAAGGTATACCTGAAAAATTGATAGATGTCAAAGAATGGGCAAACCAACCAGGTTTGATGAAATGCCACTATGCCCTCAAGTAGTAATCACTCCCTTTGACAAGTGGGGATTGGATTTTGTGGGACCTATTGACCGTCCATCAAATGGTAAGTCTTATATATTGGTATGCACTGATTATGTGAAAAAATGGGTAGAAGTTAAGGCCATGAAGCATGCAAGGGATAACACTGTTGCATAATTTCTTTATGAGGAATTTTTTACAAGATATGGAGTCCCAAGAGAAATAGTGACTAACTGAGGGGCACAATTCACATCAACCCTTGTTGCAACACTAGTTAACGAGTACAACATAAGGCATAGGAAGCCTACTCCTTATCACCCACAGGCTAATGGCCAAGTTGAGGTGACCAACATATTGAAGCCATTCTAACTAAAATAGTAGCTATTCATAGAAAGGATTGGGAAAATAGATTACCAGAAGCTTTTTGGGCATATAGGAAAACCTAGAAAAAAACTACAGGCTTCACCCCATTTGAGTTGTATGGAAAGATAGTTATGATGCCATTTGAATTTGAATACAAGTCTTTGTGGACTATAGTAGATTTGGGGATGGATATTTCTAAGGCACAAAGAGAAATAATCATGCAGCTAAACACTTTGGATGAAATAAGAAGAGCAGCCATATAGCATACAATAGTAGTGTAGAATCAAAGAATCAAGTGGCATGACAAATTCATCAAGGAAAAGAAATTCCAACCAAGAGATTGGGCCCTGCTCTATGACTCAAGATACTAGGATAATGTAGGAAAATTGTAGACAAGGTGGCTAGGACCATATGAAGTTGTTGAGGTCTTTCCTAATGGAGTTGTTCAACTTACTACCATTGACCCTGTCAGGTTCAAATTACTTGTCAATGGTCATCACTTCAAATTATATCATAAGACAGTTTCCAAAGAAGAGTTCCTACAACAATTCACTCCACATTTAGCACACGAGCTTCCTATAGCCAAAGGAACTAGAACTAGTGTCCCTCCTTCTGGCTAACTAAGGTACGTACTCTCTCATAATAAAGAATTTCACTTAGGTGGAAGTCCATATCTTCACCTATCCACCCACCCACCCATCCATCACCACCTTTCCCTATCTTCCATCACTTCATTCCACCTCACCTCACTCCACTTCATTTTCATTAATTGCTCAATTTATTCCCACAAGGTGAGCGGTACTTTCTCCATGATCTTTATAGAAAATATTCCACACATTTAGGTATGTGTGTATTAATTGCTATCTTTAATCATCTTTTAAGTGCATTCATTTAATCACTGTACGTTAGTATAAAATTTTAGATAAAATTCCATCATTCCTTGTCAAATCACCACTCCCATCTCGCATGTGTGGAAACATGTCCAAATTTAGGTTGGGGGAGGGGAAAGAAAATGATGCAAATATATTTCCCATGTGTCAATTTATGCTAGGCTACATCAAAAAATTTAAAATGAGCTGATTTAAAATCTAAGTGAGAGGATGGCTTGCATGTGTGAAGTGACATTAACTATAGCTGCCATTTCTTTCCATCATAATTACCCTTTATCACTCCTTTTCTTTCCATTATTGCCCCTATCGTAATCTTGAGTTGCAAGAGAAAAGGTGAAACAAAGAAAAGAAAAATCAGTCGATATTGGCACTAGAAATTTGGCATGTACTACAGGAAAGTGAGCTTGATTTTTAGACAATAATTGCAAGAAAGAAGTTGCAGAGAATTTGTTTGATTGCAAACAATGGGAGGTGGGTTAATTTGAAATGAACCCATAGTGCATGACATTTTGTTGCAAGATGCATAATGCTTGGCTGAATTTAGAAACTGCAGATGGTCAGATTACTTCCTGAAGCTGGATGGCTTTGATGAAATAATTTCCCTTGAGTTCACCCAAACATTTTCAGAAGGGACATCCATAGTAAAAGGGTTGGAATTTGTGGCAACTGAGGAAATAATTGTAGAGGTCACAGGGTTACCAGCTGATGGAAAAAATTACCCTGCCTCTAGGGATGCTAGAATAGACAACGTCAAATTTATAGAGTTGAATGACCCCCCATTGAGCATTGATAAATAGGGTGCAAAGAGAATGTCTTTGCCTGAACCATGGAAGCAAATAGTTGTTTATGTTATCAAATACATCACTTGTGAGGGTCGCTAGTCAAGTTTTCATTTTGTACACTTCAAAATTTTGAATCACATGAGGCACGAAAGGAGGATGAATGTGCCTAACATTCTATATAATCTTCTCTCAATCATGGCAGTCGAGACCCAAAAAGGTAGGGATAATTTTTTTTCCCACCATAGTATAATTAAATTGTTGGTTGAAAATTCTCTACACAATGTATCTGCAATAACCTGGGAAGAATTTATAAATGTTGATCAAATTAGACCTGAGCATTTTCAACCTAGGGCCTTACCTCAACCCTGTAAGTCTAGCAAGAGATTGAGCATGGTTGAAGCCCCTCTTGATGCTTCAACCTTTGGTGTTGTCCCTTGTGTGAATCCTTCTACAACAAAAGAAACCATAGAAATTAGTTCTTTTAGAATAGAGCACTTAGAAAAAGAAAGTTCCTTTGATTCTGATGATGAAATTCCACTTGAAACCCTAATGAAAACTAGGTCACATAGGAGAGAAGTAGAAATGAGAAAAGGAAAGAAAAAAAAATAGCCTATAGAAAGAAAGGTGCCAAATTCTAAAAAGAGGAAGGCTGGCATTGTTCATCCTGTAGCCAAAGGAAAGCATGAGAAACCTCCCAGGAAATCAGGACCAACTAGGCCTATGATTGGTACACCTCCATAGGAAAGCCCTAAGCCTGGTGAGACATCACACGAGGACCTTGAAGCTCTAATGGGGTAGGTGAATGTTGAAGAAGATATATTTGGGAGAAACAAAGATAAAACTGGTCGATCTTGCTAATATTGCATAAGAGTTTGAGAAAAATTAGGATTTTTTACAGCATGAGCAAGAAGTCCTACAACAAGAAGTTATGTACTAGGATGTCTTGTAGCAACAACACAGACTAGAGCAGGAGTTCCTACAGTGACAACCAGAACAAGAATGAGAGTCCCTATAGCAAGAGGCAAAAGAAGAAATAGTACACCTAGAGCCAGAGATAATTGGACAACTTGAGTCAATGTAGATAGTGCCATATGAGGAGTCGCCATCAACAAAAAGACTAGTAGGAATTCATAATCATCCTAGTTTTATAGTACATGCAGAAATTTTGAATTTATGGAGAGAAATACAAAGAAGGGAGGAAGAATGAAGAAAAAAAATGGAAATTGAAGCAGAAAATTCAAAAGAAGGATGAGGAGATAGAAGAGAAAGATACATAAATTGCCACGCTGAAGCAAAGGGTGGATGATATGGTAGCTTTGGCACCACTGATTTTGGAATGTAGGACCCCTCCAGGGGTCTATGCTCTGATCCTGAAAGAGAAGTATCTCTCTTTTAAGCTGTGAAGGATTGCCTCAGGTTTGAATCCTTCTATTGAGACTCCTATGAAAATTTTCAATGCTTATAGAATTTCCTCCCCTGAAATGAAGAATTTATTGTGTGAGTTTTATTTGCATAATTTTGATGTAACTCAAGAACATGATTGGAACCCATTGTTATATGTTGGGGATGTCCAATTGAGGGCATTCATGTCTTGGGTACAAAATGAGATTAGTTGGGAACACCAACATGGAGCTTATAAGAAGTTGGAGTCTGATATCCCTCTACCCGTTAGAGCTAAATCAAGCAACCCAAGGGATATTTATAGAGAATGGTATAGAATGATTCTCAGACCTAGCTATGGAAACAATATTATGCCTTGGTTTGAGGCAGTTTATAGTGAATATGAGGTAAAGATAGCAACAAAGGAGGAAACTATGAGAATATTTCTATCACAGAGATGGAATAGTCTATCTGATGAGCTGAAGCAGGTTGAGCCTCATTCCATCCACATTTATGTTGTAGCACTAAAGAAGATTGATAGGTATATTCAGATTGGGAGAACTTAGAGATGGAACAGATTTGATAGATTGGGAGAATTTTATTAGGATCTTGATTCATGCACTACAACCACTGATGTTGGCCAACTATCAGTTACAAATTTCAAAGCTTTGACCAAGCAAAAGAACTCTTCCCCTACTACAGGACCAACAAAATGTTAGGTTGGGGGGAGTGATGAGTGTAGTTTTTGGTCTAATCTTGTGTAGAATCTATAGTTTATTTGTTGGTAGATGTCATGGACTTTAATGTTAAATGCTGGTATTTTCATAATGTTTCACTCAAACCATTGACATTGGACTTAATCCTATCTCTGCAAGCTTTAATGACATTTGGCATAATATGTGGATTATCTATATTAATTTTGCATGTGGTTAATGAATGTTCCTTAGAGTGGTTATAGATGTGCAGTTATTATGCATACTGACCTTGCCATGCAAATTTAATATGCCAAGTTGACGAAGACACCGCCAAGTGGGCATGCATCATAATGTCCATCCAAGGAATCGCTCCAAGTCAAAGGAGGTCGGCGGCAGAAGATTCTTCATGCAACTGAATGCAATCACCTTGTAGTGGACTTCAATGATTGAGCATGCACAGGCATTACTGCTAAGCTGAATCTATATTTGGACCTACATGTTTTACCAGATTCCATGCACCTGTAACCACCATCACTCCATTTCCTCTATTTTCCCTAAATGGCATCCTCCAAGTAGTGGAGTTGACTACCTCATTTAGCTGTTAGTATAAATAATTATATGATGCTCCTTCTTCAGTAGGTTACATGATTTGATATTGTACTTGCACTCTCTAGTTTTCAATAATACATAATTACTCTTTTGTACTCATGATTCATAGTTAATAAAATAAAGTCTAAGTTCAAGCATCTAAGTTTCACTAGTTTTAGAGGATACTTATCCAAGGGGGGCCACGTTTTTAGTAATCCATCTTCTTAGTCTAGCATTAGTTTAGTATCACTTGTTGTTTAGTACTTAGAAATCTAGCACCATTTGTTCCTACAGCCACTAGAATTTCATTATGTGACTATTCCTGCAGCTAAAGCAGACAAGGCAATGTCCAGTTTGTTGCTTAGATTTTCATTCCTATTATGCATTTCAGCTTAGCATAATCATTGATTGATGTTCAATATTTGTTTCATTCCTTTTCAAGAAATTTACTTTAAGTATGGTGTGTTCCTTAGTTGTAGAATAGAATGATGACTTTGAGTTCCTAGTGCACATACTGTGCTAACCCATTTCAAGTTCATGTCCCTCGGTTGACAAGTTAAATGCACCTTCCTGATGGTTGAAATGGCTATTCAAGTTAGATGTCTAATCTTTGAATCATGTTTGTAAAGGATTAGTTATTAAGATCATTGTAGGAGGCCAGCAGGTGCCTGTATAGAAAGATAGTAGAAGAGAACAATCAAAAGTGCAAGAAACCTATTGATAGCTTAGTGGTTGAGGTTTAATGTGATGACTAAAATGGTAAATGATGGAATAACCAAAATAACAAGAAAGATGATATAGAACTGGAAAGATCAAAGGTGGTGAAGATTTAACTCACAAGAGGTCCAATTTTCCAACAAGCTCCACATGAACGAGTACCTACACATAATAAACAAGGGGAAATATTGGGGTTGTTTTAGAGCTTGCCATAGTCAAACCTCCATTTTGGTGTTTACATCTCTATGGATAGCTAGATAGATAAAGAGATATAGAAATATGATAAAGAAGCTATGCTAGAAAGTAAAATACCAAACACTACAAGAAACACTATGCTACTCAAATCCAACAACAAAGCAATAGTAAGAAAGCAATACCACCCCCAACCAAAGGAAATCAAGGCCAATGAGAGAGGAATACAAGTCTACAACTATGGAAAAGTCAACATAGCCATAGTGACATCAAAAGTAGTATCACAAGACACCAAGTTGCAACTTTTGTGGTAGATGTGAAGAATGTTGTGATTGTTGAAAGAATTGATAGTGTAGCTAGTAGCTCAAACATATGAGAATTATCATGAATCTCTACTAGAATTGTCAAGAATGTGAAGAAGATGGAATGACAATGAAAGATAGCCATTTGAATGCTAATTAGGAGGGAGAGACCTATTCAAAGGTCTATAGGAAGGCATAGGGGCACTACATTTTGTTGTAAATGGAGAATGTAATGGCTCTATAGATTCTAGAGGAAGGAATCCTTTCAAGATGACAATGTGTTGCTCAGGTGTCCACATTCCATGTGAATGTACCTAACATAAATTCCCCCAATGACACTTAAAAAAAGTTCCAATTGGATGGAATATGGATGGGTGATGTGGAATTACACAGTTGGGTTTGATTTTTCTAAGGTGGAGGGTGTAAAAGGGGAATTCACAAGGGGGGTGGAAATTCACTCCTATTATTTTCCCCCACTTTAGCAAACATGAATGCCAATGAGTGTTCAGTAAAATAGCTCAAAATTTTTCCAAGAAAATATATTTGAATTCTCAAGGAAGTGGGCTGCAATCTGGCATACTCAAAATCAGAGGGCTAGAAATGGCTCCACAAGTACTCTCTCATGAGGAGGATTGAACAAAGTGCACTAGAGGCCCGTAGAGAAAAATTGGATAGATCCTACAAGATGTAAGCTCTTCATAAGTCTTCAGACCTGCAAAGAATGCACCTCCATGTACTCTCTCCTGAAGGAAGCTTGATGTAGGGGACTCCATAGAGTTGGATTAGAGAGAAACTTCATAGGAACACCTATAAAGTAACATGTTAATCCATAGAAAAAATATGATAGAAAACAAGAAGCCATAGAAGAAAGAAAGAAGATAGTCATTCAGACAATCAATAAATTGAAGGGAGAGCTTTTGAAGGGGTCCCTCTTGAACCCTTCAAAAGAATAGGGGTCCACTCAAGGGACACATTGTTTGAAAGTGCAAGATTATTTTTTGTGAATCAATTCAACATCAAGGAATCCTTTTGAAATATTTCACTTCATCAAGGAATTTGAAAGGAAGAAGTCCCCCTCACAAGGGGAAGATCAAAGCTTCACTCACAAGAGGAGATGATCCCTCCTCAAAGGAAATTTTCTCAAATTATTTCTTTACGAACCTGTGATGAAGCAAAATAATTCCACTGGGTTTCCTTGTTGAGGAATAAATTTTTTGAAAAATATTTTGGAAAGGCTTTCAAGAAAACATTTGTTGGCCACCAAATGTATTTTTTGAAAATCAAAGTAGTATGAGATCCCCCCCTTAGGATGGTTTGTGTCAAACACAAAGGCACATGACATCCTAAGGAGAGAAGAGAAAGAATTAAAAAGTGATGTGGCCCATGGAACATAATGAGATATAACCATGGTTATGTTGTCACACATGTGAGGGACAACACATGAGCACCACCACATCATTAAACAAGCAGCAGATATAGATGCAAAGAAAGGAGAGACAATAAAATAATGAACAAGAGATAGAGGTGATTTGATATTTCAAGGTCAGAACTACTCATAAATACAGATAGACAAGTATAATAATATATAAATTAACTATCATCAAATGCCTACTATATCAGACCATGTGAAGAAGAAACATGAAAAAAAAATAAAAATAAAAAACTGGGTCAACATGGAAGGGAGGCCTAAATGCCCCCAACACTTTGCATCATCCCTAATTATCAAAAATTAATACATGACAAAGGGAAGAATGATCTGACAAATAGAAGAAGTTTCATGACACAAAAAACTTTTGTATCCAAGCACCTACAAGGGTTACAAGGGTCATCCAGGAACATATAAAAAACGAATGGGGGAACACAATACACACATGCAATCTAATCTATAGATAAAGAAGGGGCACCTACCTAGTCCTCATCAACCAAGATCTCATCATTCTCCCAACCTAGATCACTATACAGGGAGGGAGGATGAGCCCTTGGTTTGCAAGGGAGAAATATCAAGGGGGGAACCCCCGATCCTCCTGCAACAAGATCCAAGGAAGAAGGTCCCTCAAGGTCTTCTCCACTCAAATCCTATGAGGTGAAATTCAATTTTTTTGCAAAGATCGTTGATAAGGTTGGGACCTCATTCACAAAGTTGAACATGCACTTCACCAGAGTTCCATGGGTCAACTCAATGGATGATGGAGGCAACACCTGAGATCCACTACTAGGCTTATTGAATGAATCAGGAGTAGTAACAAACTTTGAGGATGTTGAGGCTTCCTCCATCACCAGGATGACACAAGCCAATGTAGAACCACCCTTCAAAGAAGGTGAACACTTCTTCCAACACCCTTTGCAAGAGGGGTCATCCTCCATCTTCCACTTCATTGGGGGATTTGAGATTTGCATAGATGAAGCAGAGGGCCTGGAGGAAGAGTAGAAAATTGCAATAGACACCACTGAAGTGTTCAACATGTCTACATGTTTTCAAAATGGTGGGATGTATAGGAGGGATATAAAAAGGGTCAGCTCAATTGAAGGAGTAATGAATACCTATACCCTCTTTGGGTGAGGATCATTTATGCTCATGGTGGGAGCCAAAAGAAAGAGTAAGGATGAAGGAACTAAAGTAGAGTGGAGGGAAAAGGTGCACATAGTAGAAGATGAAAAAGTAGGAGTTGTTGACTCCTTTGCCTTCTTTTACAAGGTAGATTGATCAACGGCTAGAGCCTTCCTCCAATTCTTGTGCTCATGTGTAAGGCAGTTTCTATGACTCCAAGAGCTAGAGTTTGCAGCCTAAGAAGGGATGGAAAAATCCTATTCAACCATCAGAATATCCATCATGGTTGTTTCCTATAGAGGGAGGGACTCTTGGATGGGAATGGGAGGGAGAGATGGAGAGGATGATGGAACAATAGCAGGGGGAGAAGACTCTAATGCCTTAGCAGTATGCCTCTTCACATTCACTTCCTTAGAGGCAGGAGTAGTAGGAGGCCACAAAGGTCGATACATAGAGGACACTCCATGGGGACTCTTCCCCTTACCATAAAAAATGGGTTGAGGCACCATAGGTAAGATAGGAAATTTAAATATCAAATGCTTGGGGTTTCGCTAAGTGGGAACCATCAGACTCTCTAGAAAACTACTAGTAGTAGGGGTCAATGGCACCACAACAAGGTGAGAGGAAGTGATAGGTGGGATAATAGAGGAAGAAGAACAAGGGCTCTAAACACACTTATCTTCTTCCCTTTTTTGAGACAAGTTAGCCTCACGTTCCGCCTTCATGCAAGCTCCATGCGAGATGGCATAGGGGGAAGGAGGGTATCTCACTTTAGGTATTATGCCCCCACTCTTGTATTGCACATAAGTTCAATACACGAGGTATATCCTAGGGGGAAGCACAATAATAGGGGTAGGCCATAATTGATCCATTGAGTAACCCTCATGTACAATCGATGGTCTGTAACTAGTGTCATGGACTACATGCACCGAACCCTCATTGGATAACTTTAAACAATTATGTACTATCAAGTGAACTACATTCATAGCAACCAACTAGGAGATACCTACTTTCAACCTAAGTAGTTTAGACCCCAGGATGATGTCAAAGAGTGCATATACAGATCTAGGCCCAAGTAGGACTAACAAGGTGATACAACTGATGGGTGGAACAAAAAGGCCATCATGTGTACGTATGGTGATTTTGGACTTTTCATACACATCCTTATGCAAAATGTTGATTAACATAATCTCCTCAATAATGAAATTCACTTGACATGTAGGGTCAATGAGAACATAAGTTATAGTATTCCCATTGATACATGTATGGATGTATTAGGGAGGTACTTCTCTATTAGAGTTCATAAAAAAAAATTGTGAGGTGAACATTATAGCAAGAGATCCACTAGTAGGTTGTGAAAATGGGATGGGAAGATGTAAGAAGAAAGCCATTTCTACGTACACTAAGAAAATCTTTCACAAGAGCCCCTAAGGGTTTTACAATTAGATGGTGAACAAATCAAGTGTTGCAAATATGAGCAATTTTGGTGGTGTTGTCATTAATGTTGTCTTTGATGTCAACACAGTTTAGTATGTTACAGATTGTACATGTATGGCTGAGATGCTACTGAGATGTTGTGAGTACATGGAGCTATCTCTATAGTGTTGTAGATGTGCTCGTTTGATAAGTTTCCAAGTGCTTTTGAGAAAAATAAATAAATAAGAGAAAATAGAATGTTGAAAGTGTTCAAAATGTGCTCCAGTATGTGCTCTACATTTCTCCTGTGTTGATCTTATGCTTGTGTAGACATGAAGGTTTGATAATGGTGATTTAGTGGTTATATCTCTTGAGTTTTAGCTTCTACTATGATGGTATGTGAAATTTACGTTCACCAATATGTGAACTGTTTTGGAAAAGTTAGTATTCTGTGGACTGGGAGAAATATTGTTTCTCTACAAATTTTCAATATTTCATTTCAGATCTTGTGGATTTGGAATATGTCTTGTGAAGTTCTTTTTTGTCTTGTGGAAAAGAGGTTTGAATATTGGTGATTTAGAAGTCATGTTTTAGTAATTCAATGTGAAGTTTATATAGTTCAGTTGGATTAGTGAAAGATGTTCAGTGGTTGATTGTGGATATATCTAGAAGATTCTAAGATGTATTCTCATGCTTAAGGAAGCATGTTGTGGCATCTGTGTGTCATCTTCTAGTTTGGAAGCATGTACATCAATGATTATTTGTGTTTCCATTAGGTTTGGCTGACCTAGTGTTTACAATTCATTCAAAGAATAAAATTAATTTGAGGAAGTGTGTGATTGATCAGAGACATCATTTTTCAGTCTTGATTAAAAATTTTATTGGTCCACTCTTATTCCTTTCCACCATGGGAATTTTGATTTTCCAACCTATTTTGAATTTATGAAATGAGGTATTTATGGCCGACCTTGGAGAAAGTTTCTAAGGTTGAGGATGGTATAACATAAATTCAAAGTGTGAAGAGTTGTATGATAGTGTGATGCAAAGTGATGAAAGTGAGCCATAGATCATAAGATCAGAAGTGTGTGTGTGAATTGTGATAGTAGTTTTTTTGTGTGTTGAAGGTAGTGATCTGAAGGTTTCTACAATCCTACGGATGTGCATTAATTTATATGGTGGATCTTTTGTTCTCTTTTGTATCTGTAGGTAGTGAGCCTCCCTATTGGACAATGATTCCTTTTTGCAGGAAGTGAGCCTTTATATTTGGATAGTGATTCCTCTTCTAGGCTGTGATCCTTTGTTTTATAATATTTTATATTGTGAGTTGACCCTCACTGTGGTTTTTCCCTCATTGGGTTTTCCACGTAAAAATCTAGTGTTCATTATGTTGATTTCCTTTTAGTTATTTGTGTTCCATACTCTTAATAAAAAAACAGTGTGGTTCTGGAATTAATAAGTGTTGAAGTTCTAAGTTTGAATTGTGTGAAAACTAATTCACCCCCCCTCTCAGTTGTCTTACACCTATTTAACAATTGGTATCAGAGCTTTGGCTCCTTGTTGTTGAGCTTAACTACTTAAGAAAGATATGATGGCGCATAAGTTACTGATCCCTATGTTCAATGAAACTGACTATAATGACTGGAAGGGACATATGAAAGGATACATTATCTTTGGTTTTAAGACCTATAAGGATAATGAGACAAAGTATACACCCCAATCTAGTGGACTTACTACTACAAATGAGATCTCTGCTTATGAAGAAAATGAAAAGGTGAAGTATGCTATTTGCAGTGGTTTATCTAAAAATGAGCGAGCGAAGGTTTCTTCTTTGGAAACTACATAAGAAGTTTGGAAGAATTTGGAGGATATGTATGAAGGAAATAAAAGAGTGAAATTGGCAAAGAAGCTGGTGGTGAAGCATAGATTTGTGAATCTAAAGATGGAAGGTGAAGAGTTTACAAGTTTCTTTCAAAGATTTGAACTGACTACAAATGAAGTTAGAAATCAATGAGGAAAACTATCAGATGAAGATATAACTGAGAATATCTTGATAAGCTTACCAGAGTGCTACAGTGATAAAATCCCAATCATTGAAGAAGTATATAATCATAATACTTACACTTTGGAATGGTTGTTTGGCACCTTACAAGCATTTGAGTTGAGAAAGTTCTAGAAAGAGGAAAATATAGAAGAAAAGATAGAAAAAAAAGGTTAAGGTATTGAATATTGAAGAGGAACTAGATATTGATGGTGTTGATGAGTTGGAAGCAAACTTCACCAAGAAGTTAAAGAAAGGTACCGAAAAGTATAAAGTTATGTTTCCCTTTAAATGTTTTAGTTGTGGTAATATTGGTCATTATGCTTCGAGATGTATGAATAGAGTTGTGCATAAGAAGAACAAGGATTATAAGGATAAGGATAGGAAGGATAAGAAATATAAGAAGCTATACTATGTTAAAGAAGAAGTAGGAATTTTTGATGATGAATCTAAAAATGAGGTTGATGATAGTGAATGCTTATTATTAGCTTTGGAAAGTAAATTTGTATCCACTAACCCTGGAAAATGTGTAAGCAAGAAGGCTCGGAAGAGTAAGAGAAATAGGATGGAAGGTACTTTTGTTACCACTTTTCATGAAAGTCAAGATGAAGACTACTGGGTAATTGATAGTGGATGTTCTAATCACATGACTAGAGATAACGACAAGTTCACTAAACTTGAGAAATATGATGGCCATTTAGTTATGTTTGGTGATGATTGAGGAGAAAATATTTGCGGGAAGGGTTCAATTAGTTTTGATGGAGTGCATAGTATTGATGATGTATATTATGTGAAGGGTTTCAAGCATAACCTTCTTAGTGTTGGTTAGATGTGTAGCAATGGTTTTAAACATGTGTTTTAGAATAATTCCTATAAAATAAAAAAAGAATTCAGGAATGGAGATATGATTCTTGTTGGAAGAAGAACTCATGGAAACATCTATCAATTGAAAGGAGTTGATGGTCATTGCCTTGTATTTCAAATAAATGAAATTTGGTTATGGCACCATAGAATGGGACATGTCAATTTTGATAACTTGGTCAAGATCAGTACAAAAGTGATTGTTCAAGGACTACCTAGAATCACAGGACCTAGTAATGCTATTTGTAGAAGTTGTTAATTGCGGAAACAAACAAGATGAAGCTTTAAGGGAAAAGAGCATTCTACTACCAGAATGCTAGAGTTAATTCATAATAATCTCTATGGTCTGACTAGGACTGGAAGCCTAAATGGTGGCAGATATTTCATGTTGCTTATTGATGATTATACTCAAATGACATGGGCTGCTTTTCTTAAATAAAAGACTTAGGCTCTGGATAGGTTTAAGGTATATAAAGCGAGAGTGGAAAATGAAGTAAAATTAAAAATCAAGTGTTTGAGATTTGATAGAGGTGGGGAATTCACCTCTAGTGAATTTAATACAATATGTGAACATGGCATAAGAAGATCATTTTTTGCTCTGAGAACCCCTCAACAAAATAGAGTCGTTGAAAGGAAAAACTAGATAGTATAGGAAGCTGCTAGAACCATGATGAAATAATCAAATGTACTAAATGTGTACTAGAGAGAAGTGATACATACTGATGTTTATTTTCTTAATAGAGTTTAGATCAGACACAACAACACTAAGACACCTTTCAAGTTATGGACTCGTAAGACACCTACAGTGAAATATTTCAAGCTATTTGGAAGAAGATGTTATATTAAAAGAGATGATGAAAATATTGGAAAGTTTCATGCTAGATGTGATGAAGGAATCTTTCTTGGATACTCTACTACTAGTAAAGCATACAAATGCTTTAAAAAAATATTGAGAAAGATTGTTGAAAGTGCTAATGTGAAAGTTGATCAAGACATATGCAGACCTATTGAGATTAGTGAAGTTGAACCTTATGATCCCATATGTGGTCATATACCTAAAGAAAACAAGGAGAAGGAAGAAGAGGAGAAAGAAGAAAAAGTGGAAGAAGGAGAAGAAGAAAATGAATCAAAACCTAATGTCAGAACTCCTAAGTATGTACAGAAGAATCATTCAGAGGACTAGATAATTGGAGATAGAAGTGAAGGTGTGAAGACAAGAAGAAAAGTTGAAGTAGATGTAAATTTGTTTCTATTATCTAAAATTGAACCCAAATCTGTAAGTGAAGCATGTGAAGATGAGAGTTGGATGAGAGCTATGAAAGAAGAATTGCAGCAGATAGAAAAGAATCAGACATGGGAACCAGTCCCTAGGCCTATGAATAAAAATGATTGGTTCAAAATGGGTGTTCTACAATAAGCTAAATGAAAAGGGAGAAGTTGTAAGAAATAAGCCAAGACTGGTGTGTAAGGGATATTCACAAGTTGAAGGTATATATTTTGAAGAAATTTTTTCCCTTGTGGCCAAAATGGAATTTATTGCATTCATCTAAAAAGGGTCTGGATAATCTAATTAATTAAATATGATTTATTTGATTAATTAACACTTCAATTCATCTACTATTAAATAAATAGAAATATTTATTTATATAGTTCACATTTAATTCTTCTATCTTTATCATATTATTTGATTATTATTATCTACTTCTTATATAATTATCTATTTATTCTATCTTAATCACATCATTCTATTTTAATTAACTAAACAAGTTTATATACATTGTTTTATTTGATTACCACATTTCTTCCTAAATTGAATAAATCCAAATATTCAATCAAAGCCTATTTCTAAAACTATTTCCTCTTGTCACTCATCATTATGTACCAACAAAATTAGATATTTCATATCTAATTAATTCAACTCTACCTTCATGGACAAATTTGGAGACAAATTGGTGACAAATTACAGGAAAAATTTATCTTCTTTCATTGATTCTTCCTATCCTCTCACAAAATACTTTTGTGGGGAGGAACAATCTCCATAATCTTCTTATAATTATTCATCCTTCACCATTCAATCTTTCAAATCAAATCCAGACCCTTACCTGCTACCACATCACAAATATGTTGTCGTGAATCTATAAATACAACTTGTTTTCACAGGAAATAGATCCCAACTTTGTGCAATCTTACTCTGCAAAAATAGCATTAGAAGCATTTGAGAAATTATCATATTAGTAAAAAAGAAATCATCATTTTTAGAATCATATTAGAATCATCTTAGTTTTACAATCATGGTTCTTCATATAACTGCATCATAGTTTATTTCATCAGTTTTCATGTCATTTTCATCTATAGGATTACATCATATCATTTAGCAATTACCATATAAGATCTGATTCCTGCATCTTACATCATCTCATTCTCTAGATTGGGATTTTAACATTCACAATGCTTACAAAATCTGAGAGCCCCTGTGATTTAATAAATCTTTGGAGTTAGAGAGAAATTAGATGCTTTCAACAGATTTCTACTTTAATTAATTTAATTACTATTTAAATATATTGATATAATTTCTTATTGATTTTTTTTGTTATTCCTTTACACATATTTTACTCACACATAAATTAGAAATCTTTATTGCATGGGGAGTATTCCATTGAGCAATCTTTATGCCTTTCACAACTGCTACCATCTCCAAAATCATATGGGTAGCCATCAACATTAATAGAACAATCATCACAACCTACCATAGTTTTGGATGATAGATTTGTAAAGGAAAGTACATTAGAAGATGAATCTGAAGATAAGGCCATCCTCAATTGGTCTAGACAAAGATGAGGAAGCATCTACATCGGCAACTATCAGCATAAAGACATATCAATATGGAAAGGGAAAAACAATATTAGAGAAAATGGGGTATGAAGGACAAGGACCTATTGGAAAAAGAAAAGAGGGAATTGTAGAACCCATTCAACCTCTCACACTTTAGTCAAAAGACAAAACAGGACTGGATTATACAGGGGAAACAAAAGAAGAAAACACTCATAAAGTTATTGAAAGAATCCTTCAAATGCAAGATAGCTCTGAAATAGATTCTAATGAGTATGAGTGGGATTCTTTATCAGAAGCATCATACAAGGACATACCAATTGATTTCATAAAATAGTATGCACCCACATGTGAGGAGGGACAAAGCTCTGGGACTAGACCCCTTGTATTTGGATCACAAAATATCGATAGCTCAAGTGAGGATGGAAAAATATCAAGTGAGATAGATGATTGGGAGGAGAGTAATATTATAGACCTTGAGATCACCACTAACAAATTTGAAAAAATTGCTATTAGAACCCTTACTACCATTGACCTTAGCCAATCTAATGACTTGTTACCCTAAATGCATCTAAACTTATCGATTGGGAACCAACTGAACCTATCAATATTCCTATCTTTGCGAATGATGATGTTATCATAAATTTCCTTTGTTGCGATGAACCTGATACAAGTTCTAATCGTAAATATCATAATGACACTTTCGGTTAGGGTATGTGTAGGATCATGATGGGCCAAAAAGTGGCAATATTCATGGGTATGTGGATGATGACTTTTTTTACCCAAAATTGATGAAATGTAAAGGGTTTTTAAAGGAGATTTTCAACTTTCCACCAATATAAATTATTCTTTACTTTGAATTTAATAAATAATTATTATTCATTTTCTATTTGAATTATGACTAAAGTCCTAATTGATGGGCTGATTGAAAATCATCTATAGCTTTCAAACGGTATAACATTTTTTGAATTCAAAACATGCGTCACAATCTATGCTAAGTGAATTTCTAATATTGTACTAGTTTCTAAACTAGATAATAGTATCAAAATATGTATTGCCTTCAAAGATCTCAACAAGGCACAAGCAAATGATGATTTTCCTTTGCCAAACATTGACATTATTGTCGACTAAACAATAGGACATGCCATGTTATTACTAATGGATGGCTTCTTAGGTTACAACCAAATCAAAATAGCACCAGAGGATCAGGGGAAAACAACATTCACATGTCCATGGGGAACATTCTGTTGGAATGTCATGCCTTTTGGGTTGAAAAAAATGGATGCCACACATTAGGGAGCAATGACCACCATTTACCATGACATGATGCATACCTTAATGGAGGATTACGTGGATGATATATTAGCAGAGTCATATACTAGATAAGGACATCTAGAGATCCTAGATAAAATTTTTACTAGATTAGAGAAGTTCAATGTTAGATTAAATCCTAAGAAATGTGTGTTTGCTATTACATCAACAAATTTTCTAGGATACATAGTTTCGGAAAAAGGTATTGAAGTGGATCCTACCAAGGTCAAGGTAATAATAGAAATGTCACCATCGAAGAGTATCAGTCAACTATGATCTCTACAAGGAAGGCTACAATCAATCAGGAGGTTTATCTCCCAATTAGCAGACAAAAGTCATCCCTTCAATCATTTGCTACATAAGAATGTCTCCTTCAAATGGGATCAAGGATGTGAAACAAATTTTAATCAAATAAAGCAATAAATGATGTCACCCATCATATTGATGCCACCAACAAAAGAGAGACCACTATTGCTATACATTGCAACAATTGAGATTTCTTTAGGTGCTCTATTAGCACAAGAAGATTGTGTGGGAAAGGAACAAGCTATCTATTATATTAGCAAGACTTTGAATGGTTATGAGATAAATTACACCTTCATCAAGAAAGCTTGTTTGGAAGTGGTGTTTGCTACTCAGAAGTTGTGGCATTACATGTTAGCCAACATGGTCAAACTCATAGTGAAGATTGATCAGTTAAAGTATTTACTTAACAAGGATTCTCTAACAGGAAGACTAGCCAAGTGGGCCATGATCTAGAGTGAATTTGATATCCAGTATGTGGATCAAAGAGCCATCAAGGGTCAAGTGATAGATGATCAGTTAGCTAAAGCTCCATTACTAGATGATTGTCCAATGAACATTGAGTTTCCTGATGCAAACATTCTTACTATGACAACACAACAATGGAGGCATTATTTTGATGGGTCCTACACACAACGTGGGTCAGGTGTGAGAATTCTATTTGTTACACCTCAAGGACGTACCATCCCAAATTCCTATAGACTCATTTTTCCATGTACAAACAATGTAGCTGAATATGAGGCATTAATCATTGGCATCAAAGTGGCAGTTGAATGGAAGATCATAGAGTTACAAGTACATGGAGATTCACAACTAGTCATTTATCAGGTAAATGATGAAAATCAAACCAAATATGAGAAGTTGATGCCATATAAGAAAATGGTGGATGATTTCAAAAATTATTTTGTGGATATCAAGTTTGAACATATTCCAAGGCAAGAAAACAAAGTTGTTGATGCCATGGCAATAATTGTTTCTCTCTTACAAATGCAAGAAAAGCAAGGTCATTATGAGTTTATGGTGGAACAAGTGTCTAACCTTGCTTATGATAATCTTGAATCTCAAACCATATTCCATTTAGTTAATGTTGAATCCTTAATTTATGGAAAGACCTATGCTTAACTAAAAGACAATATCCTTCCTCCTGATCTTTCTAGAAACCAAAAACTTAACTTCATTTTCCAAACTGCATGACATACTTTAATTACTGACATACTTTACTGTCGAGGTCTAGATGGTACTCTCCTTCAGTGTCTAGAACATAACGAGTCTAAGATAGCTTTACGTGAGATTCATGAAGGTATTTGTGGAACTTATTCAAGTAAACTAACCCTAATGAAGAAACTCCTCTGTTTGGGGTATTACTGGGCGAATATAGAGGAGTCTTTTTAGTTTATTAAAAAGTTCCAAAAATGTCAAATCCATGGCAACCTAATCCATGGACCAGCGCAATAATTGTAACCATCCACTTCAACATGGCCTTTTCGTTAGTGGGAACTAGATCGGGTAGGAAAGATTAATCTATCTTCATCTAATGGGCACAAATTTATAATCACATCCACAAAATACTTTACAAAGTGGATAGAAGTTGTTCCCTTGACAACAATCACTAGAAAATAGATTTCTTCTTTCATACTGAATTACCTAATCTGTCGGTAAGGTATCCCTCAATCCATTTTCACAGACAATGGTAGACCTTTTAAGAACAAGGATGTTCAGGAACTATGTGAGAAGTTTCATATCCAATATCATTTTTCAACCCCATACTATCCTTAAGAAAATGGCCAAGTAGAGGCCTCAAACAAAACCATTTTGAAAATCCTAAAGAAAATAGTTAACGATGTTGGACGTGATTGGCACATTCAACTAAATCTTTCTCTATGGGCATATCGAACTACCATCAGAACACCTACAAGAGCTACACCATATGCCTTGGTATATGGATCAAAGGCCATACTACCTATTGAGATTAAGATACCATCCCTCAGTGTGTCATTGAAGGGAATTATTTCAGATTGGGATCATAGAGTGTCTAGACTTGAAGAGCTGGAACTGTTGGATGAACATCGTCAACAAGTTGTGAACCATTTGAAGGCATATCAACAGAGGATTTCTAGAAGCTACAATCGTAGATTAAAACCTACAACATTTTAGGTTGGTGACTTTGTCTTAAAGGAAAACCCTCAAAATCAAGAAGATAGAGAAAAGAAAGGGAAATTTGAACCTAATTGGCTAGTTCCCTTTGTTGACATATCAGTCTATGGATCTGGAGCCAATCAACTATCTACACCTTAAGGGTATTTTTTTGATGAACCTATCAACAATATCCATCTCAGGAAATTCTATACTTGAATTGTCTAGTGCATGGGAAAATGGTCGCCTTGATGAAAACCTAGCAAACAGGTGTCTTGGAGACATAAAAATACAAAAAAAAATCAAAAAATAGAAAAATACAAAAAAAAATCAAAAAAGAGAAAAATACAAAAAAAAATAGAAAATACAAAAATACAAAAAAAATGCAAAAGAGAAAAATACAAAAGAAAAAATCAGAAAAGAGAAACATACAAAAAAATCATAAATATGAAAAATTACAATAAAAACACGTAGTGAAAACCTGGAAATAGGCGCTACTTGTGATTTAAAATAGCTTTTCCATCTATTCGATACACGTCTTGATTGTTCACTTTCACCATCATTTATGCCTATCATTGAGAGAAACATCAAGTACATATCTTGGCAAAGTGGTTGTGTCTCACCCTAGCTTGGGGGAAAAATCTTGAACTCACTGGGGGCAATAAACTTTGGACTTAATCAAATAGACAATAGTAGTATGACAACAAAGCAAACACAATGATCATAGGGAAACTCAACATTGGACATACATCAAACATCAAAACATTTCAGAAAATCAATCATCCACATCAAAATAGCTGAAATCAAATCAATCAAAACAACTCTAGATGGATGATATTCTTTTGAATCATGATTTTATCTCTTTAGCATGAATGGTCAAATCTTGTACTTTTACTTTTTTTATCATTTCTTTGGAGCAACTCGATGATGTATTGACCTAAAGAAGCTAGGAAGGAGAATGGTATTTTATTTGTCTACTGTTTGTGAGTTAATCATTATTATTGTGTGAATGGTTGTGAGACATGCTCTACAAAGTATCACTGATGACATTCCAAATTCACATAGGAAAATGATTGATTCTTGTCTATTTACACAAAAGTATACATCATGTCTCAAAATATATCAAGGATCCAATCATGGAGCTATGTAGTGCTCGCCCCAGATGATGCGAACATCTCTATACCAATCCTTCCCCCACCAGATGTACTAGGATCTCTCGGATCTCTTAGTAGAGGCTATGTTACACCCCTTCTAATAGTCCTGGAATGAGTCCTCCCAGATTGATACTAAGCATAACTAACTCTCTACTCAGTAGGAACCACCTCATGGCATCATCCTTTATAGTACTCAGCCTCTCGAACCACACAAGTCACCTCTCTCATGTAATCAGGTATTGTGGTACCCTCGGCCACTCTCTACAATCTATATGCTAATCCTTGTTCCTGCTCTGTAATCTATCTAGTTACATCTCTCTTTGTTATCAAAGAAGTTATCTATTTCTGTGTAGTAGTCAATTGTGCTTGTACCTGTGAGAGACCATGTGCATCAATCTGAGCCTGTGTTTGTATCTAAGTCTGTGTCTAGGCTAGTAACCCTTGAGCCTGTACCAACTACCCCTATAGTGTTTGTACCTACACTTGTAGGCTGGCAATATGGGTCTACTACTACTAGGAAGGTACTCCAATCCGTACATGCTACTCTACTGCAGCTACCAATGATCACCTCTTACAAGGCACCCTCAAATGTCTAACATCAACATCGGACCACCTCCACCCTCATCTCCTCCTCCACGCCCATCTCCACTATCATCTCCTCCTCCACCTTCATCTCCTCCACCATCTCCATCTCCCTCATTATCACTGCTCTCCACATCCTCCAAATCCAACTCCTCATCCTCATCTCCCTCATCCCTCCTCCATCAGTACCCATGAGCAACTTCCATCTCCACCTCACCTACTATCGAAACTGGCTCATCGGGAATGGAAATCTGGGGGAATGGATGTAATGCGAGATACTAGGTGTACTCCTTAGTAATTAGAGCCTTGATGATATTAGGATACATCTCCCAAACAATGGTCGATAGACCCTGATAGTCTTGCACTACAACATCATAGGATAAGAAAGGACCCCACTCGGTGCCATCTATCTGATGCTTTCCATAATGTGCCATAGCCTAGGGCATGCCCTATACTCTCCCATACTGTCTAAGCACCCTCCTCGACACAAATCTCTCAATGACATAATGTGTCCTACCAATCAGGTACATGGACTGGCATAGGTATGCCATCTTTATATCATCATCTGGCCAATGCTCACAATCGAGGTAGGGTTGCCATGTAACTAACTCTACATCATTAAGAACTCTCCTCCAATGCACCAGTTTACCCAGTCTAGGTTGAGTAACTGAACCTGCATATGCATGAATGCATGGCCTCAGGGCAGGTCACTGTGTGATTGGAACTAGATGAGTGTCTGTGATATGCTCTCACACCCACACCTAAAGAAATGTAACTCTTGAAGACAAAATGGCTCCTCTAAGGTAGACCACCTGATGTAAATCATGGTATACATGGGCAAGCATGCACATACCCCATGCATATCTGGTACCATGGATGACCATACTCTCCAAAACATGACCCCACCCAACTGAGAGTCCCTTTGACCTATAATAAGGACAAAGGAACCCTCCAATAAAAATAGCAAGTACTGATGGCAAGGTAGCATATGCATCAACCATCTCTTGCCATGGAATCTCATAACCACAAATTGTATCATCCTAGAAAACTCAGTGTAGTGCATTGGTCCAACCCTGCTCAGAAGAATCATAAACTACCAACTCCCCAAAAATGGGTATTTACAAGATCTGCCATACATCCTCTAGAGTCACAATCATCTCACCTATAGGAAGGTGGAAGGTATTGTGCTCAATATGCCATCTCTCTGCTAAGGCTGTCAAAAGTCCCTGATTAATCCTAATTGGGGGCATATATAGAAGAGAAGACAAACCACACCATATGACAACTATTGTCTTAGGATGCGTTACCTATGGTATCAAATCAAATGTCATAGGAAACTGCTCTAAGATCTATAAGTTCGTAAAAAACTCCTATCATCATAGAATATTGAAAGTTAGTAATCTTTGTCAAATTAACAAACATCAATCAGCCTATCAAATCTAATCAGCTCTAGTGAGATTTTGATCAAATCTCATGAGAAAACTATCACTGAACCTCACCTATCATGAGGTCAATCAATCATCCTCACCTATCATAAGGTTAGTCAATCATGAGGACAATCATCAATTTATCATTGCACCTCGCCTATCATGAGGTCAATCAATCAACCTCGCCTATCATGAGGATAATTATCATCAATAAATTATTGAATCTCATATACCATGAGATTAATATACATCAAACGTATTAAGAAAATCAATCAATTTATTGAATCTCACCTATCATGAGATCAATACGCATCAAACCTATCAAAAACATCAATCAACATCAATAATGAGTCAAAATTTAGGCTAACATGATAAAAAATTTATCAAAATAAAGAAGTTAACTAACAAATAAATCTTTCTAACTTCAAAGTGCTAAAATAATGATTAAATGTGCCAGAGAATTCAATGCACTATTAAAATTCTTCAATGCACCAAAACAGGCAGCAATTGTGCTAAATCAATGTATGCGTCATTTAAGGACTTTGATGCACTAATTCAGGTGATCAAATGCTAAATTAGTCAATGCACCATTTTAGCCTATCTATGTGCTAATCTAGATCACCTATGTGTCATCCTTGTCTATGCACTAAAGTAGGAGGTTGATGCTCTAAAAAATCTATCCTATGCGCTAAAATTATGAATGCACTATTTTAGCCTGTCAATGAGCTAAATCATTTGACCTATGCACTATTTCTATAGATGCGCTACTAAAAAATTCCTATACACTAAATCAGTGTGTGCATGTCCTAAAACATAGAAAAACTAAATTCAAATGGAAAGAAATGAGCAAAAAATTGAAAAGAATGAATTATGAGGAGGTTTTAGGGTACCTATTAGAGGTCTATAAGCAGTCAGCCGATGGTGATGATGGACACAGTCGAAACTGTGAGTGTGATATGGAATGGACATTTTTCTCTAAGATTGCACCCACTCTCAAAATTCAAAAGCCATGATGCACAAATGAATTTGAAAATCCACCTTTTTAGCTTTGTAGAGAGTGATTAAGGTGGGATTAATTATTTTAATTTCCAAGAGTCTTAATCATCAATTTCACATCTGACGGACTATACATAATTTTTTGACCATAAATCAATTTTTTATCATTCAAATTGAAAATATCTATCAAATCATCAAAAAATCATAAAAATTTAAAAAATTCCAAAAAAAATTCCAAAAAAAATCAAAATTCATCGATTTATCTCCCAAGGGGGCATATATCCATCATTAGCTGAAAATCAACGTCTGGGGCATATCGAATTTTTTTTCATCAGTACTAGTAGCAACAAAATTTTCTTTGAAGCAATACGTAAACACATCACTTCAAAGAGGGGAAAAATGTATACACCTAAATATGGTTTGGATAATATAAATAATTAAATATGATTTATTTGATTAATTAACCCTTCAATTCATCTAGTATTAAATAAATAGAAATATTTATTTATATAGTTCACATTTAATTCTTCTATCTTTATCATATTATTTAATTATTATTATCTACTTATATAATCATCTATTTATTTTATCTTAATCACATCATTCTGTTTTAATTAAATAAACAAGCTTATATACTTTGTTTTATTTGATTACCACATTTCTTCCTAAATTGAATAAATCCAAATATTCAATCAAAGCCTATTTCTATAGCCATTTCCTCTTTCCACTCATCATTATGCACCAATAAAATTAGATATTTCATATCTAATTAATTCAACTCTGCCTTCACGGACAAATTTAGAGACAAATTGGAGACAAATTATAGGAAAACTTCTTCATCTTCTTCCATCGATTCTTCCTATCCTCTGGCAGAATATTTTTGTGGGGAGAAACAATCTCCATAATCTTCTCAAGCTTCTTCATCCTTCACCATTAAATCTTTCAAATCCAAACCCTTACCTACTACCACATCACAAATATACTACGATGAATCTATAAGTACAACTTCTTTCCATATGAAATGGATCCAAACTTTGTGCAATCTTACTCTGCAGAAATAGCATTAGAAGCATTTAAGCAATCATCATATTAGTAAAATAGCAATCATCATTTGTAGAATCATATTAGAATCATCTTAGTTTTACAATCATGGCTCTTCATATAGTTGCATCTTAGTTTATTTCATCAATTTTCATGTCATTTTCATCTACAAAATTACATCATATCATTTAGCAATTACCATATAGGAATTGATTCCTACATCTTACATCATCTCATTCTCTAGATTGTAATTTTAATAGTCAGAGTGCTTACAAAATATAAGAACCAATGTGATTTAATAAATCTTTGGAGTTAGAGATCAATTACATGCTTTCAATGGATTTCTAGTTTAATTAGTTTAATTCTATCATCCTAGAAAAATCGGCCCAGTACATCAGTCCCACCCTACTCAGAAGAATCATAAACTACCAACTCCCCAACAACGGGTATCTACAAGATCCGCCATACATCCTCTGGAGTCATAGTCATCTCACTGATAGTAAGGTGGAAGGTATTGTGCTCAATATGCCATCTCTCTAGTAAGGCTATCAATAGTCCCCGATTAATCCTCTCTGGGGGAAAATATAGAAGAGAAGAAAAACCACATCATGTGATACCTATTGTCTCAGGCTGTGCTACCTATAGTATCAAATCAAATTTCTTAGGAAACTGCTCTCAGATCTATAAGTTCGCAAAGACTCCTATCATCACAAAATATCAAAAGTTAATAATCTTTGTCAAATTAACAAACATCAATTAGCCTATCAAATCTAATCGGCTCTGGTGAGATTTTGATCAAATCTTATTAGAAAACTATCACTGAACCTCGCCTATCACGAGGTAAATCAATCATCCTCACCTATCATAAGGTTAATCAAACATGAGGAAAATCATCAATTTATCATTACACCTCACCTATCATGAGGTCAATCAATCAACCTCGCCTATAATGAGGATAATTAACATCAATAAATTATTGAATCTCATATACCATGAGATCAATATACATCAAACCTACCAAGAAAATCAACCAATTTATAGAATCTCACCTATCATGAGATCAATACGCATCAAACCTATCAAAAACATCAATCAACATCAATAATGAGTCAAAATTCAGGCTGACGTGATAATTTTTTTATCAAAATAAAGAAGTTATCCAAGAAATACATCTTTCTAACTTCAAATCTCTAAAATAATGATTCAATGTGCCAGAGAATTGAATGAGCTATTAAAATTCTTCAATGCACCGAAATAGGCAGCAATTGTGCTAAATCAATGTATGCCCCATTTAAGGACTTCAATGCACTAATTTAGGTGACCAATGTGCTAAATTAGTCGATCTACCATTTTAGCCTATCTATGTGCTAATCTAGATCACCTATGTGTCATCCTTGTCTATGCACTAAACTAGGAGGTCGATGCGCTAAAAAATCTATCCTATGTGCTAAAATTATGAATGTGTTATTTTAGCCTGTCTATGCGCTAAATCATTTGACCTATGTACTATTTCTATGGATGTGATACTACAAAATTCCTATGCGCTAAATAGGTGTGTGCATGTGCTAAAACAAAGAAAAACTGAATTCAAATGGAAAGAAATGCGCAAAAAATTGAAAAGCATGAATTACGAGGAGGTTTTAAGGTACCTATCACAGGTTCGTAAGCAGTTGGCTGATGGTGATGACGCATGCACTTGAAATGGTGAGTGTGATATGGAATGGATATTTTTCTCTAAGATTGCACTAACTCTCAAAATTCAAAAGTCACAATGCACAAATGAATTTGAAAATCCACCTTTTTAGCCTTTTAGAGAGTGATTAAGATGGGATTTTTGGTGGGATTTAATTATTTTAATTTCTAAGAGGCTTAATCATCAATTTCACATTTGGAAGACTATACATAATTTTTCAACCATAAATTGATTTTGCATCATTCAAACTGAAAATCTTTATCAAATCATCAAAAAATCATAAAAAATTGAAAAAAATTGGAAAAAAAGTCCAAAAAAAATCAAAATTCATCAATTTATCTCCTAAGGGGGCATATATCCATCATTACCCAAAAATCAACATCTAGGGCATATCAATTTTTTTTTCATCAGTACTAGTAGCAGAAGCAAAATTTTCTTTGAAGCAATGCATAAACACATCACTTCAAAGAGGGGAAAAATGTATACACTTAAAAATGGTTTGGACTATCTAATTAATTAAATACGATTTATTTGATTAATTAACCCTTCAATTCATCTACTATTAAATAAATAGAAATATTTATTTATATAATTCACATTTAATACTTCTATCTTTATCATATTATTTAATTATTATTATGTACTTCTATAATTATCTATTTATTTTATCTTAATCACGTCATTCTATTTTAATTAAATAAAGAAGTTTATATACTTTGTTTTATTTGATTACCACATTTCTTCCTAAATTGAATAAATCCAAATATTCAATCAAATCCTATTTCTATAGCTATTTCCTCTTTTCACTCATCATGCACCAATAAAATTATATATTTCATATCTAATTAATTCAACTCTGCCTTCATAGACAAATTTGGAGACAAATTGGAGACAAATTACAAGAAAAATCCTTCATCTTCTTCCATTGATTCTTCCTATCCTCTGGAAAAATGTTTTTGTGGGGAGAAAAATCTCCATAATCTTCTCAGGCTTCTTCATCCTTCACCATTCAATCTTTCAAATCAAATCTAGACCATTACCTACTGCCACATCACAAATATGCTGCCATGAATCTATAAGTATAGCTTCTGTCCATAGGAAATGGATCCCAACTTTGTGTAATCTTACTCTGCAGAAATAGAATTAGAAGCATTTGAGAAATTACCATATTAGTAAAATAGCAATAATCATTTGTAGAATCATATTAGAATCATTTTAGTTTTATAATCATGGCTCTTCATATAGCTCTTCATATAAGCTGGTTGAAAAACATCTATAGCTTTCAAATGGTATCACATTTTCTGAATCCAAAATATGTGTCACAGTATATGCGTCGTATACTATAAGACTAAAAATAAAATGAATTTCATGAAGTGTTCACCAATTTAAGCTGGTCAGACATATGATTTTTTATATTTTTAAAAAGTTGTAATAAAAAATTGATAATTAATTATTTACTTGGAAAAAAATTACAAAAAAAATATGCATCACATCAGGACATGAGTCCTCTACTTGTATCTAAAATATTATAAATAAATATTATCATTTTATTGTGGTTAGGGTGGTTAGATAGAAACCTACTTCTTATTTTTTTCCTAAAATTTAAGTAATACTACATTGAAATTTCAAATTTTCACCAAATAGATTTAAAAAAAAAAAACCTAGTAGTTTAGAAACTACATTCAATTTTCTACACATTCTGTTCTTACATATTTTTGAAATAAGATAGACACCTTATTCAAATTTTTATGTCAAGTTTCCTTACTCTAATTTTTTTAAAATTTTCACCACTTAAGGGCCTATTTTTTCCATGATGATCTTGCACATACCCTAAATAAATAAGAGAAAATAGAATGTTTAAAGTGTTTAGAATGTGCTACAGTATGTGCTTTCATTTCTCCTATGTTGATCCTATGCTTGTGTAAACTTGAAGGCTTAATAATGGTGATTTATTGGTGATATCTCCTAAGTTTTAGCCTTTGGTGTGATGATATGTGAAAGTTACGTTCACTGGTATGTGAACTTCTCTAGTAGAGTTAGTATTCTATGGACTAGGAGAAATATTGTTGCTCTGTAATTTTTCTCCATTTCATTTTAGATCTTGCGGATTTGGAAGATGTCTTATGAAGGTCTTTTCTGTGCTCTGGCAAAGAGGTTTGAAGATTGGTGATTCAAAAGTCATGTTTCAGTAATTCAGTGTGAAGTTTATATAGTCTGGTTGGACTAGTGAAAGATGTTTACTGATTGAAGTCTGTTGTTTTTTATCTATATATCTAGAAGATTCTGAGATGTATTTGCATACTTAAGGAACCATGTTGTGGCATCTGTGTGTCATCTTCTAGTTGGGAAGCATGTACATTAATGATTATTTGTGTTTCCATTAAGTTTGTTTGACTTGGTGTTTACACTTCATTCAAAGAATAAAAATAATTTTAGGAAGTGTGTGATTGATCTGAGACATCATTATTTGGTCTTCGTTAAATGTTTTATTGGTCCACTCTTATTCCTTTCCACCATAGGAATTTTGAGTTTCTGACCTATTTTGAATTTATGAAATGAGGTATTCATGGCCGACCCTAGAGAAATTTTCTAATGTTGAGGATGGTATAAAAGAAAGTTAAAGTGTGAAGAGTTGTATGATAGTGTGATGCAAAGTGATGAAAGTGAGCCATAGATCATAAGAGCATAAGTGTGTGTGTGTGTGTGAATTGCGATAGCAATTTTTTTGTGTGTTGAAGGTAGTGAGCTAAAGGTTTCAACAATCCTATGGATGTGCATTAATTTTTGTGGTGGATCTTTTGTTCTCTATTGTATATTTATGTAGTGAGCCTCCCTGTTGGATAGTGAGTCCTTTCTATAGGCAGTGAGCCTTTGTGTTTGGACAGTGAGTCCTCTTCTAGGAAGTGAGCCTTTTTTTTATAATCTTTTATATTGTGAGTTAATCCTCACCGTGGTTTTACCCTCATTGGGTTTTCCACGTAAAAAAATGGTTTTCATTGTGTTGATTTTCTTTCTATGATTTGTGTATCATGCTCTTACTTAATAACAGAACAACATGGTTGTGGAATTATTAAGTGTTGAAGTTTTAAGTTTGAATTGTGTGACAACTGATTCATCCCCCGCCTCTAAGTTTTCCTGCACCTGTTTAACATCAAGTTCTTGTTCCACAATGCTTAGGGAACCTTCTATCTATGCCTCTAGGGGTAGTAGGTTGGGTTGCAAGGTTAGGTGCCTCACAACACTCACACCCACAAATATCATATATAGGATATGAGGAAAGGGTCTTTCAACACTGCCAAATTCAACCAAAATGGTTTAGTGTTAGGGTCACAAAAATGTAGAGGATGGGGACCAACCAAACCAAGGCTCCAGGTCACAAAGAGTTAAGAGTAGAAGGCTTCCATAATCTACCTCAAGTTGGACAAGTTTTTGGCGCTAGGGATAGAGAATAAAAAGAACTCTTAGCACTTCTACCACTGTACTAATCCCAAGAGTTTGAATGGGGATAAACGAGCAGGTTCTTAGAATCTAAACTATACCTTAGAAAACTCTCTACTAAAGGACAACAATGCATGATAGCATGATGTGTTGATGTCTCATAGGTGTGCTAGCATCCATATGTACAAACAATGGAAGAGAACAATCAAAAGTGTAAGAAACCTACTAGAAACTTAGCGGTTGAGGTTTAAAGTGATGAGTAAAATGGTAAATGACAAAATAGCCAAAATAACAAGAAAGATGGTATAGAAGTGACAAGAATAAAGGTGGTAAATATTTAACTCATGAGAGGTCCAATTCACCAACAAGCTCTACACAAATGAGTACCTACACAAAATAAAGAAAAGAAAAATGTTGGGGTTGTTTTAAGGCTTGTTGTAGTCAAACCCCCATTTTTGTGTTTCTACCTCCATAGACAACCTGTTAGATAGAGAGATAGAAATATGATAAAGAAACTATGCTAGAGTCGAATGCTATGATAAACACTATGCTACTCAAATCCAACAACAAATAAATAGTAAGAAAGAAATACCACCCTCAACCAAAGGCACTCAAGTCAAGCGAGAGAGGAATGCAAGTCTACAACTATGGAAAAGTCGACATAGCTGCAACGACACTGAAAGTAGTCTCGCAAAACACCAAGTTGCATATTATTGGTAGATGTTAAGAATGTTATGATTGTTGAAAGAGTTGATAGTGCAACTTGTAGCTCAAACAAGCTAGAATTGTCAAGAATGTGAAGAAGATGGAATGAGAATGAAAGATAGCCATTTGAAGACCAATTAGGAGGGTAAGATTCATTCAAAAGTCAGGAGGAAGGCACTGGGGCATTGTGTTTCATCACTAATGGAGAATGTAATCCCTCTATAGATTCTAGAGGAAGGAATCTTGTTAGGACGATACTCCGCCACACAAACATTTGCATGTCATGCATGTGTCTTCAACAAAAATTCCCCCATTGAAAGTAAAAAAAAGCAACAAGTGGATGGAGTACATATGGGTGATGTGGAATTACATGGTTGGGTTTTATTTTTGAAGGTGGAGGGTGTAAATGGGGAATTTCCAAAGGGGGTACAAATTCACTCCTATACAATATTGCTAATAGATAAATATGCCTCAAATAAGAAGTTTGAATTAATAATTGATAGGATTCATAACAATTTATCCACTTAGGAATTTAAGTGTTATTATCAAAATGAGTAAAGACTTACTAACATAAGTTGACATTAGAAGGAAAAATTTCTATGGTATATGAGGGTGATCATTACAAAGAATTTTTATTCTTTTTCACTTTCAAGTAGAAAAATTGATCCTAGATCAAATTAGGATAACTAAGATTATCTCCTTTTCAATTGACTCAACATTAAACATAAATTTACTATAATTTTATGATTATATTTCTACCACAAGGGAGAGCCAACCTCCTATATTTTTTGTTTATTTATTTTTTGTGAGGATTATAAATTTTATGTGTGTTTTAGTGAGCGAAATTCACAAGTAACCCTATATCTAAAAATATAGTTTATTGCACAAATTATAATTGAATGTAGTCAAACTAACCTAGATATGAGGAATGAAAATAGTGAGGAACTTCTGACTAAAAATTGAGTCTAATTTGTAAGGTCAAGGGTGAAATGAACTCTAGAAAAGATTGCTTCTTTTATAAATCTACAAATTCTAGTTTGTAGGTTGCACTCTGCCCTCACTATGGCACTAGAGTGTTTTCCCAAGTAAGCTATTTTATGTCCCTCATAGTGGCACTTGAGTGCTTTCTGAGTGGCCCCCACAATTGTACTAGAGTTCTTTCCCCTATCTACCTCTTTTTATGGAACTAAAAGAGATTCATAATTGATTATTCTAAACTAATAGTGTGGGAAATTTTTTTGGAAAATATGTCTCAACCTTGCAATTACATAAGGTAATGTTAATAGGTAAGCACAGGGGGTGGGAGGCATAGGGAATTTTATGTATATTATATTATTGTAAATGTAGACCATCTATCATTAGGTATTAAATCTAATGGTCAATATTTTATTGGTTTGATTTATGCTCAAAGGCAACCCTAGTTTATGAGGGTATTATATTACAATTGTGTATTTTTATGTATCCTATGATTTTCATATGATCATGTTGCCTCTAGATCTATAGTTGGTAATACTCCTGTGAGAAGCTTGCTCTACAAGAGTATTATAATCTTTGTGATTTTTAAATTATATATTGGGTGACTTTTGGCATGTGAGGTTTTTCTCTTGAAAGGGTTTTCCCCACATAAATCACTATGTTGTGGTATGCATGCTATTTATGTTCATTTATATTTTATTTTTTGTAATTGTTGTATAGATCTATAAATTTTTACATCATCCTCCTCTCAATATTACTACAAGTTTCTCTGCTACCTTACCTTCCTTACAACTCGTATTAGAGCCTAATCACCTTTTTTTTTTTTGTCGGTTGTTGGTTTTTTGATCTAATCTAGATTAGAGTGTGATCTTGTGTAGAAGATACTTTGTGATATTATTTTAGGAAATTTTCTATGGAAATTTCATCAAGGAGAATAGAGTTGGATGAATTTTCTATATAAATAATTTTGTAATGTAGATGTTGAAGATGGAGGATATGTTGATAGATTGAGATATGTGGGATGTTGTTGATGATAATGTTTCAAGGCTTGCAAAGCCTACTTTGGATACTCAAAATGATGTTATGGACTATAAATTCAAAGGTCTAATCTAATTGTGCTTGGCATAATCTATTTGAATCAATATCCATGAAGAGGACTCTATATATAAACTATGGAAGAAGCTTGTGAGATGTATCAAGAAAAATCATTAGTGAGCATGATTTTCTTGATGAAGAAATTATATTCCTTGAGGATAGAAGAGAGTCAATGAATTATAGAACAATAAGAATAATTCAATATGTTGGTGGATTGGTTGGCATTAGTTGGTGTTCAAATGGATGAGGAGGTGAAATTTTAGATCCTGCTTAGTTCTTTTCCAGATTTGTGTGGTATGGCTATTGTGAGTACTTCTACTATATTGAAAAATGAAGAAGTTTTCGGTTCTTTACTTTCTAAAGGGAAGAGGAGGAATGTATCCATAAATTACCAAGAGGCCCTAAATTTTTATGGAAGACCTAAGGAAAAAGATAAGAATGAGAAGTGTGATAAATCCAAGCCCAAGGGGAAATTGAAATTTCCTAGAAAATCTAGAGTTATTTGTTGAAGCTGTGGTAAGCCTGGAAATATTCATAAGGACTACAGTAAAGAAAAGAAGAAGAAAAATAAAAAATTTGATTCAGATTCAAACCAAGAAGGAAGATGGTGATTCATTCATTGTAGCTTTAGAAACTCTTGCATGTAATGATGCATGGTTAATTGACTTAGGTGCATCTTTCCATATGACCTTTAATAGATTTTTTATTTGAATATGAATAATTTGATTGAGGTAAGGTGTACTTTGGTAATGATTCTTATTTAAATATTGTTGGTCATGGTAAAGTAGAATTAGGTTTCTTGATGGTATGATAAAAAGGATTAAATGTGTGTTGCATATCCTTATATTAGCACAAAATTTGTTATTTTTGAGAAAATTAATAGATGCAAGTGTCCAGGTAGTATTTTTTGATGCATTATGCAAGATGGTTAGAGGTACTATGGTGATTTCTAGAGCTATTGTATATGGTACATTGTAAAAGCTTGATGCATGCACTATTGATTATAATAGTACTTCTGTGAAAAGCAAGTTTGTGGAAGAGGTGAGGGCTTCATCTTTAGTAGATGGTCATGGCTTCTAGCTATCCAAGGGTGTTCTTTCTTTTGAGTCAAAGTTACCTTCAATAAAGGAGGGGGGCCAACTACCTAGGACCAAAGGTCACAGTAGGGTATTGAACAATAGGCTGCCTTGATCTACCTCAAGCTAAGGGTTTTTTTAGGAGAGTTTCTAGTTTAAAGTGGTAAAAAGAAAGGAAAACTTATCTACTTCTTTGCTTCTATCAACCTAAGTGTCTCGAGAAGTTAGGTGAACACATTTCCAAAATTTAGAGTATGAATTAGGTAGCTCATTGCTAGAGGACTATAGTGTGGGACATGGATGACAACATGTCATGTTGTCAGCTTAGTGGGGGTGTTGACATCTATATGGAAAAAAAGTGTAAAGTACAGTCTGAAAGGTAAGGAAAATTACTAACAACCTAACAACTATAGTTTAATGCAATGACAAAAATATAAACGAGATAAATAATAGAATAACAAGAAGAATACTTTATCTTGATCTAATCTCCAAATTGACAAAAGAGGGTGAGGAAACAACACCTTCCTACACATGAGTTGATATCTTCAAAGTCTTTACTCAAAGAGAAACCTACACACAAAAGACAAAAAAAAATTGTGGCTGTGTATAGAGGAATGTTATAGTTAGTCCCCCACTTTGGCATTTCCACCTCCATGGACAACTAGTATAGAAATGATAGGAGAAATGCAATAAAGAGAGATACTGAAGTTAAAATACTAAGCACTATGCTAAAGAACAATATGCTACAAAAAATATGATAATGTTAAATGAATGGAAGATTGAATAATATCACATTCAACCACAAGGAAAATGGGAGAAGGAGTGAGATCGCAAGCTTGCAAATTTTGATGTTTCTGCAACAATGAGGAGATTGAGTTCACAAATCACCAAATTGTAGCTTCAATGGAGGTGAAAATTTCATGAATGAACTGTGTAGAAGTGAGAATGATCAAGTAGAATGCCAAGAAGATGAGTTGAATGGATGAGATAGGCTTTTGAAGATGAAATTGGAGGCAAAGGATCCATTTGAGGTTATTCAAGGGAGTAGAGACATTACTCTTCATCGACAATGGAGGGTTGTAATGCCTTTAAGGATTTTAGAGGTAGGAATCCTGTCAAGACAATAGCAATGTCATTCTAGAAACCCTGATAGAGTATACTCCATTGACAAAAAATAATACTGCCAAGTCGATGGGAAGTGAATGAAGGACGTGGAATTTCATTATCAAATTAAATTTTCTAAGGTGGGAGGAGGTATGTAAATGTGGAATTTATGAGGGGTGAAAATTCACACCATTACATTTTCCTCCAATTTAGTGGGCATAAGTGTCAACGAATGCATGGTAAAGTAGAGTGAAAGATAAGAAATGTATACCTAAACCAATGAGGAAGAAGACTAAAATTTGACACACTTGAAAGCACAGGAAGAGATGGCTCTACAAGTGCTCGGTCTTGGGGAGAGTTGAAAAATGCACCACAAGTCCTCAAATCCATGGAATGTGAACAAAAGGCCCTATAGGTGCTTGATCCTATAGAGGAGGCACTCTAGATGCTCGGTATTGAGGGAGGCCAAATGTGAAAGGCTCTATAGAGTATGATAGGGCCTAACAGATGCTTGGTTCTCCAAGCTTGATTGAAAAAGAAATTTTGCAAGTCCTTCAATGAAACATGTTAATCTGTAGAAAAAACATATTATATATCAAAAGTACATAGGTAGATAGACAGTCATGTAGAAAATCAGAAATTGAAGGAGAATTTTCCAATGGGGTCCCTTGGGAACCCTCCAAAAGAAAAGGGGTCTGCTCAAGGGACACTCTGTTTGAAAGGTGATTATACTTTTTGCAAATGATTCTAGGATCAATGAATCCTTTTCAAAGATCTCTTTCATAAAGGAATTGAAAAGGAGGAATACTCCCCTATAAGGGAAAATTTTTAGACTTCTTTATTAGAAAAAGTAATCCCTTCTCAAAGGAAATTTTTTAGATTCTTTCTTTACGAATCCATAACGAAAGAAAAATTCTGCTAGGGGTGGTTGTTAAAGAATTCAATTTTTTGAAAATTAAGGATTTTGAAAGAGGGATTATTTGGGAACTCAATACATCATTTTTGAAAATTCAAGAAGTAGGATATCCCCCCTTAGGATGGTGCATGTTGAACACAATGGAACATGACATCATAAGGAGAGAGAAGAAAGTGATGTTGTGGCTTGTGATACATGATGATATGTAATCATGGAAATGTTGTTGAACATGCGAGGGAAAACACATAGGCACCACAACATCATGAAACAAGAAAAGAAGAGAGAAAGATAAAGAGAAAACACAAGAAAATATGAATAACCCAAGAGATAGAGGGATTTGATATTTGAGGGTTAGAACTACTCATAGATATAGATAGATAAATATAATATACTAATATGTATGAAATGTCATCAATCCCCTACTATATCAGACCATGTGAAGAAAGGTACATGAAGATAAAAATAAAATAAAAAAAATGGGTCAACATGGAAGGGAGTCCTCAATGCTCCCAACACTTTGCATCATTACCAATTGTTGAAAATCAAGGAACAACAAAGAAAGAATGATGTGACAAATAGAAGAAGTTTACAACACAAAGAAATCCTATATCCAAGCACCTACAATGGTGACAAGGGTCCTCCAAGAACACATACAACAAGAATGGGGGAAACACAACACACGCACACAAATTTAATCTATAGATAAATAAGACATTCCCTCTTAGTGCTCATCAACTAATAGGTCACAATTCTCCCAATCTAGATTGTTATAAAAGGGAAGGTGAATGAACCTACAAAGGAGGGATAGAAAGGTAAGGACCCTCTGACTCTCCTACAACAAGAGCCTAGGAAGAGGGCCCCTTGAGGTATTCTTCACTCAACTCCTATGAGGTAAATATCATTTATTTCGCAAAAAATGTTAATAGAGCTAAGACACCATCCATTGAGTTGAACATGCACTTGATGGGAGTACCATTTTTCAATTTAGTGGGTGATGAAGGAGGTTCTCGAGATCCACTACCAACCTCACTGCAAAACTCAAGGGTAGTGACAAACTCAAGGCATGTTTGGGTAGCCTCAGTCATTAGCACAATGAAAGCCAACACAAAACCAACCTCCAAAGAAGGTGATCCCTTCTTCTGATGCACATTAGATGTAAGGTCTTCTTCAAGCATGGAATTCATTGGATGATGCAAGATCCCCACAAATGAAGTGAAAGGAAAGGAAGAAGTAGAGAAAACCACAATTGACACAACCAATCTATTCAGCATATCCATGAGCTTAGGTAAAGGCAGGATGTGTGGAAGGGACATCAAGAGAGGAGGCTCAACCAAAGGATCGATGAACACTTGCACCATTTTAGGGTGAGGATCATCCACACTCATAAGGGGATTCATAAGCAAGAACAAGATGATGGGAACTAAGGAATAAGGGGAAGAAGAGGAGGACATAATAGAAGAAACCAAAACAAGAGTTGGTTCCCCTTCCTCCTACAAAGAAACTTACTCAATAGCTAGAGCCTTCCTCCAATGCTTATGCTCACATGCAAGGTGATTTCTTCAGCTTTGAGAGTTGGAAGGTGCATCTTTAGGAGGAGTAGGAGGATTATTTTTTGTCATCAAAGTATCCATCACAACAATTGCTAGCAAAGGGAGTGACTCTAGGATAGAGATATGAGGGAGAGATACATGAATAGAAACAACAATTGATGGAGAAGCAGACTCAATTTCCTTAGTGGTGGGCCTCTTCCCATTTTCCACCCTAGGGGTAGGAATAGTACAAGGCCACTAAGGCTAAGACATAGAGGTGACTCCACAAAGACCCTTCCTCTTACCATATATGATGGTCCAAGGCACCATGGGAAAGACATGAAGGTTGAACACTTGACATGTGGCCTTTCACCAAGAAAGCACCATTTGACTCCCTAAGAGACACATGGGGGTGGAAGTTGAGGGAGTCATTATAGGATGGGAGGTAGAAGCAGGTGGAACTACAAAGGAAGAAGAAATCTCCTAAGCATACTTCTCCTTCTCTTTTTGAGAGGTAGAGGCAGCCTGATGTTACACTATCATGCAAGCCTTTTCCCAAATAGAATAGGGAGAAGGAGGATAGGTCACTTTCAGTGCTATGCCCACATTCTTGTATTTTATGTAAGTGTGATACAATAGGTCAATCCTGGGAGGAATTAGACCAATAGGGATAGGCCATAAGTGATCTAATAAATAGGCCCCACATGACACTAGGCTTTGGTACCCTGTTTCATGCTCAACGTGCTTGAACCTTCATGGGAGAATTTCAAACACTTATGGATCACTAGGGACTATGTTCATGGAAACTAGCCAAGGAATTCCTAGCTTCTTTTTGAACAAGTCAGACTCTGGGATAATATTGAAAATGGAATTCACAATCCTAGGTCCAACTAGGACTAAAAGGGTGATAGAACCAATAGGAAGGATGGAAAGCCCATCATGTGTATGTATCATTCTCCTAGATTCATTGTACCCATCCTTATGTAGAAATTTTATTAACATGATCTCCTCTATAATAACAATAACTTGATATGTAGGATCAATGAGAATGGCTATCATGCTATTTATATTGGTACAAATGGGAATGTAAAAAGGAGAGGGTTCTCTATTCGCATTCATCAAAAAGTCCTGTGATGAGAAGCTTATAGGAGGAGACCCATTCATAGGATACATAGATGGGATGGGAAGAAGCATGAAAGAAGCCATCTTCTATGTACACTAAAAATGAATTTCTCAGAAGCTCACAAGAGTTTAACAATTGGATAGTGAACTATTCTATATTTTTCTTCACAATGTTTGGGGACTCTTCTAGCTATGTCGCTAGTGGTTGTAGGTTAGGCTACAAGGATAAGCACCCTACAATGTATACACCTACAATGCACCTAGAACACTAGAGAAAACTCCTTCAACACTATGAAATGGAATCAAAGTAGTTCATGTTGGGTTCACCAAAATGTAGAGGAGGGGAGCTATCTGCTCAGGACCCTAGGTCATGGGATGGTCTAGAAAAATAGGCTTCCATGATCTACCTCAATCTAAATGATTGTTTCAAGAGAGTTTAAGGTTTAAAGGGGTGAAAATGAAGGACAACTAATCTATCTCTTTCCTTCTTCCAACCCAAGATTCCTAGGAAGTTGGGTGAGCATGCTTTCAAAATTCAAACTATGACTTTGGTAGATCACTACTAGAGGACTACACTACAAGACATGGATGATAACATGGTACACTAGCATCTTAGTGGGGGAATTGGTATCCGTATAGAAAAAAAGTGTAAAGTATAGTTTGAAAGCTAAGGAAACTTTCCAACAATCGAGCAAGTATAGTTTAATGCAATGATAGAAATAGAAAAGAGCTAAATAGTAGAATAACAAGAATACTTTAACTTGATCTAATCTCTGAATTGACAAAAGAGCATGAGGAATGTGCACCTTCCTATCCATGAGTTGATATCATCAAAATATTCACTCAATGAGTAACCTACATACACAAGACATAATTTTTTGGGGGTTGTGTATAGAGGACTACTGCAGTCAATCCCCTTCTTTGGGGTTTCCACCTTCATGAACATCCAGTATAGCAACGATCAGAGAAATGCAGTAAAGCGAGATATTGAAATGCAAGTACTAAGTGTTATGCTAAAAAATAATATGCTATGAAAAAAATACGATAGTGCTAAATGAATGAAAGGTGGAATAATATCACCTTCATCCATGTGCACTCAAGGTAAATTGGAGAAGGAGTGAGCTCGCAAGCTTGAAAATGCTGATGTTGCCACAACATTGAGGAGATTGAGTTTGCATAACACCAACTTATAGCTTCAATGGAGGTGAGAATGTTGTGAATGAAGTGTGTAGAAGTGAGAATGATCAAGTGGAATGCAAATAATATGAGTTGAATGAATAAGATAAAATTTTGAAGATGAAATTAGAGGAAAAAGAGCCATTCGAGGTCGGTCAAGTGAGTAGAGATGTTACTCTTCATTGCCAATAGAGAATTGTAATGGCTCTATGAATTCTAGAGACAAGAATCATGTCAGGATGGTAGCACACCTTAGAAATGTCTATGCACTACACTAGACTCCATAACAAAATATCCTCCACCTACACAAGAAATAGATTTGAAGTGGATGTGAAGTGAATGAAGGACATGGAATTGTATTATCAAATTCAATTTTCTAAGGTAGGTGCTATGTAAATGTGGAATTTGTGAGGGGTGCAAATTCACACCCTTATACTCATAGAGAAAACTATTATGACACCAAAGGCTTGGCCACATTGGAGAAAAAGGCCTGGAGACCTTGAAAAATAAAAAACATTGTTGAGGGGTTATCTGATTGTAATCTTGAATTACATTTATGTGAGCATTGCATTTATGGAAAAGAAAAACACCTTTAGTTTTACTCAAGCTCTCATAAATTTTGTGGTGCATTGGATCTAATTTATTTTGGTGTGTTTGATCATGTAGATATTCCTTCAATTGGAAAATCCATTTATTATGTTTCATTTATTGATGATTATTGTATAATGACATTGGTATACTTTCTAAAGAGTAAATCTAAAGTTTTCAATTGATTAAAAGAATTGAAAGTAATGCTTGAATTGTAGACTAGAAAAAATAAAAAATAATTTAAGGAGTCATAATTGTGGTGATTTTTTCTCTAATGATTTTAATAGATTTTATAAATATTGTGGTATCCATAGACAAAATAAAACTCTATATTCTTCACAATAGAATGGAGTTGCAAAAAGAATGAATAGGACACTAATGGAGAAGGCTAAGATTATGTTGAGTGGTGCTAGTCTAGACCAAAGGTTTTGTGTTGAAGTTATTACCACTACGTGTCACCTCATTAAAATGCGTCCTACATAAAATATTATTGATAAGATGCCTATATAGGAATGATTTAGTCACAAGCCTTCATTAATGCATCTTATATTTTTTGGTTGTGAGTCATATGCACTTTTGCCAAAGGAGAAGAAAAAAAGAACAATACTATGAAATCTATGGGTATGTGCAGGATCACGATGGGCCAAAAAGTGGCTATATGATGGGTATGTGTAGGGTATGTGGCTGACGACTTTTTTCTTACCCAAAATTGATGAAAGGGAAAGGGTTTTTTAAAGGAGATTCATAGCTTTCCACCAATATAAATTATGCTTTACTTTCAATTTAATAAATAATTATTATTTATTTTCTATTTGAATTATGACTAAAGTCTTGATTGATAAGTTGATTGAAAAACATCTATAGCTTTCAAACGGTATCACATTTTTTGAATCTGAAACATGTGTCACATTCTATGTTTTGCATACTATAGGATTATAAAAAATAAGAAATAAATTTCATGAAGTTTTGACCAAGTTAAGGTGGTCCGACATACGAGTTTTTATATTTTTTAAAAGTTGTAATAAAAAATTCATAATTAATTATTCACTTGGAAAAAAATTATAAGAAAATATGCATCACATCGGGACATGAGTCATCTTCTTATATCTAAAATCTTATAAAAAAACTATTATCATTTTATTGTGGTTAGGTTGGTTAGACAAACACCTACTTATTTTTTTCCCTAAAATTTAAGTACTACTTCATTGAAATTTCAAATTTTCACCATATAGATTTTTTTTTTAAATAAACCTATTAGTTTAGAAACTACATTCAATTTTCTATAGATTCTATTCTTACATATTTTGGAAATAATACAGATAACTTATTCAAATTTTTACATTAAGTTGCCTAACTTTGATTTTTCTAAATTTTTTGCTACTTAAGGGCCTATTTTTTCCATGATTATCCTACACATACATGTATCTTCATCGGATATAGTTATGGTGTGAAAGGATAGAAGCTTTAGGATCTTATTGCATAAAAGTAATATATAGTAAAGTGTTATTTTAGAAAAACTAAGCCTTCTTCTTTTATATTGCAGCAAAAACAAAGTAAACATGAAGATGTGATTAAACTTGCTTCTACACTTGAGAGATAGGAAGTTGAGGAGAGCTCATCTAGCTCTCAATTTTTAGAACAGGAGGAAGAACCTCCTACTCAATTTATTCGTAGATCTACAAGGAATAGATAACCACTTGAAAGGTATTCACTTGATGATTGGAGATGTATTTTTTCTTTGAATAATTGTTGGACTTAGGGAACACTGAGAAGGGGGGGTTGAATCAGTGTTCAACAAGTTTGACTTTCAATTTAGATCTTAAATCATTTTCATCACCTAAACAGAAATAAAGATGCAAGCACATAAACAAGATGATCAAGACACCACAACACCAATATTTTCACATGGAAACCCTATTAGGGGAAAAACCACGGTGGAGATTAATCCACAATTTATACTTTGTTAAAAGTATGAACAAAAGGGAATGTACAAGTGCATGCAGGAACACTGCCTAGAGCTCACTACTCAAAATAAGGAAGGCTCACTACCTTACAAAATGTTTGTGATTACAAGAAAAAAGTACTGAGGAGATAGCATCTACAAATGCCTAGATTCAATTATGGTCAAGCACATAAAATAGATTCTAAATCTTTTGTTTGATCCTACAACTCGCTCTGCTCTGTTCTACCCTAATGTAAAACTTATTCAACTAATCTTCTAATGTTCTCTCATACTTTTGTTCTACTCTTTTTTGCACATTCACACATTCTCACCACTTCATCCTCACACCAAAAAAAATTACCGATCTCATATATATATATATATATATATATATATATATATATATATATATATCTGCTAGCAAACATTTTAATCACTTATGTCGGCTTCAAAAAAACATGAAATATTCTCCAATAGTCAGCTCAAATCACAAGTTATATTTAATGCACACCCATAAAGGTTCACTAAGACATATCTAGGACCCAAAACAATATTCTCAAGCTTAGAAACAATTAAACAACTACTCCTTATACATCCACGACACGCTACATTTATTGAGTTGGCCATAATGAGAATTTAAATAAGAAATCATTCTACTGAATCTCCTAACTCATACACCAATTGTTGCAACACCAAAAAACTTACCAATAAGGTAACATACATGCTTAACAACCTTTATTGGAGATGCACAACACAAAATGATGATCCAATGAAGCATACATATCAACTGACTAACCGGATACCTTGTTCTTCATACTTTTTGTTGGTAACACACTGTCTTCTACATTTTCTACTAGTATAAGTAGATCTTGATCCGTGGACCAAGATAATGAATCCAGTTGCCATAAAAGGCAACACTAGAAGTCATAAACAATCTCCCCAAGCCATATGCCAACAATCTCCCCCTTTGGCATTGATGGAAACACTTAGTGAAAAATGACTAAGTGTCAAAACCCAAACTCAAAATTCAAGAACACATCAAAACGCTAATCCCCCTTAGAATATTAATAAATTTTTCACTGCTCTCCTCCCCCTTTGACATCAATGACAAAACTTTATTGCTTACTCTCCCCTTTTTTCTTTTTTTTTGCAAAAAATATACTACTCTCTCTCTCCCTTTGCTAAATAGAAATTTGATCAAAATTTGAGAAACTGCAAATGCTGCACAAATCAGAAAATGATTTTATACTTATCCTTTATCTCCAAAAGAAATTTATTCTAAGCATCTACTATAATCCCAATCATTATTATAAAACTATTATTTTTTGATGTCTGGTTGATGATCTAACTAAGGGATTCTAGAATTGTAATCGCTTCTTCCAACTTCTCTCCTTTCTTTAGAATCACAATTTGCTGCTCCATTCTACATTCAGTTAGATCTTTCACTTTCCAGAAAGTGTCCATAAGAGTGTTTCTGGCAGAGTGAACATTTACATGCTCAGTCTACAACTCATGAATCCTTTTCTTGATAGCTCCATCTTGGTCCTAAAACATATTGTAATCATAAACAATTTTGATCAAGTCACTCTCAATTTGCTCCAGCTTGTCCTTGTATTTACCAACCACATGTTGCCACCGAAGACAATAATTGTAGACCTTATTTTCTGATTCAATGCATTGCCTTAACACATTCATTCTATTTTTCAGTTTGGTGATAGACACCCTAAACTGCTGCTTTAGATGTAAAATTACTTCTTCCTCTTTCCCATCTAGAGGAACAAATTCCATAGCCTCCCTGATACATTCAATCAATTCTTTTGGAAGTACATTCCACAAACTTTCCAATCAAATGTTGTTGTGCACAAAGTATCTACCTAGAGTGTCCTCAATGGAGTCCTTTTCATTTGATGGTCCATTTAACCATATGTCAGCAATCTTTTACATTCCATCTTCGTCTTAAATAATCTATAGTATCTTTGTTTTGAATAAAGCACCTTCTTCATCACTTTCTTTTGCTATCACCACATTCAGTTAAACTAATTCCAGTTCATCTCTTTGAGTGTAATCATCAGAATCTTCATCTAGTATATCCACAATTACTTGCTCTTTTCCTTTTTCTTCAGTTCTTGGAGATTTTTGTGCTGGAGTATTGTCATCTACAAACTCTAGAGCCCTTTTCTGCTTCTTCTCCACCTTACTAGAAGAGGACCCAACTTCAACTAATCTTACCAGAAGAGAGATGCCAACAATTCAAACAACTCTCTAAAGAAATTTTCATAAACTTGCTCACAGTTTTCCAGAGTATTGAAATGCTTAAATTTTTTCTTGCAAACAGGTTAATTTCCTTTCCATACCACATTGTCATTTTGAGATAGGAAATTCAGAAAATACATCATAATGCATATAACTAGGGTACCAAACCTAAAGGAGTAATCTATACATCCTTTGTCAATTGCAAATTTTCCATCAATTTCTCCTTCATCAATCCACATAGATCAAAATCTTCATCTTCTATTATCATTTTCTATGAAATGTAAACTAGTCCTACCGAAGTTGATCCTTCCTTGTTTCTAAAGAGATGTTTATATGAGATTCCATGTGCAATGTACCTCATTATTGGATCTTTGATTGTTGAAATTAGCAAAGCTCTTTGATCTCCTATCACTTCGGTTAGGGTTTTGACTTTCGTATTCTAAATCGACTTCCTTTTCAAAACATCTCCAATATTGCATAATCCTATTAAATTTCTAATCACCTCTCTTGAAATTTGATAGGGTTTGTTGAGAGTAAGGATATCATTATCCAATCTATTCAAGATAAACTTGATCACTTTCACATTGAAAAAATAGGGAAACTCATTGTAGATGTCCAAATTCTTATGTTTCGCACCTTCAAGCCACTTCAATTCATTGGTTGGAAACAAATTTATTATATCCATGATCTTCCTACTACTGTATTCCTCCAAATTCATTGTTCCTTTGATTTGCTTCATTTTACTTTATGTACCGAACAAGATTTTCTACCAAGCACAAAATTTCAAAATTCTACAAGCAACTGAAGTACCTGAATGAATTTGCCACCAAATTTTCTTTACTCCTTTGAGATTTCACTATAGAGGTTCTCCTTCTATTCTCCTAGAATGCAAGGTGAAAAATGAGGGTTCCAAATACCCTTTTATGAGTTCATGCACCTAACCTTTTTAGTTGCATTAAATACTTTTCCCTAGGAGTTCCAGTAACTTTCTTTTCTCAAACATCAAAAGAAAAAAAATTATGGACCTTCTGCTGCACATGTTCTTGCATAAATGATCACTGATACCTTTTCAAACTTTTATCATAGCTTATGACAATTTTCTGTATTTTGGTGCCAGCTACCAACAGGGGGCCAAAGGATCTTCCTTGAAACACTCCCCCTAGGCCAATGGCCTGAGCTCAATTTCTGGAGGAATTACCAAAGGAATTTCTAGAGGCAACTTCTGGTACGGGCTTATTTCCTTCATCAGATCCACTCTTACCCATGTTTTCTTCATCTGATCTCTAATTTCTTCCACATTAACTTTTCCTTTTCCTTTGTATTTTTTCTGTGAGTTTCTTTATTGATATACCTGACCTCTTCTATCCATGTTCCACTTCATAAAAAATCTTGCAATGTGACCAAATCTTTTGCAACTATAGCACACTAGATTTCTCTATCTAGACCTCTCATTCCACTGATTTCCTCCTGATCTGCATTGATTAACAACATGCCAAAATCTTCCACAAGTATAGCATTTAACATTTCTTAAATTGACAAACATACTTTTGCATTCAATGGACTTGTGACCTAACTTTTTGCAATTAAAACACTAACTGGGAAATCATAGATTGCATGAATTTATTTTACTTCTACACTGAGAACCCATATGACCAAATTTATTACAAGCAAAGTAGTAACCATTAAAATTTTGAGCATTGGGTTGTCTTATCAGATACCTCTTTGTTCATTTCATTTCTTTGTCTAGAATCCTTACGTTCAGATTTGAAGCTTTCTTCCTTCTCATATCCAAGACCTCGCTTATCATTTGCATCCTTATGTCCTTTAGTCATCTCATCAAGCTTAGTAGATCTAATCCTAAAATTCTCCTTGTACTCATTTGCAGTAGTGAGTTCATTACTGAGAATAACTACTTGTCTTTCAAGTTCTTGTTCATTATTCTTGGACTGTTGCAATTGAATCTCTAGTTGAATGAATCCATTATTTACTCTGTTGCATTCTTCATATTTTTCTTTTAAGGATTGAGCTAGATTCTCCTCATTTTTCTTCCTTTCTTCAATCTCCTTAGTTATCTTCATTGCCACCGATTCCATCTCAAACTTCAAAGCATAATTCTTTCTAGCAAGTTTTTCACATTTTTTAGTTCTCTTTTAGAGTATGATTCAAGTGAACATCTTCCAAGTTTTTATTTTCTTTCTACTTCAGCTGATCGCAAAGTTCCTTCCTCTTTTCTCTTGACTCATTGATTTTATCCTTTAGTGATTGAATGAATTTCTCAACATCCACAAGATTTTATCTTAATTCCATGACTTCTACTTTAGACTAATCAAGATCATCAAGTGCCACCATAAGTTGTTGTTGAAGACCAAATTCCATTGTATTCCAAGATCCACCTCAAGTTGGTACACTTCTACAGAGAAACTATGCCCTGATACCAATTGTTGGACTCAAGGAACACTAAGAAGGGGGGGTGAATCAATGTTCAACAAGTTTTACTTTCAATTCAGATCTTAATCCATTTTCAACACCTAAACATAAATAAAGATGCAAGCACACAAACAAGATGATCAAGACACCACAACACCAATATTTTTATGTGGAAAACCTATTAGGGGAAAAACCATGGTGGATATTAATCCATAATTTATACTCTGTTAAAAGTATGAACAAAAGGGAATGCACTTGCATTCAGGCACATTGCCTAGAGCTCACTGCTCAAAATAAGGAAGGCTCATTGCCTTACAAAATATTTGTGATTACAACAAAAATGAACTAAGAAGATAGCATCTACAAATTCTTGGATTCAGTTTGGATGAAGCATATAAAACATATTATGAATCTTTTGTCTGATCCTGCAACTCACTCTACTTTGTTATGCCCTAATGAAAAACTTGTTCAACTGATCTTCTAATGTTCACTCATACATTTGTTCTACTCTTTTTTGCACATTCACACTCTCTCACCACTTTTTCCTCACACCAAAAATGAATTACCGATCTCATATATATATATCTGCTAGCAAATATTTTAATCACTTAAATTGACTTCAACAAAACATAAAATATTCTCTAATAGTTAGCTCAGATTACAATTTATATTTAATTCACACCCATAAAGGTCAGATAAGAAATAGCTAGGACCCAAAAAAATATTCTAAAGATTAGAAATAATTAAACAGCTACTCCATATACATCCACGACATGCTACATTCAATGAGCCAACCATAATGAGAAAATAAACAAGAAATCATTCTACCGAATCTCCTAACTCATACACCAATTGTTGCAACACCACAAAACTTACCAATAAGGTAACATACATTCTTAACAACCTTTCTAGAGATCCACAACACAAAATGATGATCCAGTAAAGCATACAGATCAACTAACTAACCGGATACCCTATTCTTCATGCTTTATGCTAATAACACACTGTCTTCTACATTTTCTACCAGTATAAGTAGATCTTGATTTGCAGACCAGGATAATGAATTCAGTTTCCATTAGTAACAACCCTAGAAGCCATAAACAATCTCCCAAAGCCATATGCCAACAATACTAACATGGATGAACCCAAATCAGTAGAAGAGGCATTATGTATGAATGATGTAAAATCCTCAAAGATTGCTGTGGATGAAGAAATGACAACTTTCAAAAAGAATGATACATGGGATCTTATACCATTTCTTGAGGTAAAAATACTAACTAGTTGCAAATGGGTGTTAAAGAAAAAGATTGGTTTAGATGGGGGTATTGAGAAGTACAAAGAAAGGTTGGCTACAAAAGGTTACTCTCAAGTTGAGAGTGTTGATTATGGTGAGATATTTTCTCCTATTGCAAAAATGACATCCATTAGATTTTTTTCTTTCTATTGCTATTTCTTATGATTTAGAGGTTGAGAAAATGGATGTGAAAATTTCTTTCCTACATGGTGACTTGGAGGAGGATATTTATATGACACAACTAGAGCACTATGTGGTGAAAGCTAAAATTAAATTGGTCTACAAATTGAATAAATATATGTATGGCCTAAATTATCATCCTAGGATGTGGTACCATAAATTGGATACATATGTGTTAATTTTAGGATTTGAGTGTTCTAAATCCAATCATTGTATTTATTATAAAATTGATGGTGATCATTTCATGTTTATTGCATTACATATGTATGATATGTTATTTATTGGTAAAACAAAAGGTATGATTTTAGAACTAAAATCTCAACTTTCTCCTAAAGTTTAAATGAAAGACCTTGGTGCAACTAGACACATTCTTGGGATGGAAATTAAAAGAGATAGATTGAGAAAAAATATATGGATTTACCAAAGTAAGTATGTCAATTCAATTTTATAGAGGTTTGATATGTAGGATTGTAGAACATTGTGTGCTCCATTCTTAGCTAGAACAAAGTTATCTATTTCAGATTGTCCAACATCCCCATCAATGATAGAAAAAATAAGTAGAGCTCCTTACCAAAGTGTAGTTGTAAGTTTGATGTATGTTATGGTTTGTACTAGACTAGACATTTCCCAAGCAGTGGTAGTTCAGTCTAGATATATGTCTAATGATGGTAAAGTTTATTGGGATAAAGTTAAAAGAGTCTTAAGATCTTTGTGAAATACCTTAGAGTATTCCTTGTGTTTGTTGCAAGAATGAAGGTTTTTTAATTGATGTCACCTAATCAATTGGTTATCAACTAGTTTTTGTTGGCATTGATGTCATGGATGCAAGTTATTGACTATATATGTTGAGAATATTGAGAAAATTATAATGAAGAAATATTACAGGTGTTTAGTGGTTGCTTCAGGTTTTACTCTGAGATTTTCTCCTATGTTTGTGTGGTTCATATATGTTGATCATGGTTTGTGGAAGTTGTTGTATCCATATTTTTTGCTTCTAATTCATTATACAACATGAGTTATGTTCACCAGTTGTGAATGTGTGGTGGATATGTTAGTATCAAAGTAAAACAATAAAAACACACCAATAAAACATTAAACTAAAGAAAGCTAAATAAAATATGAAATGAAATCAAAGATAACAAACGGAGCTTCTTCAGAACCGTTCCATTGTTCTCTATCTCCAGTGATTCTCTTGAATTTTCTGCTCTTAGATTGTGTAAGAAAAGTTTCTTAGAATGGCAACCTGCATAACGAGTATGAAAAAGAGAGAATACTTCTCTATCCTATATGCTGGTGGAGTGAAATGTTGATACGGATATACATAGGGGCTGTAGATTATGCATAGGGCCTGTGAATTATGGATGCTATGATATGAGGTGGATATGCCATGATATGGAATACTAATATATTAAGCTATGCTATGCTATCTAAGAATGCTAGAAGGATAATTGACTATAGTTTTCCTGTATGAAAGCTTCTATGTTTTCAAAGAACTGGTAGTTCTTTTTATAGATTTCTACAGGCAAGAGCTCGGCTGGCAAAGATCAATGGCTGTGAGATTGTCTGGTAATTTTGAATGGTGAGAGATGGAGAGGTTGAGAGAAAGATGGAATATGTTGGGAGGTTGGAGAGAAGAATGGAGGTTTGTCTTCAACCCATGAGAACAACTTTACTTAGAAACAGAGAAATTAATTTTCTATTTTGAAGTTTGTTTCACGGTTGTTGTTGATAAATCCAAATTAAATAAATAAATTTATTTAATTTTGTGTGAGTTTGAATATTTGATTTTAGGACTATAGAAGATTCAATTAAATATTAGAAATATTTAATTGTGAATGGACTTTAGAAGAATTTCATTGAAATTGTGAATGGAATTAGAGGAATTAATTAAATATTTGGAATATGGAATTGTGAATGGAATTTAGAAGAATTTTAAAAGAGAAGAATATTTAATTTTTATTTGATAAAAATATTCAAGCCAAGATTATATTTGATAATTAATATAAATAAATCATAATGTTTATTTAATTAATTAAGAAATGGATAAGAAAAGTGATTAAATAAACTTATTTATTTAATCAAGATGAAATAATGAACAATATAAATAAATTATTTAGATTTATTTATACGTAGATTGAATTCAAAGATTTAATTAAATATTAAAAATATTTAATTAATTACCAGACTATTGTAATGTGACCATTTTTAGGTGTATACATTTTTCCCCTCTTAGAAGTGATGTGTTTTACGCATTAGTTCAAAGAATTTTGAAATTTTCCCCAGATGCTGATTGTCGAATGTTGATAGGTATATGCCCCCTCACATGATGAATTGATAAGATTTTGATTTTTTTTGTGAATTTTTTTTTCTTTTTTTTAAATTTTTTTTAGATTTGTTGGAATTTTTTGATTTTTATGATTTTTAAGATGTTGATTCATCGTTCGAAAATGATGATGTGAAGAAATTTACGTGGAAATATGTAAGATGAAAAATTGAATGACCTAAATTGCCCCTGTAATGATAGAATGTGATAAAATGCCCCAATTTTGCGTATTGTGATGCCCTAATTTGATGATGTTTGATAAATTTGTTCCCAAGGTTGTTAGAAAACAAATAGTAGCTGATAAATTTGCTTTCAAGTTAATGAAAAACAAATAGGTGTTTGATAAGTTTTCTTTTAAGGTTGTTAAAAACAAACAGGATTTTGATAAATTTGTTTTCATGATGATGAAAAACAAATAGTTTGTTGATAAGTTTTCTCCTAAATTTGTTAAAAACAAACAGGATTTTGATAAATTTTCTTTTCATGATGATGAAAAACAAATAGTTTGTTGATAAGTTTTCTTCGAAGGTTGTTAAAAACAAACAGGATTTTGATAAATTTGTTTTCATGAAAATGAAAAACAAATAATTTGTTGATAAGTTTGCTTCTAATGTTGTTAAAAACAAAGAGGATTTTGATAAATTTGCTTTTCATGATGATGAAAAATGAATAGTTTGTTGATAAGTTTGCTTCTAAAGTTGTTAAAAACAAACAGGATTTTGATAAATTTGTTTTCATGAAAATGAAAAAATAATAATTTGTTGATAAGTTTGCTTCTAAAGTTGTTTAAAAAAAAAGGATTTTGATAAATTGATATTCAAATTTGATTGATTTGTCATGATGATTTGATATTGATGTTGCTTTGACTTGATGATTCTTCCTATTCAATAGGAGAGATTGAGCGTCTTGCAGTTACGGGAGACATTCCCGAAGACATGGAGATTGATTCCACAGCTCGTATAGGCAGATAGAGATGTGATTGAGGCATGTGAACTGACCTTGTGGTGGATCAGAGATAGGTGGATTAGAGCGAAGATTGGCAGCATAAGAGGATAGCACTTCGTAGTGCGTTTTATATGATATTTTATTGATACTCTGTTGAGATGTTTGTATACACACTGATATGATCCCATTTTGGATGATGTTATGTCATGCATAGCTGACATCTTTGTATTTTTGACATTCATTTTTGAGATATATAATATGCAGCGATGATTCCTTATGTGATGAATGTGTCCATTTTCTATATGCATGATGATTTATGTGTTAGTTTCACAATGTTATGCTCATGATGTATATGTATGCATGATTTTGCGGATATGAAAATGCAAGTGCAATGTTATGATATGATTGCAATCTATTGATGAATGATTATGAATGTGAATGTGAAATGATGGATGATACCATTTATGAATGCTCATGAATGCTTTGATTATGATATATGCTTTGTTTTTATGATTTTCTGATGCAAATATGTATGAAAAATGTATATGATGATTTTTTTGTGAATGTCAAAATGTACTCAGTCATTTATTGGAGAGATGTGAAACTTTGATACTTTGCTAGCTTTTTGGAAAAATCTATAAATGCAAAAATGCAGATTCTAAAATGAATGTAAACTATACAATATTGCCATTCTGAGAGCTTATTTGTGCTTTTTGTGTCATCATAGAGCATTGAAATGTTGAAAGTTAATACAAGCATCAAAGGGTATGTTAACACCAGTGATGACCTAAGTATTACTTTCATGAATTTTGATATAACAAGATAATACAAGCATCTAGGTATAATTGAACCGAGATGACCTAAGTATTGCTTGCATAAACAAACAAGAGTTAACCAGTTTCCCATGAAAATTTTGAAATGTCATCAATGATACTTAGTAAAGCATGTCTCGCGACCAATTTGCATAGTAATAATGATTTTCTCACAAACAATAGACAAAGAAAAATCATACTCCTTCCTTGCTTTTCTAGTTCAATACATCATCGAATTGCTCCAAAGATATGATAGAAAATCAACCAACAATTCAAATTTTTCTCAAATTATTTCAAACATTATTCAGATTAAGATCATCCAACTTGGTTATCAACATTGATGTTTGTGTTTTGATTGACGTTGTTTTGACCATATTGTTTGATTTCATTGGCATTGAGTGATCATTTTGGTGTTGTGATTGATTTGATGCGTCAATGTATGTTGCGTTTTGTCAAACTATCTTTTGTCTGTTTGTGATGTTCTAAAAGCTTGTTGCCCCTTTCTTGTTTAGTTTGTGTTTCTGCCCCCAGTGTAAACATAACCTGAATATGATGTATATGTACAAATTTCATCAAGCCATGATGAAACACAAGAATTCCCGTTGCATGATATGGCTATGATAGATATGTATAGATGATAGATATGGATAGAGTGTATAAGATAAGATATATGATGTTCAAGAAGATCCTTAACCTTGTCAAGATCAAAGGTGGAAATGTAAGGAATGGGCATGACCATGAATGATAAGATGGATGAAACTTGTCCCTAAGTGTAGAGTGCAAGAGGAATATGGAAGATAGGATATGGATGATAGGGAGATGGAGGAAGGACTTAAGAATCAAGTTTCACAACCAAATATCCCTCTAATAAACCATGGCAATGGGAATTAGAATCCTAAATGTTGGCAGATTAATGATGTGATGGAAGAATCTAAGGATTTATGCAAAAGTTTGGATTAAAGGAGAATGATGGGGTATGAATGTTGGATAATGGATAGGAGGTTGGAAGGCCTGTTGATGGATAGATGGAAAGGTTGGAAAGATCAACATTGGCACACACCTTGAAGGGTGGTGGAGTGATGGAGGAAAAATGGATTTGGAAGGTGATAGGTTAGTAGATGGAAAATTGGAGGAAGCTTTTGGATTAGCAAATTTGGATGCCAATTTAGATTTTATTGCTTTTATAAGACTTTTTGGAATCCACATGACTTTTGACTTTGATTTTTTCTTTGTGGACCTTTGTATCCTTTGACATTTTTCTTTTTGATTTATGGACCTTTGCGGTCTTTGAAAATTGCCTTTTTTTCTTTGATGGGCCTTTGTGGCCTTTTAGATTTTTCTTTTGATTTTGGATCAAATTTTATTTTATTTTTGCATGTCTCTTTGAGGAGACATGTTGATCCTTTGATACATGTGGATTTTGATATAGAAGCTTTTGATATTTGGCACCCAAATTGTTTCCAAGAGAAATGGAAGGAGTGTATTGAGGTGAACGATATGGAGGTATGATGGATGAGTTAAAGAAGGAAGAATTTTGAAAGTGGATCAAGGATGTGTGCCTTTGTTGTTCTTGAGAAATAGGATATGGACCTAGGATAGAGGGAAGGTTTGATGGACTAGGATGAGGACCTAGGATAGATGGAAGGTGTGATGAACTAGAATGAGGACCTAGGATAGATGGAAGGTTTGATGGACTAGGATACTTAGGTGTATAACCAATGCTGTGGTGATATGGGTTTCTTTGAACAAAAAGGGGTTCTAGGATACCTTGCTCATGAAGGCCTAATCCTTTTCCTTTGTAATTCATACTGTGACACATTTGTTTACCAATGTGATATGTATTGTCTATAAAACAAGATGTGAGTCCATTTTGAGGAGGATATGATATGGATGAGTGGATAGGTGTTGGAAGTAAACTAGAATGGATAAAGGTGGAAGATCCCAATTTATAGGTGTGGGGTTCATGGATAACTTGAATAGGTGTGATAGGCTCTTGACATGGGGATGATGGGGTGTTTTGATCTTGACTTGGAAAAGGATTATGAAGTGGTATGAAAGGCATATCTTGATCATGATAAGGATAATCATCTTCATGGGATGAAAGGGTATCCTTGAATGGAAGCATTTATTGATCTTGATGAGGAATGGAATCATGAAATTTTGTAGAAATCATATCTTGATCATCAATTGGTAATACATCATTAGATAGGATGAAAGAACTATCATGCTCTTGTGATGCAATAGAATCATGGGATGGTATGGATTGATTAGATGATGTGGAAGGAGAACTTGGAAGAACATTTTTTTCTTGAGATGGAGGAGGATTATCATGGGTGAATAATGAAAGGAGGGGATCATCATATGGTTCTTGAGAGATGGGATCTTGATCAAAGATAGGAATGGTTTGTAGAATGTTTTGATCAGGATGTGTAGATTGAAATGAATCATTGGATGTAAAGGATATGATAGAAGAAGGTGATTGAATGGAATCATTATCTTGAGTGAAAGAATCGTGAGGTTCATTTTGAATTATGGGGGATGAAGATAAATGCATGACATGACAAGATTGGTCAATTTTATTTGATGGCTTAGATTTAGGCTTCTCATTTAACCTTTGCAAAAATTCAAAAACATTGAATTTGGATGATGTTGCTTTTGGAGGAGAAGAGGTTACATTCATATTTCCATCAAAGGACTTAATATTTTTGCCCTCTTGTAGTTCCTTGATTTGCCTTTGGAGTGCTCTTATTTGTTGGGGAAAACTACTAAGATCATTTAATGGAGTTTTAGTCTTTATAGGATCTTCCTTAATTTTCTCCATATTGTAGTTAGAGGGTAATTTGGCACCTTGGTCTACTAAAAAAATAAAGTAGCCTTCTTTATCTCGCTCTAAGATCTTGTCCAAAATTATGTGAAACTGTGGATCATGTTCAACTTCTTGAATCATTTCATCGGTTATTTCATCATTTGAACTATTCCCAGTACAAAACCTATGAAAAATATTGTGTTCCCTATCACCCATGTTGTAAAGTGGAAAACATGCATATGCTTTTGAAATGTTCTTCTAGACTTAGATCATAGTTTTATAAGTGCAAAAATGATGATGTCTTGATCTAATAAGATGAAAATCTTATGATATGATCAAATGATGTTTCTAACTCTTGATTGTGACTTCCAAGATGAAAGGATATAAGAATCCTGTTGGGGAAGTTGAATCAATAATCAAAAACTTGTTTGAAAATGGATTTCTTAACAAAGGTTGTGGTATTCCAATCTCTTAACATGAGAGTAATCAATGTAATTGTGAGTTTTGGATGATCTTTACTGAATTAATGTTTTGAAGACACATCAAGCAAGTTGTAGAATAGTTGTTTTTAAACATTAAGTGTATGACCAAAATGTTCTTTAAAAATTGTTTTCATAGGCGTTACTCATGACAGATAGTTCAAATAGACTCACTCTTAGTACTCAAGTAGGTCACCATAGTAATCAACAACCCACATCTTAAAACTGCGTCGACTCACACAACCATGTCACCCCCGAAAGGGCGCCCCTATTTTTGTCTTTTCCAGGCGTGTACTCATAGTGACAGAAGTGGATACCGGATCCCCTGAGCAAATGGTCCTTGGTAGTTATATGGTGAGTGTATTGGGGGTAGATTCTTCCCTCCCCTACACTATAATTATTAGGATGTTCGGAAATCGACTTCGGTTGGATACTACACTAAGTTCGTAGTAAGGGTTTCTGTTCGGTGCGGAAAATGATAGACTCCCTTGAGAGACCTCCCAACCTTTAGAACAAAGGCTTTGGGGATGGTTATCAATGCACACTACCGCCAAATAGGATTTTCATCAACCATCCACATTTGATTAAAGTGGGTTGGAAAACTTGGATTTAGTTGTTCCCACTTAGGTTGTTCCCGTAGGGTGAGTACTTTTTCCCATTACGGCAGCCCTTCTAAAAGGTATTATCAAAGCTTGAAATTGCATGAAATGAAATAGATTTTTTTGGCATTTTGATCACCTAGTTAAGGGGAGAGCATAGGCCTATCACTGTTTTAAACAAAGCAAACAAAAGTTCAATTTTAAGCCCAAATGAACAATTTTCTATGCTAGGTGAAGATATTGCTTCACAAAGACATGCAGTTCTTTTTTAGTCCAAAATAAAAATGAAGTGACTATCCTAGGATTGCTTCATTTTAATTAAGTGACTATCCTAGGATTGATTCATTCTTTTAAAGCTCTTACTGGCCACGGTCATGTCAGATCCAGTCAAATCCTACTTAAGTTACAGATTACAATTGCAGCCTTAGAAAAATCTATGCTGAAAATAAAAAATGTGCTAAAATAGACATCAAGGGTGCTAAAACAGAGTTAATGAGCACTGCATGATCTGTCAAGGGCACTGCAGAATCTGTCAAGGGCACTGCAGGATTGGTCAAGGGCGCTGCAGGATTGGTCAAGGGCACTACAGGATTTGTCAAAGGTGTTGCAGGATTGGTCAAGGGCGCTGTAGAATTGGTCAAGAGCGTTGCAGTATTTGTCAAGAGCACTACAGGATTGGTCAAGGGCGCTGTAGGATTGATGAAGGGCATTGAACTGGGTGTGACTTGTGTTGAAGTGTGTTTATTGTGCTAATATGCTGTTTTAGCTGTAACCTATTAGAAAAACCTACAAAAATATGTTAAAATAGGGGCAAGAGCCCCACGATGGGTGCCAAAAATGTGTAGTGGATATGTTAGTATCAAAGTAAAACAATAAAAACACACCAATGAAACATTAAACTAAAGAAAGCTAAATAAAATATGAAATGAAATCAAAGATAACAAACAAAGCTTCTTCAGAACTGTTCCATTGTTCTCTATCTCCAGTGATTCTCTTGAAGTTGTTGCTCTCAGATTGTGTAAGCAAAGCTTCTTAGAATGGCAACCTGCAGAACGAGTATGCAAAAGGGAGAATAATTCTCTATCCTATATGCTGGTGGAGTGAAATGTTGATACAGATATGCACAGGGGCTATAGATTATTCATAGGGGCTATGAATTATGGATGCTATGATATGAGGTAGATAGGCCATGAAATGGAATACATATATATTAAGCTATGCTATGCTATGCTATGAATGTTGGAAGGATAATTGACTATAGTTTTCCTATATGAAAGCTTCTATGTTTTCAAAGACCCGGTAGTCCTTTTTATAGATTTCTACAGGAAAGAGCCCGACTGGAAAAGATCAATGGCTGTGAGATTGTCTGGTAATTTTGAATGGTGAGAGATGGAGAGGTTGAGAGGAAGATGGAAGATGTTGGGAGGTTGGAGAGAAGAATGGAGGTTTTTCTTCAACCCACGTGAACAACTTTGCTCAGAAACAAAGAAATTAATTTTCTGTTTTGAAGTTTTTTTCACGGTTGTTGATAAATCCAAATTAAATAAATAAATTTATTTAATTTTGTGTGAGTTTGAATATTTGATTTTAGGACTATAGAAGATTCAATTAAATATTAGAAATATTTAATTGTGAATGGACTTTAGAAGAATTTTAGAAGAGAAGAATATTTAATTTTTATTTGAATAAAATATTCAAGCCAAAATTATATATGATAATTAATATAAATAAATCATAATGTTTATTTAATTAATTAAGAAATGGATAAGAAAAGTGATTAAATAAACTTATTTATTTAATCGAGATAAAAGAATGAACAATATAAATAAATTATTTAGATTTATTTATACGTAGATTGAATTCAGAGATTTAATTAAATATTAAAACTATTTAATTAATTACCAGACTATTGTAATGTGACCATTTTTAGGTGTATATAGTGAACTGTTGTTTTTTGTGCTTCTAGCTGAGGTCTAGGAGAAATATTGTTGGTTTTTATCTCTTTTTGGTTAAGTCTTATGAGTTGTAGTTCTAGAGTTAATTTTTTATGACCATGTCGAAGATAATTTTGGTGTTTGGAAGGATTTGATCATGCTAAGGTTTGTGTGAGATTAATTGTTCTATGTGTTTTATATTGGTTTGGCCGACCTTGTGTTGAACACTACTTTTGAAGTTGATGGAGCATGTTGGTAACTACCTGGGTCCTCATCAAGCATGTGTTTGGGTTGCTCCCATTCTAATTCCACCATAGCATGTTTTGGTGCTGACCTAATTTAAATTTAATGATGGATGGATGACTTTGGATATGTCTCAAAGTTGAAGATGGTATAAACACAAGATGAGTTAGTGGTGAAAGATGTAGAAATAGATAAGTGAAAATAAGTAAAGAAAATATATGTGAAACAGATGTCAATTAGTGTGTGTATGATGCGAGTGTGGCATATTAGTGTGCAATCTAAATGTTGAGTTTTTAGATGCTATGAGTTGAAGGTTTACTCTTTCATGCATGTCTACAAGTGGTAGTAAATTGTGGTGGAAATATCTGTTGCATTGATATTTTCTTATCTCTATAACATATCTCTTCTATCTTCTTTGTATATCTATGGTAGTGAGCCCTCCGTGTGGTTAACCTTATTGGATAGTGAGTCTTGATCTAGACGATGAGTCCTTGTTTTGGCAGTGAGCCTTTGTAATCAGTTTTTATATTCTCTATAGTGTGAGTTAATCCTTACTATGGTTTTTCCCTTATTGGGTTTTCCACATAAATGTGGTGTTACATGTTTGTGTGATGGTTTTCAGTTTCTACAATTGCACTTAATGTTTAATCATTTTAGTAGAGTTAAGGATTTTTGACTGATCTAAGTTCTAGTGAATGTTTTAAAACGTTTAAATTTGTTACAATTGGCTCACCACCCCTCTTAATTTTCTTGTTCAAAAATTGGTATCAGAGCTCGGTTCCTTGGAGAAGAGCTTAACCTCTTAAGGAAGGTCTAGGATGGCTGGAAAAGTTACTCATGATTATCCAAGGTTCGATGAAACTAATTATGATATCTAGAAAATATTGATCGAAGAATATCTAGAGTATTGTGGATATGAAGGGGAGAAATATTACAAGAATACTAACACTCCTCCTGCTAATGGTCTAAGTACGAATGATTAGATCAAAGCACATGAGGTGGAAAATAAGGTGAAGTACATCTTAAAGAATAGTCTTGTACATTCTAAGTTGATTAAAGTTCAAAATTTGAGGACTGCTATGGAAGTCTGGGATACTTTGGAAAAGGTACATGTAGCAGATGAATGGGTCAAAGAGGAAAAGTTACAAAATTTGGAGACACAGTTTGAGCTCCTACATATATCTGAAGATGAGAATGTTAAAGCTTGTGTACAGAGATTAGATGAGGTAGTAGCTGGAATGACAAGACTTGGTGCTACAATAGATGAATCTATGATTGTAAATAAAATTCTTAGAACTCTTCCTAATGCTTACAGTGAAAAGATATGTGCTACTAAAGAACATATAGACTACAAGACTTACACTAAAGATTAGTTGTTGGAAACTCTAACATCTTATGAGATGAGAAAGTCGAATTTCATAAATGGATCTAAATCAAAAACTACTTTTAAGGCTACAAAATCTAATGATCTAGATGAAGAAAATCTTGATGAAGTGGAAGCTAACTTTGTGATAAGTATGAAGAAAGGCTCTGGAAAGTACAAAGGTATGTTACCCTTTAAATGCTTTAGTTGTCAAGGAATAGGACATCATGCTTCGGGGTGTCTGGAAAGAGCTAAGAGGAATAAAAAATATGTGAGAAAGAAAAGAAAGGTAAGAAGATCAATAGTGCATATTGTGTGAATGAGGATGCTAGTATATCTGATGACGAATCTGATTATGGAGATCCTGATGACAATGAGTGCTTGTTCTTGGCTATAAAAGATGAACCTACTTTTCCTAATTCTTAAAAACAGGTGAAGGAATGCCCTCTAGAGGAGGAGAAAAATTAAGGTACTATAATCTCTACCCTACATCCTAAATAGGAAAAGAATTATTGGGTTGTTGATAGTGGTTGTTCACATCACATGACTGGTGATAAGAGCAAGTTTGTTAAACTTAAAAAATTTGATGGAGACTTAGTTATGTTTGTAGATGATATTGTTGCTATGATTTGTGGGATAGGTTCAGTAAGTTTTGATGGCAAGCATTATACTGATGATGTCTACTATGTTAAGTTCTTAAGGAATAATCTCTTGAGTGCTTGACAGATGTGAAGGAAAGGATATAATCTTGTATTTAAGGATATAAGATGTGAAATCATAAAAGATTCTAGGACAGTGATTGTTGTAGGAAAGAAATTTGATGGAAATATCTATCAACTTAAAGGTGTTGATTGATAATGCTTTATTACTCAAATTAATTACAACTGGTTGTGGCATTAGAGAATGTGTCATATGAATTTTGATAACTTGATGAGGATTAGTGCAATTAAGGCCATGAGAGATTTACCAAGGATTACAAACCCTGTTAATGCTATTTACAAGAATTATCAGTTTGGAAAGCAAGCAAGAACCCATTACAAATCAAAGTCCTGAACAATTTACTACTAGACTACTATATTTAGTTCATAGAGATCTCTGTGATCCTAAAAGAGTGAGAAGTCTACAAGGTGAAAGGTACTTTATGTTTTTGATTGATGATTATTCTAGATATACATGGGTTACATTTCTTAGAGAGATTTAATCTAGTGCATTAGATAGATTCAATACATTCAAAGCTATGGTTGAGAATGAAGTAAATTTAACCTCGGATAAAATGCTTAAGGTCTAGTAGAGGTGTTGAATTCACCTCCCATAAATGCATGGAATATTTGAAAGATAGTTATCTGCTATGAGAACTCCTCAACAAGATGGAGTTGTTGAAAGAAAGAACAAAAAAATTCAAGAGGCCACCAGATCAATGATTACTGAGGCTGGTCTACTAGAATTTTACTAGAGAGAAGATATTTGCACTATTGTTTATGTATTCAATTGAGTTCAAGCAATAGCAAATAGTATAAAGACACCCTATGAGCTATGGTGTGTAAGAATTCCCCCTATTAAGTATTTCAAGGTATTTGGAAGCAAATGATATATCAAATGGGAAGAATAAAATTTAGGAAAGTTTGATGCAAGAAGTGATGAAGGCATTTTTCTTGGATATTCTACTAGAAGCAAAGCTTACAGACGTTTCAATAAAAGACTAAGAAAGATTGTAGAAAGTGAAAATGTCAAGGTTGATGGAGCAATGAAGAATTTAATTGATGTTGATGGATATGTATCTGATGAAATTGATTGCATAAGGATTGAAGATGTTGTGGAAGAATAGGAAAAGGATGATCAAGAGGAGAAGAATGAAGAAAAAGAAGAAGAAACTCCAGTTGTATCCCCTAAGACACTTAGATATGTGTAGAAGAATCATTTATAAAGTTAGATCATTGGAGACAAGACAAAAGGAGTATTGACAAGAAGTAGAGTTGTTATTGGTGAGGTAAATCTATGTTTACTCTTTGAGATTGAACGAAAGATTGTAAGTGAAGCATGTAAAGGTGAGCATTGGATGGAATCTATGAAAGAAGAACTTATGTAGATTGAGAATAATCAAACTTGGGAATTGGTCCCAAGATTGGTAGACAAAAACATTATTGGATCAAAGTGGGTATTCAAAAATAAGTTGGATGAGAATGGAGAAGTGGTTAGAAACAAAGCAAGGCTTGTGTGTAATGGTTACTCACAAGTAGAAGGAATATATTTTTCAGATACTTTTTTTCTGGTGGCAAGAATTAGGATGTTCTTAGTGTTTACTACTCATAAAAATTTCAAGGTCTATCAGATGGATGTCAAGTCTACATTTTTGAATGGTGAGCTAGAAGAAGAGGTCTACATGGAACAACCAGAAGGATTTCAATTATCAGATCAACCAAATATGGTTTGTATATTGAAGAAATATTTATATGGATTGAAGAAAGATCCTAGAGCTTGGTATGAAAGGCTATATAGATACTTGATTCAACAAGGTTTCAACAAAGGTACAATAGATAGTAATATATATTTCAAACTTGAAAATGATAAAATCTTGATTTTGGTTGTAGATGTTGATGACATTATTTTTGGAGGAAATGAAACTATGTATATGATAGAAGAAATGCTAAAATAATTTGAGATGTCTATGTTTGCAGAGATGAATCTATTTCTTTGGCTACAAATTAATCAAACAGACAAAGGAATTTTTATATTTCACAGTCTAAGTATGTAAAAGAGATGTTAGAGAAGTTTGGGATGGATGGTTCCAAATTGGTACACATTCCTATGGCGATTGTTTACAAATTAGTTAAATATGATTATTCACATAAGGTTGATCAAAGCAAGTATAGATCTATGATTGGTGGATTGTTGTATTTGACTGCTACTGGACCGAATATTATGCATGTTGTCTGTCTTGTGGCTAGATTTCAAGAAGATCCTAAGGAAACACATGTTGCTTCTATTAAAAGAATATTTATATATTTGAATGACACTCCAGATTATGGCTTATCGTACCCTAGAGATACTGACTTTACACTAGGTGCTTATACAGATGTAGATTGTGATGGATGTGTAGATGATAGAAAAAGTATAAGTGGTGGTGCATTATTTCTTGGTTGCAGATTAGTGGCATGGTTGAGTAAAAAGCAATATTTAGTTTCCTTATCTACTATTTAAGTTGAGTATATTGGCCATGCATCTTATTGTACGCAAGTATTATGGATGAAACATACATTGAAAGATATCAAAGTTGTGTATGATGATCTTATTTCTATCTCCTATGTTAACACAAGTGCAATTAACATTTCAATAAATTATGTGATGCACTTGAGGATAATTCATATATCTATCAGGTATCACTTATTGAGAGAGAAGGTTGTGGAGAATGAAGTAATGCTTGAGTATGTCCCTACAAAGGATTATATTTCTGGTATATTTACAAAGGCTCTTCCTAAAGATACTTTTGAGTATCTTCGAGAGAATTTTGGGGTCATTTCCCCTCCTTTCTTGAAATAGATGCATATGGAGATGCATCAGTCTAGTGGGTCTATGGATCTATCTTTCTTCTGGACTAATGTTTTGGTGGCTACCTCTTAGAGGGAGCAGCTAGTGTCATGTATTGTCATTGTATGAGTATTCTATTTTTAATGAAAAAGGGGAAATCAACGTAAAATATCCTTTTCCTTTTTCGTTGATTTCAAAAGGGGAGAGGAAGAAGATGAGACAGAGAAAATTGTCATGTGAGAAAGATTATCTACTAAGGGGGAGAAACAGAAAGCAAAATCATGAAAAGTGTGTTTAGAGCTAGTATGTTGTCTTTGATGGGTTTTCACATCATGTTTTGACATCAATGGCAAAGGGGGAGATTCTTGCAAGAATGAAGGTTTTGTCATTGATGTCAACTAGTAAATTGGTTATCAACTAGTTGTTGTTTCCATCGATGTCATGGATGTAGGTTATTGGTTGTATATGTGGAGGATATTGATAAAATTGTAATGAAGAAAGATTGCAGGTGTTTAGTGGTTGCTTTTGGTTTTGCTTCGGGATTCGCTCCTATGTTTGTGTGGTTCATATATGTTGATTATGGTTTGTGGAAGCTTCTATATCTAGGTTTTTGGCTTCTGATTCATTGTATAGTGCAAGTTATGTTCACCAGTTGTGAACTATGGTTTTTGTGCTTTTCGCTGAGGTCCATGAGAAATGTTGCTAGTCTGGATTTATTTTTGGTTAAGTCTTGTGACTTGCAATTCTAGAGTCAAGTTGTAATGATCATGTTGAAGATAATTTTGGTGTCTAGAAGGATTTGATCATGCTAAGGGTTGCATGAGCTTAATTTTCTATGCGTTTTACACTAGTTTGGCTGACCTTGTGTTGAACACTACTTTTGAATTTGATGAAGCATGTTTGGAACTACTTGGGTCCTCATCAAGTGTGTGTTTATGTTTCCCTCATTCTATTTCCACCCTAGGATGTTTTGGCACTGACCTAATTTGAATTTCATGATGCATGGCAAAATTTAAATATGTTTCAAAGTTGAAAATGGTATAAATATAGGATGAGTTAGTTGTGAAAGATGTACAAAGAGATAAGTGCAAAGAAATAGAGCAGATAGATGTTAAATAGATGTGAATCAGTGTGTGTGTGTGTGTGTGTGATGCAAGTGTGGCAGATCGATGTGAAGTTTAAATGCTGAGTTTTTAGATGCAATGAGTTGAAGGTGTACTATATCTTTCATGCATGCATGAAATTGGTTGAGTGAATTTTGGTGGAAATCACTATTGCAATGAGATTTTCTTCTCTCCATAACATATATATTATGTCCTCTTTGTATCTCTATGGTAGTGAGCCCTTCAGGTGGTTAACCCTATTAGAGAGTGATTCCTGATCTACACAACGAGTCCTTGTTTTCACAGTGAGCTTTTTTTCTAGCAATGAGCCTTTGTAATCAGTTTTGATATTCTCTATAGTGTGATTTAATCCTCACCATGGTTTTTCCCTTATTTGGTTTTCAACATAAATGTGGTGTTACTATGTTTTTCTGATAGTTTTTGGTTTATGCATTTACACTTAATGTTTAATCATTTTATTAGAGTTAAGGATTTGTGATTGATCTAAGTTCCGATGAATGTTTTAAAAAGTTTTAAATTTTCTACAACTAATTCACCCCCTCTCAGTTTTCTTGTTCAATATTGTTATCATAGTAATTTGAATAAAGATGATATTTCCCTTGATATTCATTGTTATGTAGATTTAGACTGGATAGGTGATGTTGATAGTAGACAATCCACCAGTGCTTATGTGTTTACATTATTTAGTAGTGCAATTAGTTGGATGTGTAAGCGATAGATTGTGGTTTCTTTGTACACTATTAAAGTCAAGTATATGGAAGCTATCCATGCTTCTAAAGAATCCATTTGGCTTAAGAGACCATGTTCACATATTGGAATAAAACAAGGTGCAATGATAATTTATTGTGATAATTAGAGTGTGATATGTCTAGCTAAGAACCCAAAATTTCATGCCAAGACCAAGCACATTGATCTACAATATCATGTTTTTAGAGATATGGTTGAAGACGGTAGGGTGAAGCTAGTTAAGGTAGAGATTATAAAGAATGTTGCTAATTCTTTAACTAAGCCTATGAGCACATAAAAGTTCAAATGGTGTCTGGAGTCTACGGGAATTTTTTACCATAGCAATTAAGAGATGATGTTTATAATCCCTCCCATTTCTCTTTCAAGGTGTTTGACAAGTGGGCAATTTTTTGGGAAATTTTATTTCAACCTTGCAATTACATATGGCACTATTGATACATAAGCCAAATTTTATGTTTATTGTATTATTGTAAATCTGGACCGTTCATCATCAGGTCTCAGATTTGACGATTGATATTTTACTAGTTTTACTTTCCATAGAAGGTAACCCTATTTTATGAGGGCATTGTAATACGATTGTGTGTTGTGGTGTATCTTGAGCATATGTTAGCAGTCGTATTGTCTCTCAATATTGGTTGGTGATAATCCTATGAGATATTTCTCTACAAGATTATTGTAACCTTTGTGATTTCTAAATAATATATAGGGTTGCTTTTGGAGTGTGGGATTTTTCTCACATAAGGGTTTCCCCATCTAAATCACTGTGTTGTGGTATGCAAGAAATTTTTATTTATTTTTGTTTATGTTTTGTAACTGTTGCAAAGATCTATAAAGTTTTGCATTATCCTCCTCTCAAGATTAGTGTAGGAAGTTGTTCCACTACCTTATCTTCCTTACAAATTTGTGGGATTAAGGATGGGCCTAGGCGTAAATTTTTTTCTTGCTCATATCTATCTAAGGTGATTTGATTATTAGATTATTATTCAAGGTTATATGGAACATATGAGTTGAAGATCATTATATGTTTTTCGTGAGTTGTATGGGGACATGTTTATTGTGCCATGGTGACTTACTAGTAAGCTTTATATGATTTCAAATAATCATCTTTCTCATCCTCCCACTTTGGTGGTGTAGTTAAAGTCACATGGTGATTGTGATTTACAGTCGTTGGACTCATTTTTATTTATTTATATGACTTTTATTTGATTAATTAAATTAAAAAATAAAAATTTCTTAAATTTATTTGACTAATTGAAATTTGTAATTATCTTTTTACCTCAAGGATTGATTATTATGACTTTTGGTTCCAATTTTTTTTTTTGTTTGGTGTTCACTATTGACATTTCATTCCCCCCTTATATAACCCATTGGTAAAAACCAATATGAGAGATCCTATCTGGAGCATCTTGCATAAATTATATCTTAAAAATCCCAAAAACAATTTTTTTGAAGTTTTGAACTTTTATTCTTTTGATTGTCTTCTTACCTATTTACCTTGTCTATCACTCCCAAACTCCTCCTTTCCATCACTTTCCCAAGTGTTTCAAGTTTCAATCATCCACATTAACCCTTAACAATTATCACTTCCCCTTTTTAAGCCATAATTCTTCCCTCCAATCACCAAAGTCTCAATGAAATTTTGAAAATATGTCCAAGTACAAAATTTTGAGACTTTGGAGATCAACCTTATTCCTTAACCCTTACCATATTTCATCTTAATTCATAACCATTCATCATGACCCCCGATCACAAAAAAATTTGGGTTTTGATGATTAGGCCTTCCCTTCATATTTTGTCCTATCTTTGCAATGAGAAATAAGACCCTCTACTAATCCTTGATATTTGATGTCTTAGATTTGGATGTTAGGCATCTGGTCTCCCTCTCATTCCTTATTGCATTTTGTGATATGGCGTAAGCCTTCTCCCCAAATCCTAACTCCCAACATTTCTCTTTCTCCCATATTCTTCCAATATTTCTTCCAACCTTCAAATATTTTAGAATTATTCTTTCCCTTCTCTAACAACCATCGGCTCCAATTCTTGATGTTTGATAGGTGGTCTTTCACAAATCATGGTTTCGACATTCATCCTATGCGATATTCCATATGCCCAATTCTTGATGTTTGATAGGGTTTCGTTTTCATTTTTTTTGGATCATGGTTTTCTTCTATCTAGCCTTTCAAAAAGAATTCCTTGGTAGGCCCAATTCTCTATGTTTGATGAAGGTTCCTTTTTTGGGGCTCCAAACCATTTAATGAAAATTAGAGTGGTTCTTTCAGGCTCAAATTTTTGACAATATTTTATATGGTGTTTTTTGGAGTCGTAATCACCATTAATTCTCAGCGAATCCCATCAAAAATCCAATCTCAGTTTCTAAGGTAGTTGAGACTAAATTTAATGCCTTGTGTGTGGTTTTGAATGATATTTATGGTGATTGTGCTTCATTTATTTCCTACTGGTGTCCTTTACATCATTGTTCAATGCCTAGATCATAGTTTTCATGGGATATATCTATCCTTATATGTATGTTTCTAGCAGTAAGTAATGTGATGGAGTGGGAATTGAGTACAAACCACTCTTCTTGGGAATGGTTTGTTTTGGTTCATATCTTGTATAAAGGGAAACCTTGTGCTCATTAAAAATATTCTTATTCTAGGCTCTCCCCAAGGTTTTATTTGGTATAAATTGCAATTGTAAAGTTTCCTTCTATGCCTCTGTATTAATGAAAATAACTAGTTTTACCTCTTCTCTATTTAATATATGTTGTGTACACCCTTTACCTTCAAGTATATATAATATTTTTATCTTTCATGCATGCATGTTGTGTTAACTATATTTGTAGGTATTGTTTGTGAATGTCTTCCTTTTCTTCTAACATCTTGTTAAACCCTAACCTCCATGTTTTCCCCTAGAAACTTGTAAAATAGAGAAATATGTAATTCCTACCATTTTGATTAATGTCTATGTAGTATTGAGAAAGAATAAACATTTATATCTTGGTTTATGACCCCCCCTTTCCCTTGTATGCATTATTTCTCCCCCTTTTCCCTTGAGGATTCTTTGAATAGGATTGGAAGTAGGATCCATGTGTTAGGTTAGACAAAAACATCTACACTTATAATTAGAAGAGAAAGATGAAATTCTCTAGAGACTTGACCTCATTTGAAACATCTCACACCTTGAGGTCATTTCTATTGTGTCATTGGAATGATGAGCATATATTTACCAAGGTGAAATTCCATGTGATAATAGTTTTTGACATGTGTAGTGGGACTATTTTAACTATCTGTTTTCAATGTTTGACTATCATTATTGATATTTGGTGTGTATGACAGAAAATTCTACCTTCGGAGGAAATATCATCACACTTGGTGCCTTTAAAATAAAATTTGATTGACTCTATAGCAACTTAGTAAATCTTGGTTTTAGATCATACCTGAACATTGGTGGTTTTTATTGTAACCAGGTTAGTCTTCTAATATACCTATGGAATTGCCAATTCCAATCAAGGGAAACTTGAAGGACCTAGACCAATTGACAAGGATTTTAAAGACCTCCTACACTTTGGGCTCTGCAAGACCCGAGAGGGTTATCCCTTAATGTGTTTACAACCTCTGCACCATTATCATAAACAACATTAACAATAGATAATCTCATTTAATAGCTCAACATAATAGGATAATACCGAATAGAATTGGATGTTCATTGATAATATCAACTATTTGGAGCATGAGATAACTACAAAACATAGGGATTTAAAATGATTTTGAATTTATAAAATGTTTTTTAGATGCACTAAGCTGCAAGATAAATCAGTGCCTAATTCTGGGCCATGGAGTCAAACACATAAAAAGAATTCATCAGCAAACGACATTCAACCAGTGGATTTAAATTGTTAATTCCTTACATCAACTATTAGTGTCTTACACCAACAATCCCACTCCTATTATCAATCAAACTCTCCTTACCAAATCCAACCTATACACTTGAAATCACTGTTATCTACTCAAAGTATTTAACCATTTCTTTGAAATAGACCCATAAACAAATAACACAATCTCATGAAATTTGAGATGACAAACTCAAAGATACTTTGTATTATTGAATTCATATGATTAAACTATACAAGTATGGAGACAATTTGAAGATAGTCATGAATGTGCAAACACTTTGAAGACATTCATGATATATTAGCACAAACTGGTTGTATTTTCTATCTACACAGCCCCATACAAGAATTATGAATATAACTCAACCTCAAAACCTTAACTCTCAGAACCCTGAATAATGAGAAGAGAAGAGAAGAAATAGAAGAAAAGAGAAATCCCCAAAAGCAGCCCTAAAACTGATCAGGAAGTGCCATCTGGAATCCTCTTCACTGTTGATCAACAAATCAAAAGCCTCTCTCCTCTCTCTACAACAAAATTTTCCTCCAAATCTTCCTTTGATGTGTGTTGTTCTTCAATAGAAAATATGCCCATGGGTCAAACCACAATAGTGGTTTACAAATTTTATGAGGAAGGAAATTTCATTTTTTTCCTTTTCCCCAAACTCAATGGGTTTGGTCGAACTCAATGGTTCGACCGAACCTCATTATATGTTCGACCAAACCCACAAACCCTAAATAAAAATAATCTTATTTAAAGGGGTTTGGTTGAACATGGGTTCGACTGAACCCCCTTAAATAAGACATAGAAAAAAACATTGTCATTTTCAACTGTCATTTTCGCTTTTTACCAGTTGCTTTCCTTATGCTTGTGCATGTGGCTAACTGAGACCGTGATCTGCAAATGGCAAGCAAACTGACTTCATCTCTCTAGCGAACGCAAACTCAACTTCGTCTCTCCAAAGTTCATCAACCCAACTTGCATATCGAGCACCAGGTATGTGAAATTTGAATTTTGTAGAGTTCAAAATGCATTTGTTTGTTAAATTTTGAAACCCTAAATGCAAAATTTTTCAAATTTGTTGAATTGAAACAACATTTGTTTGAAAGTTTTTAAAGTGTTTTCAACATACACTATTTCTATGATACATTTCTACTATGTCAAAAAATTAACATGCCCTGTCTATGCTTCCACATTTTGCATACATTTTTACCAGGGTGCCTCCAATTTATTTGAGGCATTATATCAAACAGTTCATGGTAATTTTTGATGGAGTATGATAAAAATAGTGTTTCCATTGTATGCACCCTATATCAAACAATTCATTAACAAATTTATTTGAGGCATTATATCAAATAGTTAATGGTAATTTTTGATGGAGTATGACAGAAATAGTGTTTCCATTGTATGCACCCTATATCGAACAGCTCATTAACAAATTTATTTGAGGCATTATATCAAAAACACTATTTCTATCATACTCCATCAAAAACACTATTGGAAATTTATTTGAGGCATTATATCAAATAGTTCATTAACAAATTTATTTGATAAATTATATCAAACAGTTCATGATATAAAGTTTCTAGGGTGCATACAATGGAAACTTGGATAAAATTCTTCATATTTTTCCTTTGAGTCTTATGACATTACTCCAAAAATGGTTGGTGAACTAAATGTATGAATCGAAGAATAAATTTAGAGGAAAGAAACTAGATTGTTTGAATGAAATGTATAATAAAATAGTTCTATTAGGATTTAGAAGGAATGAAGGTATTATTAAATTTTCTAGTATTAGGAAAATATAAAAATATGTCCACCTTTACTATATATATATATATATATATATATATATATATATATATATATATATATATATATATATATATATATATATATATATATATATATTTAAAACTATTCTTCATATATCCATGTTAAAACTATTAAAAATTAAATTACATAAATCAATTTTAAATTTGTACAAAGAAATAAATGACTTTGACTAAGAGCGAATATTTAAAATATAGCTATCCTCTTCGCAAAATCCAATTTGATTTGAGATATTTATGGAAAAAAATTATGGATGAGCATGAGGTAAGTAAGAAAGAATAACCTTAATTTATATCTTCCCTCATCAAATAATTTCACATTTAAAGAGTTTCTTAAGGAATATACAATTATGAAAAACTATTATATACTTGAACATATAACTATATTAAAGTATATCATGAATAAATTGAAAGGATAAAGAGTAAATCAATAAAAAACATACATAAATCAAAGAAGTAAATTGATTAATATAAGGAGATTCAAGTGGTTGGATAATTTTTTCCAACGAGTGGAAACAAAAGAAAGCTCGGTTAATGGCTTTCAGCATGTTGGTTGAAAATCTGCGTCTTTTTGAAAGTGGCTTCCTAGCTTATCAGTCTTATGTTTAGTAAGGTTTTGTAATCTCCATTGTGTTATGTATTCAGGTCATGGGTATATCTAGTATGATGTCTTCTTTTGGGTATTTTGGGTGCATAAGAGAATGTGCATATGTACTGATGTATTCAACCAATGTGCTTTTGTAACACTGTAATCAGACAATTGGTCATGCGTACTAGGACCTCACTGGTCTTTTTGATATTTTGTAAAATTTGTTACTCAAACTACAACTGGGGGTTTTCTTGCTAGTTCTTTCCCACCAGTATGTCCACCTAAACTAGCTATATGTAAAATATTATATATAAATAAAATTATAAGTGGTCTCCCACTTTTTCTTAAAAAAAAGATTCTTGTCAATGTCCACATCTTTTTCCTTGACACAGTTGCTATTTCTTAAAAAATTTCTTATGATTTTTCATAATGTTGATCAATACTTTACTGTAAATATTCTATATTCATGCTCTTAAATGTCATAAGAATATGTCATAAGAGGGTTTCATCTTATAAAGCTATAATAATATTATATGCATTTAGAACATCTTAAACACCTCCCTTGAATCATTCAACAAATGACAAATAACTACCAACACAAAGTGAGATGCCTCATTTCGTAATATGAGGAAAAAATAATAAATCAAAATGTTAGGATGCAAGGTTGACCCACCTTTCCCAATACTTGGCTAATTTTATCATCTATTGAGGAGTGGATCCCAACAACAATTGTGCTTAGTGCTTACAGTTACTAATCCAAGGAATACCTATTCATTTTTTCTTTATTGTACATGCCTAATGACTCCTCATCTCAACTTAAATTGTGGGAATGGATTTTTATGCCCTCCCTATGACTAAATGGCTACAAGGAGGTGAATATGATATGGTGGAAAAAAAGAAGATACAAGTTGGTTTAGTTCTCATAAACTCTCTAAAAAATAATTGAATTCATACATCCTATCTAGAAATACCATGAGGGGTTTAGATCCCATTTTAGACAAAAAATATTCTTATATTGATCACTAGTTCACTTGGACCAACTAAAGAGATGGTTAACTAAGGGAAACTTAGTTGTATTGATAGATTAAAACTTATTTATTTCTCTTTCCATTGTCCCCTCTCCACAAAACATCCTTATTTAAGTAGATTCTATTAAACCTATCTCACATATCACCTCCCAATTCTTTAAACTTTTCAAACTTCTTATTCCTCATACCTAATAATCTATCCTTCAAGCTCAACACCTCCCACCTCAATCAAATTGATCACCTTGCTTCCCTATTATCCCTTTGGTTGATGTTCCTAGACCTCATCAAAATGGTAAGTGGATAAAATTGTGGAATGATGCGATTAAATCTATTGCACTACCTTACAATGATATTACAATAAGAATATGGCTAGAAAGAGATCTAGAATAGAAAAAAAATATGGATCCAAATAGAAAAAAAAAACTTGTTCTGGCTTTAGTACGTAATAATAACTTTTCTACAATGAACATATTTACATTCTCGAGAGTGGATAATATCTATCGTTGATCAAGAGAGGTAGTTCCATGACAACTCTAATGATATTAAATCCATTTTCCTCCAACATTACAAATAATTTTTAATTGATCTAGTTGAAGGAGATCCACATCAAGATATAGTGAAAAATTATGGGCATAACAATTATATATTTTTTAACATATATAAAATGTATGGTTGGATTAGTGAGATATTTATAACAAGTACATGCAATATGAAGTCAAACTTTATTAGATTTGATTCTTAATAAATTTATTTTTAACAATTCAATTTATAGCTTTATGATATCTATAAGTTTAAATAGTTTGATGGTCTCTAAACTTTATACATATAAAAATATGATAAATCTCTAATTATTTTGCTTTCCAATCTATAATATTTTGATGTTCTTGGCTATATAATTGAGATGATTCACTCATATTGTAATGATAAAATTCATCCTCATATGAAGGATTTTATATTATCTTCCATTAAATTCATCCTCTTTATGAGATTCTTATGTAATATTGATATTCTAGTGTGAATTCATCCTATTTTGAAGTTCATTTATGTTAACAACTATTAGATTAAATATATTTTATCCCCAATTATTTTCAAATAATTTTATACTAATCTTTATTCTTATTCTTTCTTTCATCATTTCATTTAAAATTTGAACCATTTAAGGATGCTATGTTATAGATTATAGTTGTCTTCCAATTCTTTTTAAATTGTTAATGGTATGAAAATATTATTGATGAGTAGATGAATTATTATAACTATTTTAGATTTGTATTCCCTTTATCTAGATATATTATTTACCAAAGTTTCATTGCTCTTTTAGGTGTACTATATATATATATAACATGGAAAATGCAGATCATGTTCCACCTACGCCAGATTCTTTGTTTGCAAATACTAGTAATGAGATTAAAAAATTGAGAGATTCATTAGCATAGGGTGCAAACCTGGGGATATATAGTGAACCATGCATGTTAATATTGCATAGTCTAGAAAAACTAAAAGATGAACTTGAGAGGACTAGTGCATATTCCTCAGATAGAGTGACTGCTATTCTTTCCCGCATGTGGGAAGAAGTACATGGTGATGTTCCCCTTAAACAAATACAGGATAGTGTCACCAAAGAAATGATAAAAATCACTTGTTTTCCATTTTATCAAAATGCGCATAAGGTTAAGGGATACCAGGTCACTAGATGTGTCGATCATGCTATGGCCTCATTGATCTACCCATGATTTCTCGCAGCACATGGTCTATACCCAAACAATGACCAAATTCCATTGTATTTTGTTCAGCAGTTGTATGTTGAGGTCCATTTGGGCCTCAAAGTTAACTACTGGACATTCCACCATATGTTGGTCAGGGGTGTGGCAGGATTGCTGATAGGCCCACCTATCATCGACTAGATAGACCACCCCCAGTGTTTAGGGTATTGGTTGGTGAGAGGTCTCCTGCTCTCACCCCAGCTTTAGCACCCATAGCAGATGAGGTTGTTGTTGCTTCCCAAAAGGAAGCAATTGACATTGTAGGTGACATTGTAGCTGCCACCACTAGGATATATGATGATCATGTAGGTCAGTATTTGATGTCTATACATTCTTGATCCATGCCATTTTTAGCACGGTGGACCACCATAGATCCTTTTACAGTGGCTGGCATCCCTACTCCTACATAGCTTGATGCACTTACAAGGGATATTTCACGCATGACTCTGCATTGTTTGGCTAAGGACCCGTTGGAGGAATATGCCAACATTGCATTAGACAATGGGATCAATATAGAGCATGTTAGAGATCATTTGAGACATAGAGGTCGTTCAGTTCTAGGATCCCATCACTCTCAGTCGAGCACTAGTGCGCATCAGGATCCACCTACAGTTCATTTGGTAGCAGCACAAACTATGGGTTTTACTAATATGTTGATTGGTTCTGATTCATCACCGATGCCATCTCACCTTCACAGTCCTCTACATTCATTATTTATGGCACAACATGGGATAGATCGGATGGATGCAGATGTTGATTCGCTGCTTGACCATTTGGTGGATATGGTGGAGGCGACTGTTTCAGAGGACTTAGGTCATCCGATATCAGATGATATTCATGTATGTGTGCATGTGCATGTTTCAATTCTTTTTTCACTATTATTATTTTTTTTTAACTAGATATTCATGTAAGTTGATATATATATGTATATATATTGTTACAGGTGGACATACCTCATATCACTCCTAGCCTTGGTACAGATCATGTGCATGATCAATGTGACTCTATAGATGAATTTGCTACCAGTGGACATGTGAGTTTTTCATTTTTTATATAATCACATGTGTATATGTACATGCAATATTTATGTATGCATAGATCTAGATTGATATTTAAAAATACAAGTTCATTTAATAATAACTTTCATAAAATTTATTTAATATAAATTATATGTATTTAACACATCCTGTACACAATTTTATTTGCAGGGCTTGTCACATCCATCAAAGTAGGACCGTTCTCATTCAGATGGCCATTCGACTAGGAGTAGACATTCATATTAGGCCATGCACACTAGATTTTTGATCTTTACCACATGCATTTGCTTATACATGATGATCTTTAGTATTTGATATTTGATGATCTCTAACTTGCATTTGCTTATATGATATACAAACATTTTCTTATTTGTTGATCTTTAGTATTCGACATTTGATGATCTTTAATTTACATTTTGCTTATATGATATGTACATATATTTTCTTATATGATATATACATACATTTTCCTCTTTGCTTATAATATGTGTTATGTTTATATGTATTGAGTCCCTTTACATGTATGTACATTTTTTTGCTTATGGTTTAAACACGTTTACACATAATATATGTATGCATTTGCTTTAAATATTCAATATGCATACATGTTTTCTTATTTTATGATCTCTTACAACTTACATATCCTTATATTCAATATAAATTTGATCTCTAGTAGAATTTTAGGGAAATCAATGCCACTTTATAATTAAGTTCATTCATGTTGATCACAATAAATATTTATTTTTAAATGACTTAAGCAACATGAACCATTGAGTTGAGAACAAGATACAATCTTTTTGACAAGTAACTTGAAATTCAATTCAAATATAATTTTAAGAAAATTCAATTCAAATTATATTGAGCTATTATACGTTTTTGACAAGTAACTTGAAATTTTTTGACAAGTAACTTGAAATTCAATTCAAATATAATTAAGAAAATTCAATTCAAACTATACCTCTAATATACATTTTTGACACTTTAACAAAATTCTAAAATTACTAGATATGTTGTTCATACCTATGAATTAAATAACAACAAACTCCAGAATGAAATAACTTGTTTGTTTACTACTTGATTCATTTAAACTAGGATCTAGTTATTCCATGTACACTAGAATAATTTTTTTCCCATCCTGGATATGCATATAAATTAAAGCTTTTTTTTCATTATTCTGGACATCAAATTGCAAGATTAATTATCATTTATATCACTTGCAACACATATTTTGGAGAAATTTTTGCACATTTATCAAGGAGGAAAATATTGGAGCTCGACAACTTTTCATTTTTATCAATCAAGGAAAAAATTGGAGGATAATTTAACTAAGTTGGTAGAGGAATTGTTTTCAGCCATCTTTAAGTTGAAGAAGAAAATGGGACAACAAAGAAAAAGAAAAAATGCGTCTCAATGAAAATTGTCAAAAGAAGAAGAACATAAGAGGCATGAACAAAACTTGGAAAATTATCATAGAAAGAAACAAGGTACATTCTTGTTTCTTCTCTCTCTTACTCTCAAGTGTGTGTTTAAAATTGTATGTGCACACATTTTGCATTGGCTTTGTTATTAAAATTAGAAATGTTTAATGTATGACCATTTTTCAACTTACAATACCCCAACTTAAAATGTACTCTTAAACTAAAATATTGTACATTAAATCCTTCCCTACAAACCTTACACTTATCTTTTACCAATACCTTTTTTTAATGTTTTTGTCATCACATTGTCATTGTTGAGTATTGCATCTACACAATTTTCTCTTTACTTTGTTCATGAAGAAAATGATAGTGTACTTCAATACATGCTTAGTTCTCCAATGAAACCTTACATTTTGTGTCCCTCACTATGCCACTTTGATTTTCATAATTTTTTCAACAACATTAATTATTTTATGGCTTTGTAAATTCCTATATATTCTAACTTTGCACTTTGAAAGAAACCATTATTTTTTCTTAATTATTCATGAAACTACACCTTCATGTACAATGAAGTAGCATTCTAATGTTGATATTTGGTGATCAATATCCCCTATCCAATCTACATTGCAACATCTAATTAGCTTAAGATTTTTCTAAACTCCCATTGAAGTTAATCTAATGATCAATAGTTCCCTTTAAAAATATTAAATATTTTAATAAATGCCCAATTCTAAGCTCTAGAATTATTTGAAAATTAGAACTCAAATTATACTTAAATCCAATGCAATGTGAGGTTTTCTAGAGAATAACACATGTATACATCAAAACTCAAGCTATATGGTGCCAAGGAATAATTATTTTATTTTCATCACTTCAATGTTCTCAAATTATTTTATGTTTT
>VDFB02000007.1:159184797-159198415 GCA_007258455.2 Sequoia sempervirens | reverse complement strand
AAATTTTGAATTTTTTTTTTTTAGAATCTACATAGAAAATGTGACAAGAATCTAGTTTGCATCATCTTCAAATTTCTCACGGTTTGACCGCTATAGGTGCTCGGATGTGAAGATTTAGTTAAAAAAATAAAATCAGTGTCTAGTTTGGCCAAAAATTGTAAACCACTATTGTGGGATCACCCGAAAAATTCCTTTGCTCCCGTGAAAACTCTTTTTCTACCCTTGACAATGTTGTTGTATTTTATTTCCCAACAAATATTAAAGTTCTACACTTTTAATATTTGGCATAGCATACTATATCTGTTCATAAAGTGAACAAAAAATCCACTCTTCCCCATGCCATTTAAAATCTTACCACTTAAGATACAATGAAAATTTTCATTTTCATAGGAGAATAAAATATTTTCATGTGCCCCCTTGATTTCATTTACTTACCATATTTTGTTTTACATCTACATGTAAAATATTCACCATGCATTTTAAAACCTTCATTTAACGTGGACCCACTTGATTTCATCAAGCCCATTTCTTTGAAATTGTCATCAGACATTTTAAAACATTCAAATGTTTTATCTTTACCTTCTACCTTTTAAAATAAAAACCCATTTAATATTTGCAATTGACACCTTTTGGGGCCCACCTATCACATTTGCCCCTTTACTTAAATTTAAAACAATTTGCTTTAAATATTATAAAATTGAATAATTGGGCAAACAAAACTAAATGGGCCTCTTTTAATTTTTTATAGGAGCACTTAACTTTTATTGGGCCCACACTTGCCACATGGCACCAACCCACCATTTCATGAGAAATAAAGCGTGAGCACTTTCATCTTGCGGGCTAGCGGGCAACAGTGTTGATTTTGCTGCATTTTGATCTTCATTTGTGATCGTTGATTTTATCTCCTACATTTTATTCCCTAATTTCCTGTTCATTCACATTTTAATCATGCTTGGTCTTCTTCTCTAAAATTTCTTTATGATCGTGGTGGCTTCTTTCTGTTTTGATGGATATCATACACTACACCTTGCAAATGGTTCACTTTTCACAAAGATGCATACCCCTAGTTGTTTCCTCTATTCATTGCATTTAATGGCACCAAATATCTCTTAGCATATGATATGCCTTATTCAGTGGTCAATAAATCTCTTTAAAGTGCGCCATTGTTGTGTTTCTACAACTAGCACAAGAAAATTGAGAATTGTTGAAAACCCCTTTTAATAGATCCATTTTGTTCTTTGAATCCCAAGCGCTCTTTTATCTGGTGATTTCGAGGCACTTTCAACAAAATCGTTTTGCATATTTGTCTCCATGAGATCACATTTACTCACTTTTGATGTATTCCCATGTCTCGTTCCATGTGCACCTATCTCTCTTTGTTGATTTTCTTTAAAGCATCTTCAACAAATATAACTTATGTTACCATGCTGGTGCCTCCTTTATATGCTTTTGTCTCTGGCTACATTGATGGACATTCACATTCAATGCCATAGTATTCCCTAGTTATTTTAGAACATTGCATCTTCCTTCCATATAAGGTTCGACCCTTGAACCTGGCATGGTGACTTCCTTGCTCTAAGTTTGATTTTATTTATTTGAGAGTTTCCTGATGAATTTTCAACATACACACTTTGTTTATTACTGCCTAGATGGTTGCGCACCCTGTTCCATTTTCATTTGACCTTGTTTCAAAGCCCTTGTTCCAATGGTGTGTGGCTTTCTTCTCATTAGCCATTTCTTTTATACTTTGATGGATTCCCACTTTTGTTTGCAGCACGCCCTCCTCATTTTTCTTTGGTGAATGTTCATGCCCTTCTCTATGCACGCTTGGGTCTTTTCAACAAGTCTATTTTGTAACTCATGCAATGTTGTTTGTTGCTTGAATGCGTAGACCTCCTTGCCATCGAGCCTTGGTATATGCTTGACAATTTCATTTACCAGATACTTTTAGAAAATTTTCAATCAATTCCTTTATACATATTCTCCTCAATCTGGTGCGACCCTTACTGCATACGCTTGAAATTTTTTAAAGCTTTCTAATGAATTTAATTTTGTACACTATCCTCCTTTGAGGCACGATGGCTAAAAACAAAGATCCTCTCTGCTCTATGATAACATCACCTAAAATTACATTTAAAGGAATCCTCTTGTTACATTGCTTAGAAGTCTCTAAAGCTCTCACAAATTCATATTCTTTGTCTGCACCCTGAAGCCATGGTGTTTTATCTATAGTGGCACTTGAAAAATGGCTCAGGGATTTCTATAGAATATTTGTTGCATCCTTTGAATCTTGTTCAAAGGCTACCCTATGTGCCTTGTTGGATATTTGTATTATGCTCCAATGTTGTTCTCTATTTATTAGTTTCCATGTCTCTTATTAAATTTTTGTCCACACCACAATGTGCCCCTAAAAATTTTGAATGCAATGGTATCATAGGCACTTTCCCATTTACTAATGCTTCCATTCCCAAGTTTAAGCAATGTGTGTACCAATTGAAGCCCTTCCACCTTTATCATATAACCTCTTAAATAATTCAACTAGGTTAAATGGTGTTGCAACATTGTTCCATTATGACTCCAAACAAAGCATCACCTCTCTGATGGACTTAGTTACCATTCACAGGCTTCAATTATGCTCAATTATGCATCCATGTATCTGAATGGAAGATAGACCTTGCTCTACTTTTGAATTCATGGATGCAATGATATTTGGACACCATTCCATTTACTGACCATCTCAAAGAAGTTTATTTGAAGTATTTGCCACACTACAACAATTACAAGCTCATGACCATGCAAAGCATGATGGGCCTCATGTGGGTCAGGCTAATTTTTTTTCATTTTGAAACAACTTTACCCTCAAACTGACTTGATGCAACTTTAGAATGCATTAGAAATTGAAAACATGAAATGGGTTTTCATCAAAACTTACTTTCAGGCACCTTTGCAAAATGGTAGAAACTGGCCAAGTTGGCTCTGGAATCAGCTCGAGAAACTAGTCAAAACTTATTTAATTTAGAGAGGAGAAAGGTACCAGATAAAGTGTTTAATTGTTAAATTAAATACTTTAAGAATCTTATGTGGGAAGTGTAATATTAATTAAATAAATTAATATTGACATAATTGAAGAATAAAGAGGTAAATTTGATCATATGGGAGTGATCAAATTTTGGTGTCTACAACTACAAAACGGGATCCCAATTTGTAGAAGTCAGGATCCCTATTTGTAGAAGTCGGGATCCTATTTTGTAGAAATCGGGATCCCGTTTTATATTGATATTTATTTAACAAAAAAAAATAGATTTCATTTCATAGCAGACGGGATCCTGAGTACAGGCAACAACGACCCCCACAAATAGCTACAGGTACCCGCCCACACCCCGTTTTTTTGCAATTTTCTATTTTTTATTGAAATTGTGAAGAAAATAAGAGAATTTGGCATGTTTTTTTAAATTTTATTTCATGTTTTGAGCATTTTTTTTCTGTTATAGTAGAAATGAGTAATTGCAAAAATAGACAACAAAATGCAATAAAACCTAAAGATTTTTTAATAGAAATGAAAAAATGAGCCTTGAATTGTGTTTTACAAATAAAATTTAACTTTTGAAACCTAAATTGTTTGATTAAACAAAAAAAATTGAATTTGGAAACCCTAATTAAAACAAAACAAAAAATTACATTTCAAAACCCTAGAAATTGAAATGAAATAAGCATTTAGAAACCCTAATCAAGCTTTTTGAAACCCTGAATTCAAATCAAACGAAAAAAAATTGAATTTGAAAACCCTAGTTTGAATTGAAATGAAAAAATTGCATTAAAAACCCTAATTGCTTAGAAATTGAAACCCTAAATTAAATTGGAACAATTTTTTTTGTTAAAACCCTAAATTGAAATTGAACAAATCATTTTGATTTTGAAAACTAGGTAATTTCGAGCTCAAAAAAATTCATTTGCATTGCTTAAATGTTTTAAATTTTATTTTCATTGTATGGAAAAAACGATATGTTAAACTTTAGTTTCAATGTTAAATTATAATTAGATTAGAAAACAATATGTTAAAGAATAGTTAAAATTCATAAAGTTTATCTTGATGTTTGTTTGCAAATTTAGTTAGCAAATTTATAAATCTAAGCACATACAATCGATTCCAATTGGCACTAATTTGCCAGTCTAAATTATTCCAAGGGCCACCCAAACTTCACCCTAAGATTGCTAAACCCTAGACCCTAAACTGTAAAATATAAACCCTCAACACTAAAACATTTGAATTTTGTCTTAGGACCTTAAAATGAAATTTGGTTGCCTTAAAAAACCCTTTGTTGTCACCATTCAGTAGAGCTTTTTGTAATGTTTTCACTTATTTGAACACATAATATAAAATATTTTGGTTTCTACAAGTTTATGAAGAGTGGATGATCACTCTCTATGACACTTAGACATGATCATTAGGGATCTAAATCATTGGAAGAAAATTTTATTCTATTATATCCACAACATAGGAGAGCGCAAGTGAGAGTGCTATGGGTAAAGTTTCTTTCATTGGACATACCTAAAATTATGTAGGTTCAATGTTAAGAATGGGTCTATTTGGTAGATTTATGAAAACTATTATGAATATCTAGAATACCATAAAATTATAATTATAGCAATTCCAATTGGAAACACTTGGGTATATATCATATGAAATTTAAGTCTAGTAAGGTGTCTATTATATAGGAGAGTTGATAATACATGGAAAGAGGTTTGTATGGGAATATATGTATTAATAAACACATACCATGAACTCTATAGGATTTTTAAGATGTGATCCTAGATAATAATCCACCCATCCTCAATCATAATGGATTCTTTAGTAATTAAGAGAGAATCAATAACCATAAAATTACCTATATTTTCATACTATATAGATTTATGTGGAAGGATAGAAATGCATCAATAAGGAGACCAAGATGGAACCATTTAACACCTAAAGTACACCTATTACATGGGAAAGGGAGGATGTACATGATGATAGGTTGGAGGAACGATGCTATTATTACAATAGAGATAGGAGGAGGATTCATATTATGCTCCTATAAATAATAGGTTAATTTAGAAGATTAAAAGAACTAGATAATAAAAAAGGAAATAATTCTATAGAGGGAGTGAGTAAGATTGTTGGAAATATACAAGGAGAGAGGTGAAGGTCCCAACACCTACATAGAGTCCTACACAAAATACACCAATCTAGGCACTTCCTAGAAGGATCAAGATCCATGTGAGTAGCCTCTTTTTAGTTTTGTATCTTCTACATATGTATATTTATTCCTTTATTATGTGATTAAAATTATGTATGATATAACTTATTAATAAGTGATTACAAGTATAATTATTAAAATATTTCATATTTATTTTGATATCCTCTAATGTAGGACAATTTTTTTTCTTGTTTTGATAGATGTATGTTATTTTTGTGATATGTATAGGCTGATTCATTTTTAACATGATAATTTTTTTATTAGAGGGATAAACACTTTTGACCTAGAGCTAGATGGAAACAATGAGGCCATAGTATGACTAAATTTGGACCTCACTAGAAGGAAATGATAGGGTATGCCCCCTCGAGAGGGCGGTTGGGGAAGAAAAAAGGGCGCCCCAAAAGACTTCTTGATAGAAAGAAATGGAAGAAACCACTGGAGAGAGCACGAAAAACTAAGCAACTTTGAATTTTAAACGGAGTCGATTGGACATACGGTTTGCAAATGGCAGCTCCGGGAAAGAAGGGGATTAGTTGGGAGAAAAAAAGTTAAATAAAGGTTAAAAATACCTTTTATTTGAAAAGGAGGGGGAAAAGAGGGGTTAAAAGGTAATTGGAAGAATTACCCTGTCTCATTGTTACTGTAGTAGTTGAGAGAAGGGAGAGAAGAGGGAGAGGAGACAGAGCAACGATGCCACAAGATTATGATTCGGAGATCATTCACCAGGGGGACAAGCTGTGGAGATGCTGGACTCACTTCGCGGTGCCCCGCCAGGTGAGTAATAAAAACCTTGTTATGTATTTTAAACATTTAGCATGTTTTAAAATAGTGAATGAAAAATGCAAAAGGTGGGTTCTGTGGGCGGGGTAAAATAAAAAAAATGGGTAATTTTTGGTTTGGAGAGAAAAGGGAGGAAAACGGGATTAGGCGGGTGGGGAAAAAAAGTAGTCCACCGCACAGAGGGATGGATCCACCCCAAACTAGGGCGGGCTCACCCCAGTAGGGGGGCGATGTTTCCCCAGAAGGGGGACTGAGCCACCCTAAGTTGGGGCGAGCTCACCCCAAGCTAGGGCAGGCTTGCCTCGGAAGGTGGGGCGAAGCTACCCCAAGCTGGGGTGGGCTCACCTCGACAGGGGGAAAAATCACCCCGACCTAGGGCAAGCTCACCCCGGAAGGGGGGGCAGAGTCATCCCAGCAGGGGGCAGAGCTGCCCCGAGCTGGGGCAAGCTCGCCCCAGGAGGTGGGAAAACTCGTCCCGAGCTAGGGCAGGCTCGCCCCAGTAGGGGGCAGAGCCGCCCCGAGCTAGGGCAGGATGGCCCTGGTAGAGGGGGTGGAGTCGCTCTGGCAGAGGATGAAGCTGCCCTAACATAGGGCAGGTACACCCTAGTAGGGGGCAGAGTCACCCCGGTAGGGGGTTGAGCCACCCTGAGCTAGGGCGGGCTCTCCCCAGCAGCAGGGGGTGGAGTTGCTTGGGCAGGGGGCTGAGTCATCCTGGCTGGGGGTGAAGCTGCCCTAAGATAGGGCAAGCTCGCCCCGGCAAGGGGTCGAGTTGCCCCAATGCAGGGAAAGATCGCCCCAATTTGGACTGGGGGGAGAGAGGACTATGAGAGGCAAAGAGGGTACTTTATGAGCTAGTGTGTTCTAATTGGGAGTTTGTCACATGTAATGGAGATGCATCGACCAGATAGGGTGGTGAGATAGTTTGGGATGACACAGGATATTTTGCGAGTGCTGAGGAGGTTTCGTCAACTCACCAGAGAGCGACCATGGGGGCCCATGTTTAGACTGAGGGAGGCCAGTGTGGCATGGGCGGTGACAGTGCAGGTTCCCTACCCTAAGAGATGTGCTGGAGTGGCAGATGCAGGAGTGACAGTACAATATGATCAGTGGTAGCGCAACCACCGATGGGAGAGGGTTACACTACTGGTTCCTATTGTAGGAGCCATAAGATTTGGATCAGAGGATGAGTACTGGGGGGGGCTAGAGAGAGGAGGAGACAAGCACAGAGGGGAGGAGAGAGGATGGAGGCAGTGGGATAGCTAGCGAGGAGGAGGAGGAGGAGATAGCGGAGGAGGGCTAGGGCGGAGGTGGAGGAGAGAGAGGCAGTACGACAGGAGGGTGGGATAGGTCTAGAGCCAGATGCGGGAGGAAAGGATGAGTCAGAGGTGGAGATGATACACACAGTGGAGGGTAGAGTTGTTCAACAGAATGGTATAGGAGGTAGGGTACAATAGAGGAGAGTGTTGGTATGAGCTGAGTAGGGGGAGTGGGGAGAGGATATACAATAGGATGTAGATCAGGAGGAGATGGAGGCCAAGAGTCAGCTAGAGAGGATAGCGAGTAGGAGACAACTGATGAGGGTACAGACCATGATAGAGGAGGGGATGGGAGGGGGTGGACAGCAAGATGGAGCCTGATAAGAGATTGAGGCCAGGAGTTAGTCAGGGAGGATGGAGAGTAGGAGATGACAGGGGGGCAGATTGTGGCAGGGCAGCGGCTCCCAGTTGTAGAGATAGGGGAGAGTGAGGATGAGGAGCAGCCAGAGATAGGAGAGCTGAGGAGACTGATGAGAGTGGGGAGGCATGGTCAGTCATGGAGAGTTCAGGTCCACCCTACTGTGGAGTGCTTGGAGGTTCAACAGGAGTAGGAGGGTAGGGGGGACAATGAGGCTATGGAGATAGATGGAGATGTTCTAGATATGGATATTTAGGATGGAGAGCCATTGGTGGTGGTTCCTATCATTACCTCCACATGAATCTAAAGCCCCCATGTCTCCTCAAAAAGACATGTTGAATAAAAGAAAAATCTGATCCAAAATCTCAATCAATTTCAAGGAATACACAAGCCTATTAAAACAAAAATCAAAACCATGTGCATCCCAAAGAAAAATAATACAATTCCTTCAAATGATACATCCATAATGGAATCCAAAGTTGCTAATCCAAAAGCTACACATCCTCATCCACCATCTCCTAAATATATTTTGGGTCCTTATGTCCCGAAATTCACTATCCCCTCTCCTCCATCATCCCAACATTCTCCATCCATTAATCCTCCTATCATTTCACATCGCCCACCATATGTGCCAATGTTGGTCCTGAAAATATTACCCCATCACACATCCACCCCGTCATTCCATCCATGCACTTTGCAACATCCCATTCATTATCCCACATATCCCCCCCATCAAATCCCCTTAATCCATTCCATTGCATAATCCACTTATTCTAATAAGGTTGTACCAACATCCAATAGTCACTTCACACATGGGCTCTTATTACCTTATATGGAACTTGATTCTTGAGTCCTTCAAATATCCCCTTATCACATATCTTCCAAATCCATTTATACACATCCCTATTATCATCCGTCTCTATCCACCAACTTTCCATAAATCTCAAAAATGTCAAAAAAAAAAATAGTAAAGAGAAATATTTCATCCAATGGTGAGAACTTGGAAAATAAGAACATTGGACACATATCATGATGAAAACCTCGTAAACAAGCATCATGTGTAAATCTCCAATCCATTTTCTTTTCACACTTGGGGGAAACTTCATCCCCTTCCTCCATTTCCTCCATCCATCATATCATGCCCATTGCACCTATCATATCCCATTTATCCCAATCCTTCAATGCTCCTTGTGATCTTGATAAAGATAGGGGCACCTATCTATACATGCTTTTAACACCTCTTGGCATACATTCCCCTCATCCATACACTATCATAATCCTTATCCTTGCCATCTCACTTTATTATACATGCATCCTATCCACAACCATCTACCTCCCTTGTCCACCCATCATGCTACAATCCATCTCCATCCCTCCTGCCTCATCACACATGACATATCTAGAGTGGGGCATCTCCTTCTTTGTGACATACTCCTTGGAGACATCATTCACATCCACCCTATCATCCCTTCCATCTCCCAATTATTATATCCACATAATTTTTCCATTAATACTCCCAAAGCCTTCATACCCTCATCCCATGATCCTTTCCATCTTCCAAAACCTTATCTTCCCATCCATCAATCCAAAGCATAACCCAAAATAAAAATAAAAATAAAAAATCCTTCCATATTCCCAAATCCTTATCTTCCCATCCATCCATCCAAAACCCTCTCCCCATACTTATCTTCCTATCCATCCATCCTATCATTCTATCATAACCACATACTTATTTACTAATCCTCCATCTATGCAATCCCTCTTACCATATCATCCTCCTATCCATAATCCCTTGTCATTGGTAGTTGGCTATAGGCTACCCCCCATACAATTCAATGCCATTCAACTCACTATCATCACTCCTATCTCTTTCAAACATCTTACTAATCTTGTGTCACTTTTCATTACTGATATATCCATCATACCATGCTCCCCATTCATCTTTTAATGATTTGAATAACTATCCCCTTTTTGAGCTTCCTATAATCCAAATCCAACATATCAACCATCCTATCCACAAGGTCTGTCTTGTCTCATCATATTGTCTCCATCATTATATTTGATTATCATGGTCATCTAATCATCCCTTATCCATTGTCTATCATTGGTCTTTTGCAAAACTACATTGCCTCTATGCCTTCACATAGGCAAGGTCATCTTTGTTGAGCTCTCAAGGCTTTTTCCATCCTTTTGTGTCAGTCCTCATTATCTATCTAAGTCCTCATCTTCCTCTTTCCACTTTTATCCATAATCAATCTTAAATCTTTTATCAAACTATGAGGTCTCTGCACTTTCACACAAACAAGCCTAATCACTGATTAGATCCTGAGACACTAGGTTTGTCCTTAGGGTGTGTCTTGTTTTCATGTTGTGTTGTCAAGTGTGTCCCTATTTAGCTGGTTCTTAACAACAAAATCCATTGGTACCATGTGGTTCAATCTGATTTGGGTGTCCTGAGTCATTTCTATCAACTAATCTACCCCCATCCATCTTTGGTCTTAGAAGGATGTATCCTTCCTCATATCAGACCATGTCAATGCCATCCACCTATTGGTCCTTTGAAAAAGGATATTTGATTTTTTTTGTGACCTTTAGTGCTTTTAGAATTTTGTTTATCTTTTGAGCTTCCTATTATACCTCGTCAGGGTTGCCACGATCCATCATATCATGGTGTGCTTCAATTGGTAGATATAGGAGCATATCTTGATTTTATGTGTGCTCTTGTTTTCTTGGTTGTCACATATAGTACCCACCAAGATCCTTAGTATCTTGTGTTACACTAGGGAAACCTCTTATGTTTGTGGTTTTTGAACATTGGCCCCACCAAAGCCCCTCATGACTTTGGGATGTTGGACTAATCTTTTTGCATCAAGCCCATGCATGTGATACAAATTCACCTTGGTTCCTCATACCCTGGTGCATAATATCTCATGCTATATCAAATTAAGTGCTCAAAACATGGTAGCTTTTATACAATACTCCTAATCCATCTTCCCACCCACTCACCCTACATCTTTCTCATTTTTTTATCCTTATCACTCCCCCTCATTTATCTATCCTATGTATTTTAATTCCTCCCATATCTTCATCCACATCATATCATCATCTCTTCAATATTCTTAGCATAATATAGATTTGTTATTCTAAGCATCTTTTCATCCATCCTCGTCATTTTATCATATCTTCAATCTTCTTAGGATAATATAGATTTGTTATTCTAAGCATATTTTCTTCCATCATCTTCATTCATTTCAACAATCTCACAGCTCCATACAATCCTAATCCATTCAATCTAGCACAAATCATCTACTCACATCTTTGGTCATTTTCCTAGCCTTGCTACAAGCCCTAATAAAATCATAATCATTATCGGGATGTATCCTTCCCTATGCTTGTGTTGTTTTGGGATATATCATTCCCTCATCAACAAAACTCTCATCATCATCATCAGGATGAATCCTTTCCTATTCTTCTGTTGTTTTGGGATATATTGTTCCCTCATCAACAACACTCCCATCATCATCATTGGGATGTATCCTTTTGTATCCTTTTGTGTTGTTTTGGGATATATCCTTCCCTCATCAACAAAAATCTCATCGTCATGATTGGGATGTATCATTCCCTATCCTTTGTGTTGTTTTGGGATATCTTATTCTCTCCTCAACAACACTCCATCCATCATAAATCAATTTGGGCTTGTAGCTTTACCAGGGCAACATCATATTTCTTCTTGAATCATTTGTGCTTGATTTCTTATCATCCTCCCTTTCCATTATCTCTTCCTCCTCCCATCCCATATTCTATTCATCATTTTGCATCATTTTCCCCATCTACCCTTACATCATCACAATCTAACCATCTTCTTCCTAGTGTTATCTTTTAATCTTCTTTGAAATGATGCTACTTTATGGTGCAACCATGATAGGAGGGTCCTTAAAGAGAACAATCTAGACTGTGAAGCAATAGCTACACAATAGAAGCAACACATAATATGGAGGATAATGCAGATTCAAAAATTCTTATTAATAGAAATCTCAGTTACAATCAGTCAGAAAAATCCAAACTTACAGATTCGGCTCACAGGCCTGATATAACATGCTCAAATACGATATTCCTATATGCTCCTTAACACGAGAAAAAATATTACTTATCAAATCCACCTTAATCTACTTAATCAAATTCTTCTATCCTAATGATCTATTACAAGCTTTATATCATATCCACAAATCTAGAATCTTCCACGTCGTCCAAAGATCTTCACAATCTCCAATGAAAGAAAATGTAACATGTGCATGAAATAGGTTGGCCTCAAATTTGAATTTCTCCTCAATAGGTGATAGGATGAAGTGTGGACCTATAATTAGGGTCAAGGACACTCCATTGAACAATTCAAATCACATCGTCAAGATCTACAAGTTACGGGAAAGATCCACAAGGGATCAAACTAGCTATTAGGGTTGAAAATTATTCTAATGCTGGTTCAAGAAACTACCACTAAATCCGGAAGTAATAACTTTATGGAAAATATCCAATCACACTCAAATATTGGAATAAGGAAAATGAACATGTCCATTATGTAAAAATAGATCCACAGTGTCTGGTGAGCAAATATGATGAAACACTGAATTTTCCAACTTGAACTGAACAAAGAACTGAAGAAGAAAAAAAAATGAAAGAAAATATTTTTGGTTGATGCAAGATTACCAAGAACCAAGGATGCTCCTGCATTAGACATTTGTGGTTATTTGAAAAGTGAGTACCTCACTTTTCTGGAGCTAAAGGAAAACCAATATGGTCTACCTCAGCCTAAGAAATCCAAGAAGAATCTTCCACTGGTCTTCCTTTCCACTTCATGACATATTCTTTGTACTATATTCCATGCATTTTTCTCCCATCTCTACTATCAATAATTTCTTCTATCTCATCTGAATTTTTTTTAGGAAACTGCTTCTCCAATTTTTCTTCACTATCTATACGGAATTCTGCTTCATGGTACTGATGTAGATCTACAATGTTGAATATAGGTGACATACCCATCTCATCCGATAACTCCACTTCATATGCATTTCCTAATTCAAATTTCTTCAAAATCTTACAAGGTCCAAACTTTCTCATTTTTAGTTAATTGTATGTTCCAACTATAAATATTTCCTTTCTCCAATACACCATCACTTCATCTCTAACTCCAAACTCCTTATGTCTCCTCTTTTCATCTTCTTTCTCCTTATACTTTTGGTTCATATCTTCCAGTTACTCCTTCACTTGAATATGCACTTTCTTCATATGTTCTACAAATTCCTCTACTTCTGTACTCCTTTTACCTTCAATAATAATGTCTCTCAACTTTGATATACCTCTAGGATGAACTCCAGTAACGATCTTAAAAGATGTCTTTTCAGTACTCCTGTTCACTGAATTTTTTTAAGCAAACTCTTCTTGTGCAAGGACTAAATCACAACTTCTGATCTTCTCTTCAACCAAACATCTCAGCAAATTTCAAAAAATACTGTTTACTACCTCTGTCTATCCATCATTCTATGGGTGAAAAGTAGAAGTAAACATCAAATATGTTTGTAACTTCCTCCAAAGTGTCTTCCAAAATTAACCGAAAAACTTTGTATCTCTGTGTGAAACAACACTCCTAGGTAATCCATGCAATTTGACCACTTCCTTGAAAAACAAGTCTGCTACATGTACTGCATTTGTTGTCTTCTTACAAGCTATGAAATGTGCCATTTTAGAAAATCTATCCACCAACACAAATATAGAATCATTACCTCTTTGTGTCTTTAGCAAACCAAGTATGAAATCCATGTTGATATCCTCCCAAGGTGTCTCTGGAACTATCAAAGGCTTATACAATCCAACATTCTGACTACTACCTTTTGAAACTTCACAAACTCTACAAATCTATACAAATTTCATAA
>VDFB02000007.1:159024681-159184697 GCA_007258455.2 Sequoia sempervirens | reverse complement strand
TGAGTATATGACACAGGAAGTGGAGATGCCTGCTAAAGAGGAACAGTCAGAACTTGTCCTGATAAACGGATCGGGATCGGAGGACGATTGGCTGAAAGATAGAATGAATTTCATGCGAACCGGAAGGTACCCGCCAGGCCTCTCATCCCAGAAAAGAAGGTATTACCGGCTCCAGAATTGCGGATACACGCTGATAGAAGGAGTCCTTTTCAAAAGAAATTTTAATGGTGTGCTCCTACGATGTGTTACTTCAGGGGAGGCGCAGAAGATCCTCGACGCATTTCACAATAGCGACGAAGGTGGACATTTCTCCGCTAAAACCACAGCCATCAAGGTCCTGCGGGCTGGATATTACTGGCCCACACTTTTCAATGATTCCTACTCACTGGTAAAGGCTTGCAAAAAATGTCAGTTATTCTCCGACCGAAGGAAGAATTCAGCGATGCCCCTGAAACCTATCGTGGCGGATGAACCATTTGCTCAATGGGGTTTGGACTTTATCGGAATGATCAACCCGGTTTCCAGTTCGGGACATAAATGGATTTTAACAGCTACAGACTACTTCACAAGGTGGGCTGAAGCTGTTCCCCTTAAAGAGGCAACGGAGGTAGAGATTGTGGATTTCCTCGAGGCTCTGGTGACGAGGTTCGGCCCTCCGAAGATGATCATTTCAGACAATGCTAGAGCATTTGTAGGCACAAAGGTATGTCACTTTGCATTGAAAAATGGCATATTCCTGAAAACATCTTCAAACTACTATCCACAGGGAAATGGCCTAGCTGAGTCAACAAACAAAAGTTTAGTCCGACTTCTCAAAAAAGTGGGCTCAGAACACCAAAGGGAATGGCACAAAAATCTCCGAAAAGCACTCTGGGCCAACCACATAACTCCTAAACAAGTCCTCAAGACTTCGCCCTATGAGCTAGTATATGGGAAAGAAGCGCTGCTACCTATCTCTATGGAAATTCCGGCGATACAGTTGTTGAAATCTCTTGAGATAGAACAGAATGACGCCATGGAAGTTTGGCTTGCCGAACTATTAGAAGTACAAGAAAAAAGGGAGAATTCCCTAAAGGCCATGACTGGCTGTCAACAGGTGGTCAAACGGTGGTTTGACAAAAAGGCTTCCGACCAAGGCCTAAAAAGTGGAGATTTAGTGCTAAAATACGACAGCAGGGCTGCGAAGCCAGGTCAGCATGGTAAGTTTGATAGCCTATGGGAAGGACCCTTCAAAATCATTCAGTGCATGCAACACAATGCCTTCGAGCTGGAAAATATGGAACAGGAGCCTCTAGGAATCCCGGTTAATGGGATTCACCTTAAATTGTTCCATTAAGCGTCAAGCCCTACCCTGTACAGTTGTAAATAACGCTTTTTCTTTTTCCTTTCCTATTTTTGGCCTATCCTTTTGCTAAAACCAATTGACTTGTTATGTATTCGCTTATCATCGTTAGTGGGTGAAGCAACGAAGTTCTTAAAACACAAAAGTATGCTCATAAATAGAGACAAAACATACAAAATTGGCAAACCCAGAAAAAATTGCATGCAGAAGCAAACAGGAGCATAAAATTTCACAACAAAAAGAGACGTATATTTTTATATACATGTTTCTGAGTTACAAAATGGCATGAATGCCGATTTTCAAATATACAAAGTATTAGAGCATATATATATACATTGGCCTTTTATCAGGCTGATACGGAGCAAGGGGGTTACATCAACAAACACCAAGGCAAGGGGACCATCTATCCGCAGGAGTGGCTAGCAGCAACCGACGCATTCAAGACAGCGTCCGCTTCTTCCTCGTCAACAGGTTCCTCAGCGGCACTGGCAGCATCATGAAGCGTGGCTGTCGTCGGTGGTGGGTACACCAGGTCCCTGAAGTCAGTATACCACTCTACGTCGTAAAATGGTATCACGTTGTAGCTTCTGAACAGGAAGTGAAGAGCCTGGGTAACCCTTTGCTGATGCTGACCACGGGTCTGCAGGCGGAATCCGCTAAGGAATGGTAGCCAAGCCACGACAGCTTCTTCTTCAATATAGCGACGTAGGTCGCTGGCTGATGGCAGGCCGATTCCATACGCAGCGTGTGTGACAACCTCGCCAAGCCTGTTCAGGTACTTCTTCGGGAAGATTTCTTTGACTAGCTTCAATACAAGCGGCCGAGGGACACAAATGTCTAGCATAGATGCCACAAAGTGTGAGCACACATCGGTGTTCACCCGATGCTTATCTTCATACTCCACACAGTCCTTGCCGAGAACCCACTTAATGGCTACTAAAACCAGCGAGTGCTTGTTCTTCGTCATTCTCTTAAGCCTCCTGGTGGAGATTTCACCTACAAATGTTGTTTGTGATTTGAAGGAGGTCAGGCGAATGGGAGTATCCATCTCTCCTAGGACTATTCCTAAATCTGCTAAGTATGCCGAAAGCTGCTTACTACCTAACCTATGAAAAGACTCGCTTAGCAGTATTCTACTTGCCTATCACTTCTCGACGCAAAGTGTGTATGTTTGCTATCTACTGGCCTATTTATAGAAAATTGATAAGACATATGCCAATCCGCCGTAAGCAACGTGATGTATATTGGCTATAATCTCGAGGGCCGAGTCTGCATTTGTTCACGTTTTGGGCTGGCACACGCATGGTAGCACGGCTCAAGGTATGCTTAATTAAATCAAGTTAATTAATTGAGCTTTAAAAGGGTGGCACTTGCTGATGAAGGGACGTATGGCCGTATGCTATGGTGTCAAATCTCAAGCACATCCCAGAGCCTGAGGCGATATTCGTATCCCTTTCAGGCGGTGATCGTTTGCTTAGCGTAATTATTCCGGCCAGGGATATTAATTAACGGTACATGCCGAATTAAATGCAAGGGCTCGCGCTCGCCTACCACCTTGAGGAAAGTTGCTATTATTGCATGATAACGCTTATTGTTCCTAAGTCTTTTTCCAAAAAGCTAAGGAGTGCGCGAAGTGTTTTCTGTCTGTATTTCCAGTGCAAGCGTATTCAAAGGCCAGCGAACCTTCAAGTTCTGTCGCGAAGAAAGATGGCAGAATCTTCAGCTCAGCCAGCAGAGGAAGGGATTAGCCAGGAACTGTATTCGGCTATTCGTTCTTCGGTCGAGGTTTACGTGTATGATGATGTAGCGTATGCCACTCCTGCTATACTCCAGAAGGTGAGGAGACCCAGCACAGAGGAGCTAGAGAAGCCCAAAGAGTGGAATAACCCTAAAAAGGTTGGAGAAAAGTGGGCTAGTATCTACGATCCAAAGCTTGCTAGGAACCCTAAGTCTCTTAGAGAGGCAGCTTGTGCAAGATTATCAGCACCAGCGGCGGAGAAGGCAACGGCAAGTAGAGTCTGGTATAGCGGTTTGCCACAATACATGGTCCCATTCGTGCACTATTTCCCGGAGGTAGTCGACGCAGCTGTTCAACGCTATAATCCAAAAACCCACTGCATTGAGGGTCGCAATTTAAGGGTTCATATCAGCCTGGAAGCCATCTGGCATATGTTATGCATTCCTGACCCAAAGACAAGAAAGGAGAAAATCGAATATTTCCACCCAAGCAAAGGGGAAAAGATATGGAAAAGGATGAAAACAGGCTCCGATTTCCTATTAGAGGAGACTAATAAGAAGGGTATTGTGTCCGCTAAGGCACCGAGCATCCCATTGTTGCACGGTTCATTCCGCGATGACCTCCAGGACCCCATATCCATGCTAGCATTTGTTTGCGACCGTGATTCCGATGAAAAGATCGAGGCTTTTCAGCTGGGCCCTGCAATACAGTTTCGCAGGCAGCATGAACTTTTCTGGTATGATTTTGTCGAGTTCATGGTCGAGGAAATGATACAGCAAATAGAGAATTATCAGGCGGAGAAGAAATTTAGGTTTCTTTCCTACCTGGTCCACATGTTCCTGACTATTTCATAGCCCCGGTCCTGAATGATTTGATCGAAAAGGGTGATATCGTCCGGCTTAACACTGAGCAGACTGGATTTCTGCAAAGCTACATCCCCGCTTGCGACTGGTTCCTGGGCAAGTATTTCATGATCATTTGAATGAGGGGCTTTATTGACAGGCCTTTCCTGCTCCCGGCTTGCATCACCGATAGAGTGCTCGCACTGGAGGTTTACCGGTAGGTATGCGCCATTGATTTCATGTTTTGTAGCAGCAAAAAGGTCAAAAAGAAGAGATTCTTCAGTTGCCCGAAGAGCTTCAAGTCAATAACGCTTGTCAAAAAGCGATCGCATCAGCTGCTAGGGGACAAGCTGGCACACCTAGGGCTAGTATTAGTAAATAATAAGTGGGATTACAACCCTTTCAATGACCTACCTGAGCCGCATATGAGAGTTACACATGTTTCCCGACCATACTGGGAGAAGCGGCGTAATAACCGGACTGATAAAGATGAAGATCTGGTTGAATTGGCACAAATCCCTACGCTGGATACCAGAGGCCCATGGCACAAGTTCTACTTTCCAGTGGCTGTAGCCAGGGACAACCTGCCGATAGAGCGCAGCATGCATAACAAGTTGAAAGTGGACGAGGAATGGAGCGATGAAAAAATAAAAGCTTTCTGGAGATACCGCCAAGAAACAGGGCAGTTGAAGGCTCCTTATAATAAATTGAAGGACGACCAGGAATTCGAAAGACACTGGGATGAAGGCCATCCCAGCCCGACCTCCAGCGCTAACAAGAGCGAAGCAGAAGGTTTCGATGAGCCGGAGGAAGAGACGGCGATATCTTTGCAGGAAGGTGATGCCCCCGAGCATCCCGCCTATGTTGGCACTAATGTGTGCTTTAACATATCAGGGAGCTCACTTACGTGCACATGGGCCGCTAAACCGGTCATGCTAGTGCCCCAGCAGAAAGATCTGACTGCCGAGGTTAGTGAGTGTCCCCCCACGAAAAGGCAACGCACGGAAAGTGCTGTCGGGACAGTTTCGCATGAACCAGCCGAAGGAGAAGTACCCTCTGCTAGTCAAATGCCAGAGGTTGCGGTCGAGTCCCAAACGATCCAAATGCCACCGCCAATCAGTCAGCAGGTACATTTCGCTCCTTCCTCTCTTGCATCTCATTCTTTCACGTCCGCCCCTACTCAATTGGCAACTCCTACCATTCATCCGGGACCTCCACCCTCTGTTTCTAGCCCATCTTATCCTAGGGGATTTGCCCAATATTCGTAAGCCCAACCGTTTATAATCACCCCTCTGGGCATGCTAACGCCTACTGCTGCCGCCCAGACTTTCCTCACCTCGCTATCCGAAGATATTCCTCCCATCGACCCCCACTCTTTTTCCGAGATGCTTACAGATCCCTTCCCACCACAGCAAACCGAGCCCCAGGCAGCGACTCTTTTTACTCGGCCAACAGGCCTTACGACTGAATCTCCGGTTCAGCCGTTGCAAATATCCAGCTAGGCTGAAACCCCCCAGGCTAAGCTATGGAACGTGCCACACTTTTCTCCGCAAACCGTCACCCTCCAGAAGAAACAAATGCGGGCACCTATGAAAGTTACCTATCCCTACGCCCTACCTTCCGGTGTTCCCTTCGCAGGTGGGTTGGTTTCATCACCAGCTGAATTCATTGCACAGATAGATTATGGGAAGGAAGCACACGCAAATAGAATGAGGCGACGAAGGGCAAAAGATGACAATGCCCCCGCCGAGCCGAGAGTATAGGCTTCATATGACGAGGCCCGCTAAGAATTAAAGTTTGCAACTATGTACCCAAGGATAAACAAGCCTCAGAGAGAAATGCAACCAGAGGAATATGATATTTATGCTGTCGGATTGGACATGAAGATGGCCTGGCCACAAGATAAAGTTGAAATCATAGAGGAGACACAACGGGTGGTCACTTCCGATTTCCTAAAGACTGGTCGCTAGCTGAAAAAGAAGGATGAACAGCTCAAGGCAGCCAAGGACAGGGTGAATTTTCTAGAGGCAAAGGAGAAATCCTTAGAGGCGGATATCGCCCGAATGACAGAAAGGGCGCTAACAGCAGAGAATGAGAGGAGCAGGCTTCAGGGCGAAATTGCAAAGGCCCGAGTAGCTAACCCAGCCGTATTAAAAGAATTGCAGAATTAAAACCAAGCGGCGCAACAGAGCTTACAATCGATGGAGGAAGAGCTTGAACGCTTCCACCTTGAGTTCAGTCAGAAGCTGGCAGAGAAAGGCGAAGAGATAGAACGCCTACAAGAGCAGCATCAACAAAAGATACAGGAAAAAGAGGTCGAATTCAAAGATTTGAAGACTAAACTGGAGGAGGAGCTCCGGGAAATGAAGACCAAGCTAGAAGATGAGCTCCGAGAGGCGAAAGCTTCATTAGAAGAGCAATCGGCTAACCACTCTCGAGCTGAATAGAATTGGCACAAACAAATGAACAGCTATGAAGCGCAGTTGGCATCTGAGAAGAAGAAGAAGGTAGAATTTGCTGAGGCCCTCATTTCACGAGACACAGAGATTTCTTCGCTTAAGGCCTCCCTGCTACCAGCCCCTGCCCAACCGGATATCATCCCACTGGTCAGGCAATTGTACATTTCTCACTGGGAGAAAATCAAAGCCTTCTGCCTAAATCTGCAGCCTACCCTCTGGTTCATCGACAGGGCGTTAAAACTCAATCAGGAGGCCCATGACATAATGGAACAGTTCCTGCGTTTCATTCTGGAAAAGGTTCCCGAGGCGAGGGACTTGTTAAATAAGCTATACTCGGTCTTAGACGAGATCCTCGCCTGGGCAGGTATTGAAGATAGGGACACCGCAACTCAAACGACAAATAGGTTCATTCATTGCCACTCTGCTTTCCAGCGTACTAAGGCAGCAGCGGCTTTTCTAAACAAAGCGTTGGATGGCATTCGAGGGAGTTTCTCTGAGTTAGGCAGGTTGGGATTGCCGTCCCCATTTCTTGAGGATGACACTATTACCACAGCTGCGCAGATTACCGAGATCATTGAGCAGAAGGAGAACGATCCGGAGGCATTCAAGGAACTCGGCAGCCCCCCAACGGCAGTAGATATCGAGGCAATCATTCATCCGCTCTCTTAGCTGCTGTTCCACATAGAAGCAGGCATTGGCCTGCCAGAGGTGCTGCCTCATAAGGAAGCTATTGATCTCCAAGGAGCACAAGAGAATTTGCACAGCATGGCAAAGCCATCTGAAATTGAATGGGAGCCTTTGCAGGCTACACTTTCAAAGCTCTAACTCCATTTTCCCTAGAGAGGAAGGCTCTGGTCTGTAGAATCAGAGAGTTTTTTGGGTTCTCCGTTCCTTATCCGAAACGCCCCTGATAGTCACCAAAAGCTGTTGAAATAATATTCCAAGAAGCTCCCTTCAGGTTCCCTTTTTTGCATATATTCGTGCGCTGGCCTGCGCGTCTCCGCGTCTTTTTCGGCTTCCCGGTAGGTTTTGATCTCCCCCATTGTGCATTCCTTGCTTTGCAACTTCGGCAAGCGGCTCCCCGTTCGGCTCCTGAAAGGCTGCGCTGGGCGCCCACGTGTCTCGCCTGCGGGGTTCTTCATTTTCTGTTGCTTTATGTTTCCTATGGGTTGCGAAACGAGGCCCACATCTTTGTATGTGGCGGTGTAGCGCAATCTTTCCCTAGCAAGAGTAGAGTATGCTGCGGCGGGCTGCGAAGGATTTCTACTGGCCTTCTTTATTTCCTGGCGGGACCTACCCTCGCTCACATGTCAGCAGTTCACGGCTTTTAAAACAACAGCAGGGACAAGAGCACCACGAGTTGCGAAACGCGGCCACGCGTCTTTCGCCACCCGGTTCATGCGGCCTTTCCCCATTTTCAAAGTAGCCTCCGTCCCCTGAACACGTGTCACTTCTCCGCAAGCCCCCGGTCGATGGAGAAGGAGTTTTCATTCGGGCCGCGGTTTGCTGCCACGTGCCTTAACATCGATTATCAAAGCAAGCTGTGAGATGGCCGAGCGGGATGGTGTCATTGACTGCTACTCACCATGGTTCTCTAAGGCGGTGGACGACACTCGTCGCTTTGAAGCCTGGTTGGGACCACTGCCATCATTACAAAGGGCACGCCTGTAACTGACCAACTGGATGTTGTACTCTGATTGGCTGCTCTCATAACGGCATTGGGAATATTCTTATCCGGGCATCATTACGGGAGATTGTGGAATCTTTCTCTTACAACTCTCCAGGCGGTGGGATTTTGCTCTCCGGCTATATATACTCTCTTTGTTGAGGGAAGATGGTCCAAGATTTTATAGGAAGAATACTGGTTTTAGCAAGAGACGTTAGGCCTCTTTTGCATGTTTATTCGCAAGGAAATTTCAGACTGTGCCTATTGTTCGGCCTTTCTGCTTTTCATGTCTTGATTAAACTGTGAACTGTGCTTTTTATGGTCTTAAGCATTTCATTTGAGGAGACTTCTATATATTGAATGCAAACTTGCTGGTCTAAATCATGTCTTAATGACTCTTCTTAGCAGTAAGAATGTATGCGATACTGTTTTATGTCAATTGAATGAACTGTTTATGCTATTGCTTTGAACTTCCGGTGTTTTGGAACATATCAATAACATTCAGGCCCTTGAGTCTATGATTTATCGTGCCTATCAGAAAGCTTTGGCGCATCGCCTTAGATTAATATTTGTTTCATTATATCTGCTTCCTTTTCCCTTTCCAAAAACCATTATATAGAAGAAGTTGGCTTCTTTAAAATCCGGAGGTCACTCAGTTTGGCGCAAAGGGGTCCCCCTTGAACTAAGTTTCCCATAAAGGCACTGTTATCTCGTCAATTTTTGGCGTCAACAGTTACCATAACTAAAGCATTTAAAGGGTAACATACCTTTATACTTTCTAGTGCCTTTCTTCAAATTTCTGGTGAAATTTTCTTTCAACTCTTCATCATCACTATCTGGTTCTTCAATCTTCAAAGCCTTAAATGTCATGTTTGTCTTCTCTTCTTCCTTTTCATCTTTTTGAAACTTTCTTATCTAAAATGCTTGCAAGGTGCAGAACAACTCTTCTAGAGTGTACTTAGGATCATACATTTATTCAATAACATAGATCTTGTTGTTGTAACAATCTGATAAAAGTGATCAGGATCTTCCCAACTATATCTTCATTTGCTAGTTTTCCTCCTTGATTTCTAACTTCGTTTGTTTCCAGTTCAACTCTCTAAAAAAATCTTGTAAATTCTTCACCATCTTCCATCTTCAGGTTTACAAATCTACTCTTTGTTGTCAACCTCTTTTTCACTTTAACCTTTTCATTTCCTTTACACATGTCTTCCAACTTCTTCCATGCTTCATATATAGTATCTAGAGAATTAACCTTCACTCACTCATTTTTAGATAAACCATTTCAAATCACATACTTCACCTTCTCATTTTATTCATAAGAAGAGATCTCATCTGCAAAATTAACACCACTGGACGAAAGTGTATAATTATTCTCAACAACCTTCCAGGTCTTGAAACCAAGAGATATAATGTATCCTCTCATTTGTCCCCTCCAGTAATTGTAGTCAATTCCATCAAACATAGGGATTGCCAATTTGTGTGCCATCAGATCTTCCTTAAGCAGTTAAGCTCTACACAAGGAACCACAAGCTCTAATACCAATTGTTAAAAAAACATAGGACAACTGAGAGGGGGGGTGAATCAGTTCTCACACAAATTCAAACGTAAAACTTTATCACTTATCAAATCTTCAACCACACTATTTTTCTATTAAATATGAGCATGAAATATAGATAAAAAAAAGTGAATTGAAACATAATGAATACCAATTTTTTATCTGGAAAACCTAGTAAGGGAAAAAATACGATTAGGGTTAACTCACAATATAAAGATTATAAATTAAATACAAAGGATCACTGCCCAAAAGAGGACTCACTATCCAAGTACTAAGGCTCACTTCCTACAAAGGACTCCCTATCTAACAGAGAGGGTCACTACCTATAGATACACAAGATAAAAAAATATCCACCACTGCAATTAAAGCATGTTTATAGGATTACATAAACCTTCAGCTCATTGCCTTCATCACACTGAAAAACTACTATCGCAAATCACTCACACACACTTCTGCTCTTATGTTTTGTGACGCGTTTTTCATCACTTTGCATCACTCTGTCTTCTAACTCTTCACAATTCAACTTTCTTTTATAATATTCTCAACCTTATAAAAAAAATTTCATCAATTCAAATTAGTTTTGAAACTCAAAATTCCCATGGTGGAAAGGAATAAGAATGGACCAATAAAATTATTTTCTTGAATATTCTAAACACTTTTTCAATTAAATTTTATTCTTCAAATGAAGTGTAAACACCAGGTCAGCCAAACCTAATGAAAACATAGATAAACATTGATGCACACACTTCCTAATAAGAATATGACACAAAATCCACAAAATGCTTCATTATACACAAGAATACATCTCAGAACCTTCCAAATACATCCATAGCAAAAAAACATGCTTAATAACTAAATTTCTTTAACTACTCTATCTAGACTGTGTAGAGACACACAAAAATATTGAAACATGATTTCTGGATCACCAAACTCCAAACTTATATTCCAGAGCATATAAAATACCTTCACAAGACATACCCCAAATCCGTCAGATTTGAAATGAAACAACAAAGGACTATGGAGCAGAACTATTTCTCCCAGTCAATAGAAGATCAAACTTTCCAAATAGTTCACATACCGGTGAATGCAACTTTCATGTACCATCTCACAAAAATCTGAAACTCAACATATATCACCATCAAATCACCATAATTAAAACTTCACAACCGCACATGCATAGGATCAACACAAGAGAAATGTGAAGCACATACCAGAGTACATTCTGAAAATTTTCATCACTCTGACTTCTTTTCTTTATTAATTTTCTCAAAAGCACTTAGAAAATCATTAACACAACTCATCTGAAATTCCATAAAGATAGCTCCACATACTCACAACATCTCAACAGTTTCTCAACCATACATGTACAATTAGCAACATACTAAACTATGTTGACATCAATGCCAACACCACCGAACTAGCTCATACTTGCAATAGCACATACCTGTGTCCCACCTAAGTTTTGGGGCCCTAATCTATATTTCACATGACTAAGAATTTCTTGAAAAATGTGTCCCAAGATTCTAAGCCTAATGGGACTCATACACCACTTTTGGCATATGATTCCCACTTAGCTTAGACCTAATTTAAATTAAAATTATTGGTGTGATTTTATTCTCCTAGTTCTAATGCTAGCTTGTAGTGTTGTAATTTCAGGAAATTTGGCATAAACAAGTATAAATACCAAGTTATTTCACACATTCTGTCCTAAAAAAATCTAGCAATTTTTATGACCAAGTGTGAACTAAGCATTCAAACATTCTAGCATTCAAAAGCATTCGAGAGTGATTATCAAGCATCATGTCAAAGTAATCATGCATCATTTTTTTTTAGCTAACATAATTTGTGATGTATGGTTTTATGATCCAAGCAAGCATTCAATTTAAGATCTACAACATTCAAGCAAGATTCAAGATCCATATTCATGCTATCCACCTCATACATGTTTGCACCACTTTTTTTCTAGGGTTTGTTAAGTTGCAATATATCATTTTCTTCATTCATCATTCCTCCTTACTATTTCATTTCATTTTACGGTTTGATTACATAAATGGGGTTTGACCAAGGAAACCCCTTTCTATGAATAAAATGACATTTTCCCCCCTCTCTAGTGTGTGATTTGCAGGCCTACGTTGAGGGCACATTGAAGAGAAAGATTGGAAACAAGTTGTCAAGTGTGCAAAGTTGTCAAAGTTGTCACCTTGTTGAGAAGATCACTAAAAGACATCTATAGAGCATATATGAAAATTAGGTTAAGAAGACCGAGAAGAGACTGAAGAGAAAATTCAGATCTTGATACCCTAGAAAAGCCAAGTAGGATTGATATGCCACTTCTGGCATATGAGTCCCAATAAAGTGAATTTTCTAGATTTATGAAGATCTAGACTTGTCATCACCAGATTCTTGTTTCATCCCAAAAACCCTAATTTGGGATTGATATTCCTAGCCTGGCGTATGAGTCCCAGTGTGCATTAAATTCAGTATTTCTAGGATTTTAGGTCTTCATTCAAGTTGCTATAGGCCTCTAGGTGTACCTCTCTAATTTCCTAAATTTTTTATTATGTTTTATATTCATTTCTACGCCATTTATTAAAGTCTTGCATATCATTTAAAAGTTTCATAATTAGTTTTTGCATGTTACTTTCCTTTTCAAGCCCTAGCTTAGTGTTGAACCCTCTTTTAGCTATTAATCATACCCTAAGCCAACCCTATTATAGATCTCCTTCCCCATTACATCCTTGAATGAAAATTGAAGGAAATATTTCTAGGGCCTATCCCTAGTGCTCCATCTCCTAAAAGGTGGGGCACCCTATTTTTGTTGTTTCATCTATTTCATCTGTTAAACAAACCCCATGTTCATGCTAAATAGTGGAGTTTTAGTTATTCTATCCAAGTTTTGGGTTCTCTATTGTTGTGGATACCAGTGATTCCTTTAGACACTAGTGCACCACACTAGCATCCTGATGGGTATGTGCAGGATCATCATGGAAAAAATAGGCCCTTAAGTGACAAAAAAATAGAGTTAGGAAACTTGATGTAAAAATTTGAATAAGTTATCTATATTATTTCAAAAATATGTAAAAATATAATCTGTACAAAATTGAATGTAGTTTCTAAAATACAAGGTTTGTTTAAAAATAAAGAAAACCTATTTGGTGAAAATTTAAAATTTCAATTTAGTAGTACTTAAATTTCAGGGAAAAAATAAGAAGTAGGTGTTTGTCTAACCACCCTAACAATAATAAAATGATAATAATTTTTTATAATATTTTACATATAAGTAGAGGACTCATGTCCCAATGTGATGCATATTTTTTTGTAATTTTTTTCCAAGTAAATAATTAATTATGAATTTTTTATTACAACTTTTAAAAAATATAAAAAACTCGTATGTCTAACCACCTTAACTTGGTGAAAACTTCATGAAATTTGATTTATATTGTTTTAATCCTATAGTATGTGAAGCATAGAATGTGACACATGTTTTGGATTCAAAAAATGTGATATCATTTGAAAGCTAAAGATTTTTTTCAATTAGTCTACCAATCAGGACTTTAGTCATAGTTTGAATAGAAAATGAATAATAATTACTTATTAATTTCAAAGTAAAGCATAATTTATATTGGTGGAAAGCTGAGAATCTCCTTTAAAAACCCTTTTCATTTCATCAATTTTGGGTAAAAAAAAGTTGGCAGCCACATACCCATCATATAGCCACTTTTTTTCCCATCATGATCCTGCGCATACCCCGATATCACATTAAACTCCATTGGGAAAGAGCTCCTCCTTTTGAGGCAGAGATTTTTAAACCTTTATCTCTTAGATTTTTAAGTAGTATTTTATGATAATTAGTCTATTTGTGGTTTCTTTGCAATTTGTTCATTCAAAATTCTTGAATCAGTTAAGGGTAGTCTTCTCCTTGGGGTTCTCTTGAGAAAGAAGAGACTCGTGAGCAATGGATCCCCCTTAGCTCACATTTTGGTGAATCCAATGTGAACCATGTCAAATATTTTTCTACAATGTTTCAACATTTATGATAATGCTTTCTTTTAAGAAGATTTCTATATGATAGATGATGCTGTAGATTATTTCTTAGAAGCATCTTCCTCTACTCCTAGATCTTTTGAACAAATTTCTCCTTTGCAAGTTGAAGAGTCGATGAACATTATCATAGTCTTTGTGGCCTCTCCAAGTTCTAAGAGACCTCTTATTTACTTGACTCTAGCTAGCCCCTCTTCTAAAAGGATTCATTCTATCTGTGGAGTTCCATATCATAATGATTCACTAAATTTATATTCAAGGTTTTTGAAAGCCACAATCTCTAGTTCTTATAATGCTATTGAACACAAGAATAATACAAGAAGAAATAAACATAATTTAGATCAAAAAACTTTTATTCCTATACCTCAACCTACTCAAGTTCCTACGTCTTTACCACCTTCTCAAACAAGTCTTCCTTAAACACCTAAACTTGCAACTAAAGCACCTAGAGACTATGATCTTGTTGAGCATCTTTGTGTTACTCCGACTAAGATCTCACTTTGGGATTTTATTTAGACCACCCTGGTTTATCATGGTATGCTTCAAGAAGCCTTGCATAAGATCCTCTTTCCTTTCTCCACTAGGAAAATGAGTGTTAATGTGTTGATGGCTCATATTTTCCTAGATTCCCTGAGTATCACATTATTTTTGTAAGAACTCCCACCCCCAGATTTCTAGAAACAAGTGGATCCTTTAATGATCATAGTTAATGTTAACACTATTGGGATTAGAAGTACCCTTGTTGACATGGGTTCGGCCCTCAATGCTTGTGGTATAGATCTAATACCAAAAATTAAAGTTGATTCTTCTTCCATAGTTGCTTCTTCTTTGTACATTCATGGATTTGATAACACTTGAAACTTAGATTTTTGGCACCATGCACCTTTCTAGCTCTTCTAGGATTTTTCACCTAAAAGGAGAGAGGTAGGGCCAAAAATGCTAAAGAGTTCATTCAAATTATGTTATGTATGATGGAATTATGGCTGAATGTAATCATCTAAGTGCAACTAAGCTATCAAATTGATTGAATATGAATGCAAAACCCAATAAACAAGTGATGTTTGAAAACACACAGTGTAATGTAACAATGAACTAGAAATGAATGCAAAACTTAATAGAAATGAACCAAACTGAAAGTATACATATGAGATATGTATGAGGACTTGAAATGACTTCTATAATGTATTTGATGCTTAAATTTAGTCATGGTGGGACTCATTCAACATTCTGGGTGAATCAGTGAAGAATGGATGTGAATTCAGTTATTATAGTAGAATTTCTATAGCAATGGAGGAAGATTCAACCCTTCAATGTCCTTAGAAGCTTTCTTAATGATTTGCAAATATAAAACCCTAAGTTGCTTGACTTGAGATGAAAGATTGGTGGATGAATAATGAAGAATGGATGTGAATTCAGTTATTATATGCAAAAGTTAGTTTAAAGAGGTTCTTTTAATTCAATTCATCTATTTTACCCATTAATACCTCATTACAGGTTGACATGAAGCAAAATTAAACTCAAATTTCACTTTTTTACCCACTCAAAATTGAACCAAATGGGACTCATTCACCACACATGGTGAATGGATCCCACTTGGATGGGATTTATTTTCCATGCATGGTAAATGGGTCCCATAGAGGTCAATTTGGTAACTCAAATGCCAAGAGATAAGGAAATAAGGTCTAAAATATAAGCTTGTCGCGTATTTGATCAATTTAGTCCTCAAGATGCACAATATTGGTTAATATGGTACTATTAGTGATGATGTAAATTTTAAATAAGGCTTGGGACACAAAAATCAATGTGAAAGTATGATTAAGTACACTTTACAACACTAAAATGATGTCCACATAGCTTAGAAAGGAACAAGAACCAATGTCAATGTTTCAGACACATTACAACACTAGTTTAACATTAAATTAAAGTTAATAACCTTCTAGATTAATATAATAATGTTATTAGAAAAAAATTATAATGTTTAATTATGGAGAAATAGGTTCATTAAGTCTAGAAAAGTGTGAAATTCCATTACAAGACTGTACAACACCTTTACAAGGCATCGTTAAAAGCATGTTATTCGATTTACAAGGGTTCAAGACCTAATGTGGATGCATAAAATGCCTCACAACACTAGATTAAGGCCTCATTAAGTCCAATTTATCATTAATTAATCCCATGTCAAGCAAAGGGTCCTTTTTTCTACAACACATTTAGCCCCCACTTTAGTGAGAGGATGAACTTGCTTCAAACTCACACTAAAGTAGACATTCAAGAGAGATCCTCATGTATAGATGTAGATAAAAATGGATTACAAAGATCAAGGAGGTTGTGCAAGCCCCTAGGATCCAAGATCCTAAGTCTAACCATCAAGATAAAAAATAAAGAAATGGAAAGAAGAAGAGAATGAAAAATTAGGTGGGAAATATGTACTCACTCTGGGGTCACAAAACTTTAGGTTGTATGTGGCATGAGAAGTCCACAACATACTTACTCTGGGGCCACAAAAATTTTGGTTGTCTGCGGGGTGAGAAATCCCAAAAGGTGAAATACATACGCTAGTTGGTATGTTCTCACAAACACAAAGGTGGCTATGGGGAAAATTCATGCTGCTAGGTGGGCTTCCTACTCAACAATATCAAAGTTATACCTCCTGATAACTTTAAAAAGGTTCCAGAAATGAAAGATGGTTTTGAAGCTCCATGAGGTAAGAAAAACTTTGTATTCTTGACACTCATAGACATTGTTAATGTAGAATAGTGTAAGGTTTGTTCAGAGGGATTTTTCTTTGTTCGTGCAAGGTATCATCTTAGGGGACATTGTGCTTATCATCTCCGAGAGAGGATGTGTCAAAAGAAGTATCACACTCTTGGAGGAAATCAAGCCCAATGATTCCACCAAGAAAAGAATGCATCACAAGAAGAAATAAATCACACAATGAAATGTGAGTGGTGATGTATTCCCCCACTTTAAAGTAGTTGCGAGCACCTGTACTATGAGTAATTTCTTTAAAGTAGAATAGAAAGAAGAAGACATGAGAGCTTACTAAGAAAGGCCTATGCCAAGTCATATGTTTTTGATAATCTACGTCATGAAAAGGGGGAAGTATGTCATATGCAAGCCAACTTAAAGCATGCCATCCACATCCCAAGTATTCATGAAAGGATAACAATTAGCTAAAGGAGGCAACAACAACTGACATATGAGGACAAGGCTATCAAACCCCTTGCCACCACTTAGTGCAGGACAAAGTGCACCAAAATGATTAATGAGATGCATGCTAGAGTGAAAATCAGTAGAAATTAGAGGAATGAGGCTCCCCCACATAGGAAAGCATACCAAACTCCTGAAAATGTTGTATTTTATGACTCAAGGAATTAAATTCATTAGCGGTGTGACTATGAACTCTATGATATGCAAAAAATGAAGTCTTGGAATAATATTTTTTTCAAGTTCTTGGAGGAAGGGTGATCAAGTGATCTTGGAGGAGTCTCAACAAGATACCCTCTTGATCAAGAGGAGAAGGTGGTCTTGTGATTTGTTTCAAAGATAAATCTTTCTTAGTATTGGATGTCATACTCACGCAAGATAATTTAGATTGTGATATTTTGTTCTCTCTAGTATAGGAGGATACAAAATCTAACAAACTCAAATCATGAGTGTTGTGTGAGATGACATTGACATTAAGCAAAGGTGTAATTATGTGTTGCATGTTTGATGAAGGATAATGTTCAAGACCATTAGTTGTTAAGGATGATTTAGAAGTGTGTTGTGTGATATTGTTGATGTTAGGTGGAGGTTTGGCGATCTCTATTATAGGAAAATAAATAAGACCATGAGTTGTTTGTTGTGTGAGAGGGTCAATAGGGTTGTGGATACCTTGTTCTCAAGCACCACCTCCTTTTCCACTATATCCTTATTGTTTTATAAGCTCATAACCTTTTCCATAAAGCATTTTCATGGCTTTTGGATCGAGTGGTTTTTCATTAGTGTATTCATCAAAGGTTGTTGTGTAGTTTGATTCTTGGGTATGTGCAGGATCATCATGGAAAAATAAGGCCATTAAGTGGAAAAAAGTTCAGAAAAATCAAAGTTAGGCAACTTGACGTAAAAATTTGAATAAGTTATCTATATTATTTCAAAATTATGTAAGAATAGAATCTTCTAGTAAATTGAATGTAGTTTCTAAACTAATATGTTCGTTTAAAAAAAAAAATCTATTTGGTGAAAATTTGAAATTTCAATGTAGTATTACTTAAATTTTAGGGAAAAAATAAGTAGGTGTTTGTTTGACCACCCTAACCACAATAAAATGATAATATTTTTCTATAAGATTTTAGATATAAGTAGAGGACACATGTCCTGATGTGATGCATATATTTTTTTAATTTTTTTCCAAGTAAATAATTAATTATAATTTTATTATTACAAATTTTAAAAAATATAAAAAACTCATATGTCCGACCACCTTAACTTGGTCAAAGCTTCATGAAATTCAATTTTTATTTTTTTATTCCTATAGTATGTGAAGCGTAGAATGTGAAGCGTAGAATGTGACATATGTTTTGGATTCAAAAAATGTGATACCGTTTGAAATCTATAGATGTTTTTCAATCAGCCTATCAATCAGGACTTTAGTCATAATTTCAATAGAAAATGAATAATAATTATTTATTAAATTCAAAGTAAAGCATAATTTATATTGGTAGAAAGAAAAGAATCTCCTTTAAAAACCCCTTTCGTTTCATCAATTTTGGGTTAAAAAAAATTTGTCAGCCACATACCCATCATATTGCCACATTTTGGCCCACCATCATCTTGCACATACCCTCTTTTGGTAAAGTGGTTGAGGTGGATGCTTCGAAAGGTCTTCCAAAGTTGGTGTTGAAATGATTTTTGTGTCTTTTCCCTTTTTTGAATCTTTGTGCATGATTTTGTATTCACCCATGAAGTCATGCTCAAAATCCAAGGAACCCCAATCGTCATCCAATAATGTAGTGTGATGTTCACTGTGTTTTTCATTTTATTGTGTAGGTTCCATTTATGTGGTTGGTGTTAATGTATTTTGTTAGCTCTCAAAAACACAATTTTGAAAAATGAAAGGTTGCCAAGCTTTCACAACGTTTTAGGGTAACAAACAAGGTCAAAAGATTTAGACCTTCTACTCTTTAGGTGCTGCCAGACCTAGGCGGGTGTACCTATATGAATTGGGTAGACTTGATGTGCTTATCTTTCTTGAATTTTTTTTCCCACAATGGAAGATGGGAGTGGACAAATGAATTCAAACTTGATACAAATAGAAATAGCAATCTTCTAAATCTAAATCCTAAAATGCTCAATTGTAAAATAGATGTATAGAAACTGAATGAATCCAAATGATGAAATTATAGAGACCAGTGCCTTATTGGGTATGCAGTGTCAAATGAAACAAAAGAGGGCAACTTATTCTAGCAAAAAATCAAATTGTTGGCATATGATCTGTTTATAACTTGTATAAACATGCAAGATTATGACTACTAAGCTCTACTTTAATAATCCAGATGAATCTCCCTAATTACTGTGATCAACTAAAAGGATTTAATCTCTTCTTGAGAGAACCAGTTAATTAACCACAGATATAGAAAATGTGCACTGATAAACTAAAAATAAGATTGTTATATCAATTTAAACAACCAAAAAGAATCAACTTGGAGACAACTTAGAAATACTTTTCAATAAACTCAACAGACAATTGACACTAGAAATAAACTACCACACCAGCTGAATTTCATTGGAATCACCATTTGAAAACATGCAACATAGCCTTTGTTCTGAGAAATTTATTCTACTATATCCATCTCTACCTAATACCTATAATCTAAAATATGATCCTAAAATCTGATGATTCAATTATAATCGGGAGTGCATATTTATACACCAGCATCAAGAAACATATCGCTTCAAATTCATGTTGGCCAACCATAGTATTCAGGCAATTTTCATGTCGGCTTGCAACAGTATTTTAGCAATTTACATGTCAGCCCATAGTGTTTGAATGTTTATTAATCGCCAATGGAATAGTCGTTGAGACAACTAGAAAGTATGCCGAAGGTAATTCAATCATCAATTGTTAGTCATCCCATGTTCCTCTGTTCTTTGTGTTTTCCGCTTTCGCCATGACCATTTGTTCGCTATGCCAAAGTCAAGAAGTATCCTTTTCTCCCCTTTGCACTTCGCCATGACCTTATGTCACTGGTGAGATGTCATACAACATACATTATGTTTCATCGACAACCCCATGTTACGTTCCTTCCAATTGTTGAGACATAAGATATCTCTCACCGATGTGTTCCCAACTTTTTCCTTTGCCAAGACAACATACAGTCGTGGAGATGCTATATAGATTGCCCAATGTTTCACCGAAAGCCCACATGATACATATTAGTCACAGTGACACATGTTTCTTCTTGTCGATGAGTCCATCCATCCCATATATGTCGCTGTAACTTCGAACTATTGGTGAGACATCACATAGAGTATATTGTTATATCGAAAACCTTGAGCTCACACCTTTTCGCCAAGACAATATTACTTTCATACCAATAGAGTCCTCTTGTTTTCCATTGGTGCGACCGAAGGTCATTCACCAAGACCTCATATCGAGAACCCTATCTCTCATCGAGCTATTCATTTAGTTACCGGTCGGTGTGACAAAATGAAATCGCTATGACGTTTTACCAAAGCTAGTAACTCATACCGATAAGTCAATCCTGTCACCATCAGTTGGAAAGATAGAAAAATCTTGCTGTGAACACACACCAAAAGCAAACCGTTTGGCCGAAGTGAATCTATAATGTGCTTGTCGCTGAGACCAAAAGAGTTCACTAGGAAATTGTACCGACACCACAACTCTTGTCGATGTATCCTCATTCAAGCTGGTCACTGAGACACAGAGCACTCGGTGAAACATTATATCGATGACCAGAATCTTGCCAAAAAGTGAATCAACCTCTATTGCCAAGACCATGAAGAACTCCTGCGGAACAGTGCCTGGAAGAAAATTTTGATTGTTGTGATAGCAAATGAGTCTTGCCAAAAGGAGAAACAGACTCATGTTAGCAGAAAACACACAATGGGTTAGGGAGACAATGGTATCAAGTCACGCTGATATGGACCATGATGTGAATAAAGTAGGACTCAATGGATTCTATTGGGCAATATGGAAAAATATGGGTGAAATATGCACACGGTAGGACAAAATCTGGAAGTTTATGAGTAAAACCAACATGTGAAAACATAAAATTTTTACAATTCCAACAGTGGCTCCGTTTGGGGATGAATGATAGTGAGATCATTGCAAGGATCCAGATCTTTGGGTGAGTAAACCAGACACAAAATGAGCAAAATGGAAATGGAAAAATAGCATGATGGAACATATTCAAAATGAATGCAAGATGGAGGTGAACCAAAACCCTAAACTATTGTGCATGGAAAAGAATTTTAAAGAGGATAAGCAAGAGTTGTCCATGCACTGGCAACCCTTAATCCTCTATGATTCATCATCACCTATTCTGAGCTGTTACAATCTGAAACTCAAACCATACTTTCCCCTTTCACATACCTGGCTTTGTCTTTAGTTCATCAGATTCTTCTTGAAGATACTCATGAAATACTTCCTATCACTGTTATTGCGAGTTCTTAGATTATCATCATGCTTGGTTTGGCCCAAAATTCCTACATCATTCTGTAATTTATATTCTTCATCATCAGAAAAATCTCTATTTTCTCCAACATACAAAATATACATATATTCAATGCAAAATTCCTCATTATCTTTCTCACTATTGTGTACTATGAAACACTCACTCAGTTGTATTGAAAATTTATCATTAAAGTGCTTCTCTTGAGAATCAAAAAATTATTTCATACCAACATTGTCTGAAACAAACAAATCTGAAACCTTTTGCACCTCTTCAGTATCTCTTTTCGGAGACAACACTGGATCATGACTCATATCCTCAATATCATGCACATGAGAACCAATCAAAGCTGGAATTTGATCATCCTTGGCATGCAAATAAACATCTTCTTCACATGAATTAGAAACTTCAATTTCACATACCTCATCCTGAATGGAAAGAGACTTTTGATCAACACCAAAGGTTTCACCATCATTCCAAGAAATGCACAGGGAGTCATAAGAATCTTTACACAAAGATCTTTCACTGTCAAAACAAATGTAAGTTGGACACAAAACTTCAAGATCACTTTCATGTGCACATCCCTGGTATTTAGGAGTTAACAAACCTGAAATTTGCTCACTGCTGAGTGAACAAGTCTCAACATTTTCATCACTACAGTTACATTCTTCACTTTTGTCATCATCGAAAAGAAATCCAAGACCATCAGAGAATTGGAAATCAGAAACATTATCAGTGTAGTTATTTATTCCATCATTTTGCTTGTATGAAATTATCTCCTCTTTTTCATAAAGTGTATTTGAAAATACCTATAGTTCATTCTTGGACATACCTTTGCAAAATATCATCAGATCCTCTTTTAACTCTTCATCATACAATGGGTTTGAAAAAGTGTGGAAACCACTATCAAATGTACAAACCACATCATGATCAAATTTATCTTCATAACTTTCAATTACAGCTAGAGGTATTGTATACTTACTATCAGATGAATCAACACCTCCCATTGCCACTTCATCCTGATCTTCATAAGAGGTAGAAAAATCCCTTGACTACAAATCAAAATCCTCAGGTTTGAATAATCTGAACATTCACTAGATCCCTCACAACATGCATTGCTTTCCCTGTCACAATCTATTATGCAAGAAAAATTTGTTGTGCCTTCATCTTCCTCATGCAAGCTATCACAGGAATCATCTTGATTTGCACATGTTTCATCTTCTATCAGTTGCATCATCTGATCATTTTCTCTATACTCATCAGAAATACAACTATTGGATTCAACATTGATAGTGTTCTCATACCTTATTCCCTTGTATAATGCTTGAATGAAGTTAAAAGAGGAGCCTTCTGCCTTAATCCTTTTCTTCTACTCCAATGTTTCTTCTTTGTTTTCTTCCTTTTGATCAGTCTCTTACATATCTTTGAGCAGATCTCTAACTTTCTCCTTTTGGACAAGCTTCTGTTCACTTTTATTATGCTATCTACATTCTGCTTTCTTATCAGCCCCTTGTGTCACCTTTTGATCTTTCATAAAGATTACTCTAGGGACACCTTCATTCTCTTTTACTATCCTACTTCTCAGCCAGTGTTTCCTCTTTGCTTCCTTAATTGCAGCAATAGTTAGTCTCTCTATCTCCTCTTCCGTGAGTCTCCTCATACTGCATTGAGTAGGCACCACAACATAATGCGGCACTGTATAATCTTCTTCAGAGTTAGAAAGGACCTACTATTTAGACATATGAACATTGTATTTCTGATTTGAAACATCATGATGATAACCTTCATCCTCTAAAGATGAGCACTTCTCCACAACGTGGTGAAAAGTGTTTGAAGTCAAATATACTGTGTGATCTTCTATATTTTTTCCCATCAACATTCCCTCTTCTTGCATTCTCTGGGTTACAAAACAATAATCTAGGGAATGTGGCTTATCACAAAATTCATAGAAGTAATTGTTACTTACCATATAGGTTCCCTTCTTTGTCAATGGATTAGGATCTCCTTGTTTCTAGGCCTAGCTGTTATAGGTTTTTAGTCCTTCCAGTCTATATTATAAGGCATGTAATGCAACCTCAGCCTCTCATTTCTATAAGTATTCTCCTGTCTGTACTGGTAATTATTGCTTTGCTGAGGAACCTTACGATTGTCTCTTTTACTGATTATCCCAATAGCCTTTCTATTATTTTCCATTGTCAGTGCTATCTTCTGTGCTTCAGCCAAATCTCTTGGGAATCTATTTCTCAATTCATACCCTGTCTTAGGATCAAATGCATTCAAATAAACACTTAGTGCTACAGAGTCTGACAACTTTGATCCAGGAGGTATTTTATTCTGCAACTTATTGAACCTCCAATTAAAGTCATAAACTATATCATTTTGGTCTTTTTGAATCCGTATTAATTCATGAAGAGCAGCATCTAGTGTACTTGGGTTCCAAAATTGCTCGAGGAATTGATCCTGAAATCCTTGGAGAGAATCGAGAGAGACAGCTGGTAGGTTGTTGAACCAAACCCTAGCATCTTCAATAAGTGATATCATGAATAGCCTCATGTGTAAATCTTCATATGGCATACCCAAATTTTGGATGAAAGCATTAAACCTTCTTAAATTATCTTCAGTAGTAATTGCATCATTCCTTGTAAACCTTGGAACAATACCTCTCCAACTACCATCCATTGGATAAGGGGATAATTGAATCCCTGCCAAATCAAACTGTCTAATCATTGTTGTGTATTGATGAGGGGGGGCACTAATGCTGGTACATTAGACCATAGTGTTGTGTATGATGATATGGAATACACTGCTGACCATGAGGAACTCTAGCATGACCTCCCCTGAACTGAGATCATCTTCCATTCATTTTTGAACAGCTGCAAAAATTATTTCAGAGTCACCACCTAGTTTTCTAAAAGTAGGAAAATCATTATTTCTAATCTTTTCCCCAGTGGAATCACTCTTTGTGTATCTTATCAAATTATAACCTTTTCTGACTCTATATGATGGTCTTCAACCAATTTTTTTGATGTAATCCCCAGTAGATTCACCAATTTATTAGCTCTCAAAAATGCAGGTTTGAACCACAAAAGGTTTCCAAGCTTTCACAACATTTTAGGGTAACAGACAAGGTCAAAATATTTAGACCTTCTACTCTTCAAGTGCTACTAGACCTAGGTGGGTGTACCTATATGAATTGGGTAGACTTGATGTGCTTATCTTTCTTGAAATTTTTTTCCCACAATGGCAGATGGGAGTGAACAAATGAATTCAAACTTGATACAAATAGCAATAGCAATCTTCTAAATCTAAATCCTAAAATGCTCAATTGTAAAATAGATGTAAAGAAACTGAATGAATCCAAATGATGAAATTGCATAGACCAGTGCCTTATTGGGTATGTAGAGTCAAATGAAACAGAAGTGGGCAACTTATTCTAGCAGAAAATCAAATTGTTGGCATATGATCTGTTTATAACTTGTATAAACAAGCAAGATTATGACTACTAAGCTCTACTTTAATAATTTAGATGAATTTCCCTAATTGTTGTGATCAACTAAAAGGATTTAATCTCTTCTTAAGAGAACCAGTTAATTAACCACATAGATACAACAAATGTGCACTGATAAACTAAAAAATAAGCTTGTTATATCAATTTAAACAACCAAAAAGAATCAACTTGGAGACAACTTAGCAATACTTTTCAATAAACTCAATAGACAATTGAAACCAAATATAAACTACCACACTAGCTGAATTTCATTGGAATCACCATTTGAAAACATGCAACATAGCCTCTATTCTGAGAAATTTATTCTACTATATCTATCTCTACCTACTACCTCTAATCTAAAATCTGATGCTAAAATCTGATGATTCAATTACAATCAGGAGTGCATATTTATAGATCAGCATCAAGAAACATATCACTTCAAATTCATGTCAGCCAACCGTAATATTCAGGCAATTTTCATGTCGGCCTGTAACGGTATTTTAGCAATTTACATGTCGGCCTGCAATGGTATTTTAGCAATTTACATGTCCGCCCACCGTGTTTGAATCTTTATTAATCGCCAATGGAATAGTCGCTAAGACAACCAGAAAGTATGCCGAAGGCAATTCAATCGTCAATCGTTAGTCATCTCGTGTTCCTTTGTTCTTTGTGTTGTTCACTTTCGCCATGACCATTTGTTCGCTATGCCGAAGTCAAGAAGTATTCTTTTGTCCCCTTTGTGCTTCGCCATGACCTTATGCCGCCGGTGAGATGTCATACAACATACATTATGTTTCATCGAGAGCGCCATGTCACATTCTTTCCAATCGTTAAGACATAAGATATCTCTCATCGATGCATTCCCAACTTTCACCTTTGCCAAGACAACATACAGTCGATGAGATGCTATATAGATTGCCCAATGTTTCACCGAAATCCCACATGATACATATTAGTCACCGTGACACATGTTTCTTCTTGCCGACGAGTCCAATTATCCCATATATGTCGCTGTAACTTCAAACTATCGGTGAGACATCACATAGAGTATATTGTTATACCAAAAACTCTGAGCTCACACCTGTTCGCCAAGACAATATTACTTTCATACCGACAGAGTCCTCTTGTTTTCCATCAGCGAGACCGAAGGTCATTCGCCAAGACCTCATATCGAGAACCCTATCTCTCATTGAGCCGTTCATTTAGTTTCCAGTCGGTGTGACAAAATGAAATCACTATGACATTTTATCGAAGCCAGTAACTCATACCGATAAGTCAATCCTTCCACCATTGGTCGACAAGATAGAAGAATCTCACTGTGACCACACACCGAAAGCAACCGGTTTGGGCAAAGTGAATCCATAATGTGCTTGTCGATGAGACCAAAAGAGTTCGCTAGGACATTGTACCGATGCCACAACTCTTGCCGATATATCCTCATTCAAGCCGGTCGCTGGGACATAGAGCACTCAGTGAAACATTATATTGACGACTAGAGTCTTGCCAAAAAGTGAATCAACCTCTGTCACTGAGACCGTGAAGAACTCCTGCCAAATGGTGCCTACAAGAAAATTTTGATCACTGTGACACCAAATGAGTCTTGCCGATAGGAAACATAGACTCATGTTAGCAGAAAATGCACAATGGGTCAGGGAGACAATGGTATTGTCACGCCAATACTGACCATGATGTGAAAAAAGTAGGACTCAATGGATTCTATGGGGAAATATGGCAAAATATGGGTGAAATATGCACACAATAGGACCAAATCTGGAACTTTATGAGTAAAACCAACATGTGAAAACATCAGATTTTTACAGTTCCAACATGTTCAAGGGGTTTTATTTGGTATTGGCGAGTTGTAAGACACTATAAGGTTCAGGGTTATTGTTAAGGATGTATGCTTTGTTGTTGTAAATGTATTTCATTTTACGATGAAGAGTGGATGGTACACAATTCACTACATGAATCTATTGTCTTCCTAAGATAAGATTGCATGAGGGTTCATAAGGCATGACATGGATTGGTGTATTTAAGCTGACCACTCCATCTTTAGGAGGCATAATGATTACCCTGAGTGGTTTCTTTTCGACATTGTCAAGTCCCTTAATAGATAGTGAATTAGGTTGAATGGTGGATGTATGAATGTCAAGCCTATCCAAAATAATCACACTGCACACATTAAGAGCAGAGCCATTGTCTATAAGAGTTCTCTTTATTCCTACTGTGTTGTATTGAGCAATGATCATGGAAGCTTCATTTTGTTTTTGTAACTCTAAAGGAGGGAGCTTGATGGAAAGTAATGTCAAGATTTGTGTTATGGATTAAAGCTTCCACATCATTTGGAGTTGTACTAGGAGGAGGCTATGTGCAAGATCATGATGGGCCAAAAAGTGGCAATATGATGGGTATGTGGTTGACGACATTTTTTTACCCCAAGTTGATGAAACGAAAAGGGTTTTTAAAGGATATTTTCAGCTTACCACCAATATAAATTATGCTTTACCTTGAATTTAATAAGTAATTATTATTCATTTTCTATTCAAATTATGACTAAAGTCCTAATTTATAGAATGATTGAAAAAAATCGATAGCTTTCAAATGGTATCACATTTTTTGAATCCAAAACATGTGTCACATTCTATGCTTCACATAATATAGGATTAAAAAAATAAAAATTGAATTTCATGAATTTCTGACCAAGTTAAGGTGGTCAGATATACAAGTTTTTTATATTTTTTAAAAGTTGTAATAAAAAATTCATACTTAATTATTTACTTGGAAAAAAATTACAAAAAAATATGCATCACATCCAAACATGAGTCCTCTACTTATATCTAAAATATTATAAGAGAATATTATCATTTTATTATGGTTAAGGTGGTTAGACAGACACCTACTTCTTATTTTTTCCCTAAAATTTAAGTACTACTGCATTGAAATTTCAAATTTTCACCAATTAGATTTTTTTTTAAAAAAACAAACATAGTTTTTTAGAAAATACATTCAATTTGCTACAAATTCTATTCTTACATGTTCTTTAAATATTATAGATAACTTATTCAAATTTTTACATCAAATTTCCTAACTCTGATTTTTCTAATTTTTTTGCCACTTAAGAGCCTGTTTTTTCCATGATGATCCTGTACATACCCAGGAACTACAATTTGTTGTAAGGATGTTTAAAGAATAGTGTGGTAAATTTTGCGAGTTCTAAAGTAAATCCCAAAGGGAAATTTTTGCAGGAGTATTCTTTAATTGTTCAAGAAGATTGTACTCCTTTATGTGTGGGATGTAATGACGAGCACTGGGTGGATTGGGTAAAGGTATAGGTATTGGGGTTAGTTACATTAGTTGTGGATTATTACTAGTGTTATATGTATGAGAAATAGTATTATAACTCGGTTGCTATGATACATTATTATTAGGTGGGTAGAGGATGAGTTGAGGTATGTTTTGAGTTTGTTGCTTGTGTGATGGTGGGTAAAGAATTAGGGGATTCTTTGGATGTCCCATAGGGTATGTATGTGGTTCATTGATGGAGGGGGATCGAATGGACACTTGTGCATTCATAACCTCAATGGTCTTGGTTTGATGTATGTCTAAGGAAGGACAATTGAGAATCACCATTTTATGTAAGGAAGAGACTTGATTATTGTTGTCATTTTCTAGCACCATGATATTCTCCCCAGAAGGAGAGCATTTAGAAGAACAATAAGTGACAATTTTTTGACAAGGCGAGGTTCATCCAAAATGACTCCATTGCTAATAGGGGAATGATCAATGATGGGATTATGAAGAGGGGGATGGTTATGACAAGGTGTTGGGTGAGTGTCAAATGTTGTTAAGTTCTCATTCTCATGTGCTATATTATCTACCCAACTAGGAGAGCTTGTACTATGTGCATCCAAGTTTGAAGTGTGTAATGTAGCTTCATCACAAGTGATGGAGGCATTAAGATAAGGATCACTAGTGTTTTCAAATAGATTATCCCAAATGGAAGGTGCATTAGGGAAGGGGGGGTCAATATTCTCATGACTCTTAATAGGGATTTCTTCTAATACTAACCTAGCCTCTGGACATTGAGGAGGGATATTAAGAGATAGAAAATTTTGATTGTCATGGTTATGGGGATTATGTGAGGTGGTATTTAGGAATTTTTATATGTTTTCATCATCTTGTTTTCTAACATCATTCAAAGGGGAATAAGATAATGGAAAATCAAGACTCGCAATGCTTGTAACTTCCTTAACCAAGATACCTTCATCACTAATAGGAGAGGTATCAGAAGAAGAACAAGTATGATTGTTATGATTGTCTACATTACCAATGCACCAATGGGAAATGGAAGATTAAGGATTGTATCAATGTTTTGATCATTTTTCTTAAATTCTGCATTGTGGTAATCAAAAGTCAACTCATAAGAGGGAATGTTATACTTATACAATCCACTATTAATGAAAGAAAAGCAACATCTTTTGAAAGAAAAAATGCTATGATGAAAAGAGAAAGAAAGTATAATGCAATGACTTAAAAGGAAATCCAATTTTTAGTTTTTAATTAAGCTAATTTTCTATTTACACAATACAACAATCTGAAAATGAAATGTTGTGAATGCAAAAGTGAAATTAAACAATGCATGAAATGAGCTAGTTGAAGCTAAATTTAACGGAATGGATGTTACAAAAATGCAACTAACTGATATAGATAGGTTAAGGCACCAAACAAAATCTCAAAAATAGAGTTTTGAGTTCTGTAAAATGTTATTTTAGGGGTCAAAAGGAACTGATTCTCCTAGGGTGGTGAATGAGTCCCAACATGGAGTTTTTCCAAAAAAAATAGAAATTGTGAGGTATTCTTATGGTTTATGAGTGCTATGATATAGAAATATGTGAAAAATGTAGAATTTCAGAAAATTTAAATGAATTTAGAAGCCAACAATGCAACCTAAATGCTTGTTTTCCGAATGCAAAATTTAAAACCTAGTATGTAAATGAATCATGCAAACCATAATGCAAAGTCAATGCAAACTAGATTTATGATGATGAAGGACTCCAAATAATTCAATAAAGCATTCAAAAATTAGGTTCACCAAAATGAACCTTAGATTTTTGGCACCATGCACCTTTCTAGCTCTTCTAGGGTTTTCACCTAAAAGGAGAGAGGTAGAGCCAAAAATGCTAAAGGATTCATTCAAATTATGTTATGTATGATGAAATTATGGATAAGTGTAATGATATAAGTGCAAATAAGCTATATAATTGATCAAATATGAATGCAAAACCCAAGAAACAAGTGATGTTTGTAAACACATTGTGTAATGTAACAATGAAGTAGAAATGAATGCAAAACTTAACAGAAATGAACCAAACTGAAAGTGTGCACTTGAGATATGGATGAGGACTGAAAATGACTTTTGGAATGTAGGTGATGCTGAAATTTAGGCCTGGTGGGACTCATTCACCATTTTGGGTGAATTAATCCTAGTTCTAAAAAACTGTACTGGGGCCCATTTTAGCCAAATGGATGTCTGAATCTCCCCAAATCTTCAAGAAATAGGTACAGTGGGACTCATTCACAACTCTAGGAAAATTATTCCATTATGGATTTTCTAAAAACTCAAAAATGGAATCTGTAGCTTTCAGTCTACTCAATTTGCACCTCTAGGTGTCCTAGTTTGAAACCCTGATTTTTGAAGTTGTAAATGACATTTTGTGTAAGTTCTGGCCTTGCAAGAGTGGAGATGACTTCAAAATTTTTGAAAACTAATCTTCAATAATTTCCAATCCATCCAAGCACCTAAATATGCAAACACACAATGATAGAGAAAGAAATGGTGCATGTTAGGGGATAGGGGTTTCCCTTGGTCAAACCGCTTTTTAGGTAATTAAACCAAAATGATGAAAAAATGTAATGAAGAATGAAACAATGGACTTGTTACCTTTCCATTATGATTGAACTATAATTTTTACAGCAATGGAGGAAGATTTATCCCTTGAATGTCCTTAGAAGCTTTATTAATGACTTGCAAAGATGAAACCCTAAGTTGCTTGACTTGAGATGAAAGATTGATGGATGAATAATGAATAATGGATGTGAATTAACTTAATAGATGAAAAAATGAGTTTATACGAGTGATTTTATAGGAAAATCACCTATTTTACCTGTTAATAACTCATTATAGGCCAACATGAAGCAAAATTAAACTCAAATTTTATGTTTTTTCCCACTCAAAGGTCAAATTTGAGCCAAATGGGACTCATTCACCACACATGGAAAATGGGTCCCACTTGGATGGGACTGATTTTCCATGAATGGAAAATGGGTACTATAGGGGTCAATATGACAGCTCATATGCCAAGAGATAAGGAAATAAGGTCTAAAATGCAACATTGTCAACTATTTGATCAATTTAGGCCTCAGGATACACAATATGGGTTAATATGGGACTATTAGTGATGATGTAAATGTTAAATAGGGCTTGGGACATAAAAATCAATGTGAAATTATGATTAAATACACTTTACAGCACTAAAATGAGGTCCACATATCCTAGAAAGGCACAAGAACCAATGTGAATGTGTGAGACACATTAAAACACTAGTTTAACATTAAGTTTAAGTTAAGAACCTTGTAGATTGATATAATAATGTTATTAAACACATTTTGTAATGTTTAATTAGGGAGAAATGGGTTCATTATGTCTAGAAAAGTGTGAAAGTCCATTACAAGACTTTACAACACCTTTACAAGACATTGTTAAAAGCATGTTATTCAATTTGCAAGGGTCCAAGACCTAATGTGGATGCATAAAATGCCTCAAAACACTAGATTAATGCCTCATTAAGTCCAATTTTTCATGAATTAATGAGATTTCAAGCAAAGGTTCATTTTTTCTATACCACAACACTAGTCGACAAGCCCTAGGAATGATAATCTCGCTTCTACGGATAGGCCCCATTACCTTACCCACCTTGGTTGACATGATGCATCACTCCTTAAATTGAAATATTCTTTTGTGGAGACACTAGATTCATTCTATGGGTGCCATAACTTCTAATTTTCACCATTCTATGAAATTTGTTGCAAATAATTGAGTGGTCATAGTCAAAGCTAATCTAGAAGTAGTTCACCTTTGTGAACTAGTGACTATTCACTAGGATTTAGTTGTTTCCAGTCTTAAAATTACAGTCCATATCTAACTTTTGATGCAATGAAATTTTCCTTAGTGATGCTCTTTTTAGAGGTTATCCTTAAATTGAATGTCACTAAAGAGGAGCAGCCTAAAGTGGAAAGTCCCAAGACTTCCCCATCTACTTCTTCTTCTAGATTGAATGCATTCCTTGGTGATGATTAGGGATCCTTGGAATTCTCTGAATTCTTCATCAGAGAATACAAAGTGAATCCTACTCATCTTAAACTTTTGATAATCTTAAACACCTCTATTAAGGAAATGGATCATATTTTTGTTGAGAAGGAAAGATGTGACCCTATTCAGGAAACCTGTTATTCCCCTACTAACAAGGATGCTCCTACTCTCGCTAAGGAGGTTAACATTTGCAAATAAAATAAAGGGGATGGTTGTGGCTTTGTAGATGCATTTGATGTCCATTTGTGGAATGATTCTCTCTACATGGAACCACCACCTTCTGAATTTTTTGACAGATTATGCTCCTGGATATCGGCTTGTTTGTTAATATGGTCATGGGCATAAAGGCCTTGGGTGTATTGAGAAAGTAATTCAAGTCCCTATCTAGTTTAAACCTTGCAAGTGCTATTTGGGTTTTGGATGCTCTATTGAACAATCCAAGAAAAAACCTTGTTGGAATGTTAACATGATTTCAGTTGAACCTCTTAATTTGGTCCATCCTGAATTGATAGAGGATGAGGTGGAGGCTAAAGAAGTCCACATAATTTTTCTCCTTAGAGGAATCATTAGAAGAATTCTTAGGTTCCTACTCCTACTTTCCCACCTCTCGCAATAAAAAATGATTAACAAATAGACATACTTTGGTGAACCTATTTTGAATATGGATGAGGAGGCCCCTCTATTGAATCTAGATGATGGTGTCCCAATACCGCACCTTGAATACTGTAGTCCCATCATCAAGGGGGATAGTATTGAATTTTGTATGGATCCTAAGTCTTCTGAAAAGATGATTAAGATCTAGAAGTGTCATTCCTTTGAAGAATCTAAGGAGCACTCTAACCTCTTACACTCTCATCCTAATACCTTGGCTTGGTCATATGAGGACATGCATGGTATTGATGAGTCTATATTTGTTCACAATATTGTCTTATGTCCCAATCCCAAGCCTGTAAGAAAAAAATAAGAAAGATCAATCCCAAGGTCGTGTTGTTAGTTAAGACTAAGATAGAGAAGCTCTTAAAAAGAGGTTTATTTGTCCAATCGACTACTAGCCTTGGATTTTGAATATTGTTTTCATTAGAAAACTTGATGGCAATATTCATGTATGCATTGAATTTTGTGATCTTAATAAGGATTCTCTTAAGGATGATTTTTCATTTCCTAATATTAATATTATTGTGGACTCGACTACAAGCCATTCTCTTTTGTATTTCATGGATTTCTTCTAGAGCCATAATCAGATTCATATTAACCTTGAAGATCAATATAAGATAACCTTCACTACCCCTTGGGGTACCTTTTGTTACGTGGTCATGTCATTTGGGTTAAATAATGCAAGAGTGACTTACCAATGGGAAATTACCTTAAAATTTCATGACTTCATTCATAAGATATTAGAATACTAGATTGATGATATCTTAGCAAAATTTGTAACTCATCAAGATCGTGTACAAAATATTCATCTTATCTTTGAAAGGCTTCAACTCTATAAGATGATGCTTAATCCTATTAAGTGTTGCTTTGGTGTGGAGGTGGGAAATTTTTTGGGATTCATAGTTTCTCATCATGGAATTGAAGTTAACACAAATAAGGTCGATGTAATTGTTAACATGTCTCCAGCTAGGAACATTACTGAGTTGCATAGTTTACAAGGGAAGATTCGGGAAATTCATAGATTCATATCTCGATTGGCTAATCGTACCCTTTCGTTCACTCATGTATTGAAGATGGATGTTCAATTTATAGGGGATGATAATTCGAGAAAACTTTTGAGTCAATAAAAACTTATTTGGCCAATCCTCCCATATTAATTCTAACTATGCAAGATAGATCCTTTTTCTTTTACCTTGCCACATCACCATACACTTTGGCAGCTTTGCTCACTCAGTATGATGATGTTAGGAGAGAAAGAGTAGTCTACTACATTAGTCACATATAAGTTGATTATGAAACTTGTTATACTTCCATGGAGAAATAATTTCTTTCTCTTTCCTTAACAACACAAAATTTAAGACACTACCTTCTTCATGTTGAGACACATGTTATTGAGAAAAGTGATCTTCTAAAGAATTTGTTTTCTAGTGATGACCTTGTTGGGAGGTTAGCAAAGTGGGTAATGTTTCTTTCTAAGTTAGAAATAAATTTTATCACTCAAAATTTGACAAAAGGTCAAGTGGTTGTCAATTAACTAGCAAACACTCCCTCATCTTGCTCCTTCCTAGATTTTGACTTGTTCCCCGATGAAGATATTTTCATAATTAATCATGATCTTGTGTCAAATATGTATTTCAATGGGTTGATATGTTAGACTAGCGTTGAAGTGGGTGTGGTTCTAATATCACCTAAAGCTAACCTAGTCCCTCTCTCCTTTTGATTAGAATTCACTTGCACCAACAAAATCATTGAGTATGAAGCCCTTATTTCTGGTTTACATGTTGTGATTGTATGGGGTATGTGTAGGATCATGATGGGCCAAAAAGTGGCAATATGATGGGTATGTGTAGGGTATGTGGCTGATGAATTTTTTTCTACCCAAAATTGATGAAATGTAAAGAGTTTTTAAAGGAGATTCATTTTTTACACCAATATAAATTATCCTTTACTTTGAATTTAATAAATTATTATTATTTATTTTCTATTTGAATTACGACTAAAGTCCTGATTGATAGGTTGATTGAAAAACATCTATAGGTTTCAAATAGTATCACATGTTTTGAATCCAAAACATGTGTCACATTTTGTGCTTCACATACTATATGATTAAAAAAATATGAATTTCATGAAGTTTTGAACAAGTTAAGGTGGTCAGACATGCAAGTTTTTATATTTTTTAAAATTTGTAATAAGAAAATCATAATTAATTATTTACTTAGAAAAAAACTACAAAAAAATATGCATCACATCAGGACATGAGTCCTCTACTTATATCTAAAATCTTATAAAAAATATTATTTTTTTATTGTGGTTAGGGTGGTCAAATAGATACCTACCTTTTTTTCCCTAAAATTTAAGTACTATTGCATTGAAATTTCAAAATTTCACCAAATCATTAAAAAAAAAAAAAACCTAGTAGTTTAGAAACTACATTCAATTCTCTACAGATTATATACTTACATATTTTTGAAATAATATAGATAACATATTCAAATTTTTATGTCAAGTTCCCTAACTATGATTTTTTTGAATTTTTCACTACTTAAGGGCTTGTTTTTTCCATGATGATCTTGCACATACCCTATGAAAATAAAACATCTCAGTATACATGATGACTCTCAACTTATTGCTAATTAGATTATGGGAGCCTATCAAACTAAGTAAAGTAAGTTGTCGTAGTACTAATACCTTTCTTTGTCCTTAATTAATTGACTCTCCTCTTTCATAATAGACAGTGTCCCCAGGAGAGAAAACTAACATGCAAATGCCATGGCCTGAAATGCCTCCCTGGTACCTTGAGAAAGGGAGATGAAAGAATACCACTTTGTGGTTCATATTCTTCAATCTCCTACTGTTTCCAACCAACCTAAATTTTATGCTCTTGTGTGTTCCCACATAGACTCGAGAGAATGATATTCCAACATCTACAACTATTTGAAATATGGAAACTTCCTCGATGATGTGATGAAAAATGATTGCACTCACGTACGAAAGTAAATCCTTTATTGGAAATATTATAATGGATTACTTCTTTGACGTGTCACTAAAGCATAAATACCCCTTATGCTTAAGGAACCCCCTTCGGGTCCCAAGGGTGGAAACTTTGGAGGTAAATCCCTAGTGCAAAAATTGATTCACATGGGATACTTTTGAAATTTGATGGAACAAGATTTCTTTGTTTTTTTCAAGAAGTGTCTGCAATCTCAACAACATAGTCACCTTATTCATCCTCCTACTCAAGAGTTACAAAATTAGACCTCTCCTTGGCTATTTGAAAAATAGGGATTAGATATTATTAGAAAAATATCACCTCCTTGTAAAGGACATCTCTTTATCATCACTACTACCGATTACTTCACAAAGTGGGTTGAATTCATCCCACTTATATCCATGACTATTGAAGCTATTTGTAACTTTCTCCTAAATAACATTATCAATCGCTTTAGATTTCCTTCCACCTTAGTCTTGGATAATGGAATGCCATTTAAGAACAATGGAGTGAAACAATTCCTAGAGAAGTTTCATATTCAACATAGATTCTCAACATAGTATTATCCTCAATCTAATGGCCAAGTAGAAGTGCTAAATAAGACACTTGAGTTCATTCTTCGTAAAATAGTGAATAAACATAGTATGGATTCATGCATTCAATTGACATAATCTTTGTGGGCCTATCACACTGGTATTCATACAATTATATGGGAAGAATGCCTTACAACCTCGTGTATGGTGCCGAACCTATCATGCCTTTGGAATTTGGAATTTCTTTACAGATTTAAATTGTTAAAGGGTTAATTGATGATAAAACTTACCAATCTAATAATTTTCATTAGCTTGATATGCTTGATTAGTTTCAATTATAGCCCCTCAACCATCTCAAATCTTCTCAATGATCGTTATCCAAGCAATACAATTAGGTTGTTCTTCTTTGGAATTTCAAGGTAGGTGACTTGGTTCTTCATGAGAATTAGAGAAATCTAAATGTGTTTCCTGATCAAAAGGAGAAGTTTAGTCCTAATTGGTTAGGCCCTTACATTTTCATCTCTGTGTATGGTTCTAGTGCATATGGATTGTCATCTATGGATGGGTTTCCTCTAAAATAACTTGTTAATTCATTGCACATTTTTTGATACTATGCGTAGTGTCTATGTGTCACGTGAGTAGAGTTAACTCCTCGAGGTGGTAGCATTGCACATTTTTGACATTCCTTCATCAAAAAATTATAATTTTTTTTTTTATGATGTAACCATGGGTGTGTCTATGAGACATAGATGCACGTGTTTCTACTATGTTATATATCCATGCATTACATTACATTTTTTGGTCAGACAATTAGATCATCATTGTATTTAATTAACATACATCTATGTGTGTTTATTAAGTCATGATAGCATCTAATTTAACATACATCCTATTGGATGTTGTGGATGTGTTGCTGATATGTGGTTGTCATTGATTTCAACACTATTAGAATTTGGTGTATCAAAGGCTATATATGTTGAGGATATTGAGAAAATTGTAAATGAAAGTGTTCCAGGTTCTTAGTGGAACTGTGTAGGTCATGAAGTTGTCTTGTTCTTTACATTGAATTTCAGTTGCTATGGACTAAAGGGTTCAATCTTGAGAGTATCTAGATCATCTACTAGAAGTGTTAGAGGTCTTCATATAGATTTGATCATGTTGTGGTCTGACAGTATTTTGGTGGTCTTTGTTAGTGTTCTTGAGTGAAGTTTGTGTGATTTTTGAAATCTCAGTTGTTACAAATGTTTATTTGCTGTTTCTTGGTATTTTTGGATCTCTCTAGATTGTTCTCTATCTTTATAGTACATCCACATTAATCAGTGTGCTCGTGGTCAAAGATCTTTTCTTGCGCATGTTTAGTCTTTCATGTTCCTAGCTGACATGATGATGGTAGCATGTTGTGGATCTTTGAGGTGAAATTAATTGTAGTCTTTTTGTGTTGGAGATATTAATTTGGGTCTCCATTATGTTGTGTCTAACCTTGGTGGATTCACATTAAAAATTTATTTATAAATTTGGTCCGACATTGTAAATATGTTTTATTTTCCTGGTTGACTAAGTTGATGAAATCTCATGTAGCAGATATATAAGAGTGATTGCTTCATCGGTGTAAAGTTTTCATTGTGTGTTGGGTGTTCTCCTATGTGTGTATGTGTGAATATCATTCAATTGTAGAGAAGAGTGTGAAGAAGATCAAGTGAAGTGTGAAGTAGTTTGTGAAGGATTTTTCTTTGCTTAGTTGGAACTGTAATCAGGCTTGTGCAGAAGATATTTTCTCAATTCATACCCTCAAAATTTTAATTATATTTTATATTATAGGGAAGTAAACCCCTTCTGTAATTGAGCAGTGAGCTCTAGGAAGTGTGCCAAAATGCATATGAATTCCCCTTTATTGATTTCATTATACTTTTAATAGTGTATGATCTTGTGGACTAACATCCACCATTTTTTTCCCTCTAACAGGGTTTCCACCTAAAAAATATTGGTGTTCTTTGTCTCTTTGATGTGTTAATTGTTTATGGTTAATAGCTTATTCATCAAATATGAGATTAAGTGAAGTAAAGTTTGAAAAAATTATTATTTTGTGACAACTGATTCACCCCCCTCTCAATTGTCTGTCCTTTTTTTACCAACAATTGGTATCAGAGCAAGTTCCTCTAAAGAAGTCTAAAATCTTGAGGTGATCCAAGATGGCCACATTCAAGAAGAACAGTCTGGGATTTGATGGAACTAACTACTCACTATGGAAAGTTAAGATGCAATGTCACCTAAGGTGTATTGGTGAAGCCTAATGAAAGATTACAAAACATCCATATATTATTCCTTAGAATGGTCCCTCCACTGCTGATGAGATCAAAGATGTTGAAAACAATATCAGGGCTATTGAAGCTTTGGTGAGTGCTCTAAAAAATTTAGAGATGTAAAATGTGGTAGGATTGCAGACAGCTTATGAGATTTGGATGAAGCTGAAAACTTTGTATGAAGGAGATGCACATGTGAAGATGGCTAAGATGTAGAGTTTAAAGGGAAGTATGAGAATTGGAAGATGGGTGAAAATGAAAATATCACTTCTTTTATGCAAAGAGTAAATGAAATAGTGATGGTTATTACATGTGTCGGTGGTTCTCTAGATGAGGATGAAATTGTGGCTAAGATACTCAAATCCTTGCCTTCCTCCTACAAAGTGAAGGTTCACAGTATTGAAGAGCTTAGATCAATAACCAATATTTCAAGAGACATGTTGGTTGGTAAGCTTGCTGCTTTTGAATTAAGTGAATTTGGTGAATCTGTTCTGAAAACTGAATCTGCATTCAAGGCTACTATATCTAGAAGTAACAAGTAAAGATATGGTCTGGGATAATTCTCTAGAAAGATATCCAAGTATGATGAAGAACTGAAACAACTTGAAGATAAAGAAAGAGAGATATAAGAATTGGAAGCACTGATTGTAAAGAAAGAAGGTAGAGGAAAAGGTAAGTATGAAGGATTGTTACCTATTAAATGTTTTTCATGCAGTAAAATAGGTTATTTTGCATCAAGATGTCCTGAAAGAGTTCCTAGATCTAAGACTAATAAGTATAGATTCCAAAAGAAATGTTACTTTGTTGAAGGAGTGACTGATGATGATTTTGATAAAGATAATGGAAATAAGATTAATGGGTTTTCATTGCTACCGTTGAAAATAGTCATGTGGCTATTGAATCTACTAAAGATGAGAAAGATCTTGCAGCCCAAGTTGAAGAAAAGGATGAGTGGGTTATTGACACTAGATTCTCACATCATATGACTGGATATAATTTTTTTTTTGTAATTCTAGAAAAGTATGATGGTGGTGTTGTAAGATTTGGAGACAACAATGTTGGTGTGATTCATGGCAGAGGTTCTATTTTTCTTGGTGGTAAGGATAGCATTGATGATGTTATTTATGTTGAAGGCCTAAAGCACAATCTTTTGAGTGTTGGATAGATGGTGGAAAAAGGCTATGATCTACAATTCAAATATGGAAGATGCAAGATACATGGAAGTTTTGGCAATATGATTGCTACTAGTAGAAAGACAAAAGGTAATATTTTTCACCTGAATATTACTAGTGGGAGTTGTTTAATTGCTCAAGTAGATGAAAGATGATTGTGGCATAGGAGTTTGTGTCATGTAAATTTTGATAACATTATCAAGGTAAGTTCCACTCAACCAGTAAGAGATCTACCTAAGTTAGTGAAGCCTACTAACACAATTTGTGAGTGTCAGATGGGTCAACAAACTAGAGTGTCCTTATAGAGAAAATAGTTTCATTCAAATGATTTGTTGGAGCTGCTACATACTAACCTCTGTGGTCCCTCTAGAGTTAGAAGTATTCATGGAGAAAGTTACTTTATGTTGATTATTGATGATTACTCTAGAATGATATGGGTTTCCTTCTTAATAGAAAAATGTCAATCACTGGAAAAAGTTCAAAAGTTTCAAGGATATGGTAGAGAATGAGAAAGGTCTGAAAATCAAGTGTCTGAGATCTAACAGAGGTGGTGAGTTCACCTCCAGGGATTTCAACTCTTTTTGTGAAGAACATGGAATCAAAAGACATTTATCTTCTCCTTGAACCCCTAACAGAATAGAGTTGCAGAAACAAAGAATAGAACAATTTTAGATGCTACTAGAACAATGATGATAGAAGGAAATGTGGCCCATATCTATTGGAGTGAAGATGTAAGCACTGCTATGCACACTTTAAACTAGGTAAATGTTAATGGTAACTCTAGTAAGACCCCTTTTCAGCTATGGTTTGGTTACAAGCCTACTGTTAAATATTTCAGTATCTTTGGAAGCAAAATTTATATCAAGAGAGATGATGATATAGGAAAGTTTTATGCAAGAAGAAATGAAGGAATATTTTTAGGTTACTCAACTAAAATCAAGGGCTACCGATGCTATAACAGAAGACTAAGAAAGATTGTTGAGAGTGAAAATGTCAGAGTTGAAGAGGATTTTGCTAAATCATCTAGACATTGTGGATATGATTCGGATGAAGACAATACAAACAAAGGGAAAAATGTTTAGACACCAAATCTACTTCAGATTATTCCACATGTTCTAGTAAAGAAAACTCAATTCGTTGTAGTAAATCAAGTAAGCCAGGAAGCACAAACAAGTGCAAGTGCAAAAGAGAGAGGAAAATAATCAAAAGTTCAAGAAAATCCTAAAACTCTAAGGTATGTAAAGCTAAATCATTATGAAAGTCAAATTATAGGAGACAAGAATAAAGGAGTGCAAACTAGAAGGAAGATTGCAGAAGAGTATTGCCTGATTTCCAAGATTGAACCTAAAAATGTCACTGAAGCCTACCAAGATGAACATTAGATGGAAGCTATGAAGGAAGAGATTAAAAAATTTGAAAAGAATGACATGTGGATACTAGTTCCCAAACCTAGAGACAAAAAAGTGATTGGTACTAAATGGGTGTTTCAAAACAAGTTGAATGAATAAGATGAAGTGGTCTAGAATAAAGAAAGACTGGTATGTAAAGGGTATTCTTAGATGGAAGGTGTTGATTTTGAAGAAACTTTTTCCATTGTTGCAAGAATTGAAGATGTTAGATTATTTCTTTCTTATGTTGCATACAAAAACTGTAAAGTCTATCATATCGATGTGAGGTCGACATTTCTAAATGGAGAACTCGAAGAAGAAGTATACATTGAACAACTAGATGAATTTTAGCTAACTAACAAGGAAGATATAGTTTTTCACTTGAAGAAAGCTCTATATGGACTTAAGCAAGCCCCCCAGAGCCTAGTATGATAGATTGGAAAAATACTTATTGAAGCTTGGATTCACTAAAGGTGTTGTTGATAGCAACTTATATTTCAAATTGGTTCTGATAAAGAATTAATTATAGAAGTCCTTGTTAATGACATCATTTTTGGAGGAGATGACAATCTATGTATGAAGCTTGCTAATGAGATGCAGGATGAATTTTAGATGAGTATGATTGGAGAAATGAAGTTCATTTTAGGATTGCAAGTGACCCAGTTTGACAAGGGAATTTTCATATCTCAGTCCAAATATGTGAGAGAGCTACTAAAGAAATTTGGGATGGAAGAATCAAAGCGTATTGGTACTCCCTTGGTGATTGGATGCAAGCTAACACAAAATGATGATTCACCTAAGGAAAATCAAACTAGATATAGGTCAATGATCGGTGGATTTCTTTATTTAACCCAGACTAGACTAGATATTATGAATGTTGTATGTATGGTTGCTAGATTTTGTGCTGATCCAAAAGAATCACATGTGACTGCTATCAAGAGAATCTTTAGATATCTGAAAGGAACAGGTGACTTTGGACTTTGGTATCCAAAGGATGATGATCTCACTTTGAGTGCATAGAGTGATGTGGATTGGGTTGGAGATGTAGATGATAGGAAAAGTTCTAGTGGTGGTGTTTTCTTCCTAGGGAAGAAGTTGGTATCCTGGTTGAGCAAGAAGCAGAATTCCATTTCTCTATCTAATACTGAAGCAAAATACATTGTTGCTGCAAATAATTGTACTCAAGTAATATGGATGAAAAAAATGTTGAAAGATATTAGGGTGATATATGAAGAGCCTATTTCCATATACTGTGAAAATTCAAGTGTAATAAATATTTCAAAGAATCTGGTGTTACACTCTAAGACTAAACATATATTAATTAAGTTTCACTTCTTGAGGGAGAAAGTGAATGAGAAAGAAATTAGATTGGAGTATGTTCCTACTAAATAACAAATTTTTGTAGACATCTTTATTAAGCTGTTGCTAAAGGATACTTTTGAGTATCTTAGAGGAATGCTAGGGGTAATTACCCCTCCTAATAAAAACTAAAAATATGTAGTCACTTGCATCAATTTGTGTGCTACATTGCTATATTTTGATCTGGATTGATGTTTATGTGGCTGCTACTCAGGGGGGGTAGTCAGATGTGTAGATATGTGGTTTGGAGCACGTATATGGAAAGGCCATGGTTACCTTTTCCATTGATGTCAAAAAGGGAGAAGTACAATGTGAAAAATCCTTTTAAGGGTCAAAGAGAAATTGAGGAGAAGAGTTAGAACCAAAGGGAAAGCAAGTATGTTGGGTTGATGGTATTTTTCACATCATGTGTTTCCATCAATGCCAAAGGGGGAGATTTTTGGATGGTGTGGATGTGTTGCTGATATGTGGTTGTCACCGATGTCAACACTATTAACATTTGGTGTATCAGGGTTGTATATGTCAAGGATATTTAGAAAATTGTAAAAGAAAGTGTTCCAGGTTCTCGATGGAACTATGTAGGTCGTGAAGGCATCATGTTATTTACGTTGAAGTTCAACTATTGTGGACTAAAGGGTTTATTCTTGAGAGCATCTAGATCACTTACCAAAAGTTTTAGAGGTCCGGGTATACATTTGATCATGTTGTGGTCTAAAAGTATTTATGTGGTCTCTATCAGTGTTCCTGAGTGAAGTTTATGTGATTTTGGAAATCTCAATTTTTGTAGATGTTTCTCTATTGTTTCTTGATGTTTTTGGATGTCTCTAGATCATGCTCTATCTTTGTAGTATGTCCACATTAATCGGTGTGCTTGTGGTCAAAGATATTTTCTTGCGCATGTTCGATCTTTCATGTTCCTGGCCAACATGATGATGGTAGCGTGTTGTGGATCTTTGAGGTGAAATTAATTGAATTTTTTTTGTGTTGGAGATATTAATTTGGGTCTCCACTATGTTGTGGCTGACCTTGGTGGATTCACATTAAAAATTTATTTGTACATTTGGGCCGACATTGCAAATATGTTTTATTCTCCTGGCTAACTAAGTTGTTGATGAAATCTCATGTAGCAGATATATAAGAATGATTTCTTCATCGATGAAAATTGTTCTTCATGTGATGGGTGTGCTCCTATGTGTGTATGTGTGAATATCATTTGATTGCAGAGCAGAGTGTGAAGAAGATCAAGCAAAGTGTGAATTAGTTTGTGAAGGAGGTTTTTGTGCTTAATTGGAACTATAATCAAGCTTGTGTAGAAGCTATTTTCTTAGTTCATACCCTCCATATTTTAATCCTATTCTGTATTGTAGGGTAGTGAGCCCCTTCTCTAATTGAGCAGTGAGATCTAGGTAGTGTGCTTGAATGCATGTGCATTCCCTTTTATTGATTTAATTTTACTTTTAATAGGGTATAATCTGGTGGAATAACATCCACCATGGTTTTTCCATTAAAAAGGTTTCCACGTAAAAAATATTGGTGCTCTCTATCTCTCAAATGTATTAATTGTTTATGGTTAACTGCTTATTCATCAAATCTAAGATTAAGTGAAGTAAAGTTTGAAAAGTTTATTATTTTGTAATAACTGATTCACCCCCTCCCTCTCAGTTGTTTGTCCTTTTTTTTCAAACACATCCATACATATAATATCCATCACATCAACATACATGAAAGAAAGGAACATACGAATCCAGTAAAGAACACCATAATATTGAAATCAATATCTCATGTATATATATAAATATCAATGTCATGTACATGTAATGTGCTATTGATGTCAAAAATGAGTTCTTGCTATATATGTGTCAATTTCTATACATGAAAAATTATCTACAAATTATAAAACATTGCTACAAAAATTATGTAGGTGTCATCATCAAAGAGGATGATGTCGATGATGGTGGGCCACTAATAATCTCTTGGATGAGCTGCACTCCTCATGGATCATGCATAAGATGAAACCTTAGGAGGGATAGTATGGATATAGGTGTGCTACTGCATAATTCTTGTTCCAATAATAAGGCATAGTAAAAAAATTAATGTGACCCAAGGGAAAATTTTTGTACTATAGGTTCCTAAGGAACCTACCATAATCTGCCCACCTAAAAAGAAGGTATGGAGACCACCTGATCTATTTGGGTTACAAATTTTTGAACTATAGCCATGAGAATTGTAGGTTTTCATGCCTCTACTTTTGAATCAAAATCATACCAATGAGCCATGGGTACAAAAAAATCTCCAACCCAAGGATATCCCTTGGGTCATGTAGATGTAATAAAGGTGAAGGCCCACACTTGCAGAAGGGTGCATGCTGTCAAACTCCAAAAATTATAATGCACATACTTGCCCAACTCTTAGTATAGGTGTGCAAGCCTTCTCCTCCCCCACACAAACATTGTCTAGTGCTCCTCCCTCCTGCAAATATTATACATGAGGCCCTCATGCAGGTGAGATCCTTGTGCATCTATTCATAACTTGAGTGGCCATGTGATCACCAAAACTTGATGTAATAGGGGAATGACATCACACACTTGCTTGAACCAACACATGTAACTATGGCCAGTATCATTGCCACCATCAGTGCATGCAAATCAATATACAAACCCATCACATCAATCCTGAGTTGAGCGTCTGTCATCAATCGCGAACCCTACCCATGGATGGGAAGGTTGAGGATGCATTAGAAATCCTCAAGCATGATGATCATCTCAAATTTTGAGAGGTGGAAGGTTGAGGTGGTACAATCCCATTGCTCCATCAGTTCCATCAACATATGGTCATGATAAAGCATCTCTGGGATCTGATAAATCTTCCAGAGGCCCACCCACCATAGCAACATCTCCTCATGATCTGATAGTCATTGATGTTGGTCTTGAACAAGGAAAAGAACGCCCTATCAAGATGCTCCCTCATCTATGGATAATCCCACAAAAGACAAAAAAGATCATAGTCATAATATCTCACGTGAAAAAATTCTATCAAAATAAGCTAAGTGGAGTCTTTGAGACATGTGCACACCACGTAGGCATCTACGTGATGCGTAAGTTTCTGTGACCAGCCATTAAAGCTAGTAAGATGCCAACATGCTTGAAGGATGTCAGCGCACACTAAGGTCCCTAGAATGCTAGTAGGATGCTAATGTGCTAGAAGGATGTAGGCATGCCATCTAGATGCCCGCACTTGAAATCTTCCCAAAATCAAATGAAAATCTTTAAAAAATTCAATTAAGGGTGGTTTACGAACTCACTTGATCAACCTTGAGGCCCTTGCGTACATCTTCTCATAACTAGTCTAGTCTAGGCTCTAGATAATTTCATCTAATTAGCATTTTAGTGAATTTTCTCTCACAAAATTCAACAAAAATCAAATAGTTAATAGTGAAAATGACCCTTCTAGGGGCCCACTTGGGTACATATAGGCCCCCTGAGGACCATTTTTCTTAGTGCTCATTGTCCTTTTGTTTCTCCTACTTTTCCCCCACTAGACTGGGAGAAAAACTAGGAGGGGACATACAATCACTTATTTATCAAATTTTTCTTTCAAACCATAAAATTTTTTCGTAATCATTCTTCTCACCTTGGTAGCTTCTTCCAAATTTTGACCTAACTTAAAATTTCGAGTTTAGAAAAACAAAATTTTGGGCAAGTTTCCATGACAAACATTGTATTTTTCTCTAGGTTTGATTGCTAGGGGCATCTCTTGTACCTACTAGCTCGACCTTTGTGGCCTCTAGAGTATCCTTTTTGGCATGAAAATTAGTAAAAATTAGAGTTTTTTATTGGATTTTTCCTTTCTACTTTATTGTGGCTAATTTTTCCAAAATTGAGCCCACTAAAGTGGGGGGAAAATTTAATGTCACAAAATTGCACCTATGAGAAATTTCACATTTTAGCACTTTTCCTAGCATTTATTGCACCTAAATACACTTATGATAAGAGCCTCATGAGTTGAAATTTTGTGATTCCAACTCCACAAGATTGAGTGATGAAGTGACAATAATCTGCTACCCCATTTCCCAAAAACTAATGTTCTCAACACCTACATGGCAAGTAGATGTCTGCATGGTGTGCTAGCATCCTGTAAATTTCTTGAGTTTGGAACATGGAATCTCATAATCCTGACTTAGGACATGTGTCCTTATAGTCAAATTATCAACTGTAATGTCTCCTTCCACCCTTGCATGCAACAAAATACCCTTTCGCTCTCATTTTTGGGGGTTCTATCTCATTTAGTCACCTCTCTTCTCAATCTCACTCCATTCCCAGCCTCTTCTACTACTTGCAGTAGCACTTCTACAAGTGAAGCTCTATTGGACTAAGGCCCCACCAACAACCAAAGCTCTCTAGAAAGAATTCAATGGTGTGTCTTTGATTTCAAGAGGATGACAAGGACTATTGGTAACACTCTCTTGCTCTTATCTATTTGTGAATACATTAAATAATTTTTTTGTTTTCTATTTGGTGGTCTGGGTTCTCCTCCTCGAGTGAAGATTATTTTCACCAATTTCTTTTTTTATTTAGTTTATTTATATCTATCTAGCTATCCATGGATATGGGAACACCAAAATGGGGGTTTGACTGTAGCAAGCCCTAAAATAGCCCCAATATTTTTCCCTATTCAATTTTTGTGCAGGTTCCCAAAGTGGAGCTTGGAAGAATATTTCAAAAATGTAGCTATTTGTAACTCCTCTCTTAGCTCTCCCTTGTACTCTGTCTATTTTTTTTTTCTATTTATTAATTCTATTAAACAAACCTTAGTTCTATGCTAGATAGTGGGGTTTTAGTTATTCTATCCAAGTTTTGGTTTCTCTATTGCTATGGATGCCAACATGTCCTCTAGACTCCAATAGGTCATGTTGGTGTCCCGATATTGCATTATAGTTTATTGGATAAGAGATCCTCCTTTTGAGGTAGAGATCTTGAAACCTTGAAATTTCTTCACTCAACAATCTTGAGGTGGTTAAGGGTGGAGTGCTCCCTAGGATTCTCTTGAGAATGAAGATATTCATGAGTAGCGGATCCCCTTTATCTCATAGTCACTATTAAGGATTTATTTCAAGTGCCAAGGTAAGTGTTGTAAAGTTATTATATATTCAAGTAGTACTAATAAACTATTTAATATTGAGATGGTAGAGAAACTAAACTTAAAGAGAATACCCCATCCTACACCATATAAATCCTCATGGTTGAATAAGGGACAACAAGTACTAGTCAATGAACAATGTTGAGCAGGGTTTCAAATATGAAGGTATAGAGACAAGGTGTTATGTGATATCATCCCTATAGATGTATGCCATGTATTATTTGGTAGGCCTTGGAAATATGACAAAAAAATATGCATGATGGTAGAAAGAATGTCTATGTTTTGGAGACGGATGGAGCTACATATAACTTAACACCTTTTAAGGAGGAAGATAAAGACCAAAAGGTTGGATCATGTGTGATGTTAGTGGGTGAAGAATATTTTATAAAGACAATGAAAGAGGAAGAGATAGGTTTTGTAGCGATGGTTAGACCTAGGACTATCATAATAGTAGCAAGAATTGATGAGTTTCCATGGGAGATTCAAGACATGTTCAACGGTTATGTAAACATAGTTGTGGAAAAAATTTGTAACTCCTTGCCTCCAACAAGAGATATTAGTCATCATATAGAATTTATACCATGGGATAGTCTACCAAACAAGGCATTCTATAAGATGACACCGCCAAAAAAATGAAGAAATCAAAAGATAGGTACAAGAGTTACTTGGCAAAGGGTTAATCAAAGAGAGCCATAGTACTTAGGTAGTTCCAACTATTTTGGCACCTAAGAAATGGGGTGAGTGGATAATGTGTATTGACTCCAGGGAAATAAACAAGATAACAATCAAATATAGGTTTCCACTTCCAAGAATAGAGAAATTAATGGATTATTTGAGTGGGGAAAGTTATTTTTCAAAGATAGATATCAAAAGTGGATACCATCAAATAAGGATCAAACATGGAGATGAATGGAAAAAAAAATTCAAAACAAATGAGGACCTATATGAGTGGCTTGTTATGCCATTTGTCCTTTCTAATGCACCTTACACCTTCTTAAGGCTCATGAATGAGGTTGTCAAGCTATACATTGGTAATTTTTTTGTTGTTTACCCTGATGATATATTACTTTTCGGTGCTAACAAAGGAGAACATTTTTATCATTTAAATTTTGTGTTTAGAAGGCTACAAGAGGAAAAATTACTATTAAATCTTAAAAAGTGTGAGTTCATGAAGATAGAACTATTGTGCCTTGATTTTTTGGTCTTCAAGGGAGTTTTGAAGATGGATCCAAGAAAAGTGAAGGCAATATTGGAGTGGCCTATAGCTAGATCAGTTAAAAAGGTAAGAAGTTTCTATTTCCTTGAAATTTTTTATAGGAAATTTATCAGAAATTTTAGTCATTTATGTGCACCTATCATAGGCACTATTAAGGGGATAAGAAAGGTAATTTTGTGTGGATTGAACAAGCTAATAATATTTTCTAATATCTAAAAAAGAGAGTGAATGAGCAGCCCATCTTGGTCTTACCTGACTTTAATAAGGTCTTTTAAATAGAATGTGATGCTAGTGGACATGCAATAGGGGTAGTTTCAAGCCAAGATAATAAGGCAATAACATATTTTAGTGAAAAATTGAATGATACGAAGAAGTACTCTTCATATGACTTGGAGATGTATGAAATAGCTCAATCACTTAAAAAAGGAAGACACTACCATCATTCCAAGTATTTTGTGGTCTATACAAACAATCGTGCACTTCAATTCATAAATAGCCAAGAAAATCTCACTAAAATGCACATTAAGTGGGTTGTGTACCTACAAAACTTCACTTTCACAATCAAACACAAGAAGGGGTAGAGTAACAAGGTTGTTGATGCTTTAAGTAGAAGATTAGTAATGGTGCAAGAAATTATGTTAAAAAGTGTTGGAATTGAAGAACTCAAGGAGATGTATGAGGATGATGACGATTTCAAAGAAGTGTATGAGGTTTATTGTTTAAAGGAGAACAAATTTGTGTGCCAAAATTTTCTATGAAGGAAAATATCATCAAGGAGAAGCATTGTGGGAGTATAGAAAGTCATTTTGGACTTGAAAACACACCAAAATAGCTAAGAAGGAACTAATTTTGGCCAAGTATACAAAAAATGTAAGAATATTTGTGTAGAGATGTACTACATGTTATAAAGTGAAAAGGGGTTCCACGAATGCAGGACTATACCGGCCTTTACTCATTCCAAATATGCCTTTTGAATCCATCAGTATGGACTTTGTTATGCTATTACCAAAGACTCAAAGGGATTTTCATTCAATTTATGTAGTTGTTGATAGGTTTTCCAGAATGCTTCACTTCATTCCTAGGAAAAGTACAAGTTATTTTTCATAGGTTGCAGGGTTGTTCTTCAAAGAGGTTGTTATACTTCATGGATTTCCATTGAGCATAGTTTCTAATAGAGATAGAAAGTTTCTAGGGAACTTTTTGAGAACAATATGGAGAAATCTTGGTACAAATCTTAGTTTTACCTCATCCTATCACCAACAGACAAAAGGCCAAACTATGGTGGTCAATAGGAGCCTAGGTTACCTAATAAGATGCCTTTGAAAGGATCATCCTAAACAATGGGATCTTGTGTTAGCCCAAACAGAGTTTACTTATAATGACTTAGTGAAGAGAAGCATTGGCAAGAGTCCATTTCAGGTGGTGTATGGCATGCAGCCGAAAGGAGTGTTTGAACTAAGATACCTTAGTGGTATGGAGAAGCACAATGCAGAGGGTGAACAATTTGCAATTTCCATGCAAGAGATACATCAATAAGTGAAACAACAAATCCAACCTAGTGTGGAAAAGTATAAAAAATAGGCAGATTTGAAGAGAAGGGAGGTTATTTTTAAGGTTGGAGATATTGTCTTAGCACATCTCAAGAAGAAAAGGTTCCCCAAAGGTGAATATACAAAGTTGAAGATGAAGAAAATAGGTCTTTATAGGGTTGTTAAGAGGTTTTCTTGCAATGCCTATGAGATAGAATTACCTAGCGGAGTAGAGATTTCACCAATTTTTAATGCTTATAACTTATACCCTTACAAAGGGGATACCATTATTGATGGAGTAGGAATACAAAATATGTAAAATGTTGATTGGATAAAAGACCTACCACACACTACACCACCATACTTATAATGTATTCTTGACACTAAAAAGAGAAATAAAACCAAAGGAAAGTAATTTAATTTTAGTATTTGGTCAAATGGAAGCACCTTCCATATGAGGATGCCAAATGGATGATACAATATAACATCGTCAAGCATGGGAAGGGAATTGCAAACCTCCTCTTAGGTGGAACTTGAGTTTCATTATTTTTCCCTTAGGAGTTTTTTTTGAGTTAGTGTAGGTCTTAGGAGGTCAATTAGGATCATGTCCAAAGGAATACTTTGTTTAAATAGGCTTAGAAATTCAAATTTTGATTTTCTTGCCAAAATGTAAGTTTGAATTCTTTAGGTGTTTTTTGGCTTGTTCAAGGTTGGCGTTTGTTATCCAAGCTTATTTTTGGGTTTTTTGAGTCTATAAAGGTCTTAGAAGACCATTAAAGACCATGTAGGGATTCTTTACATGTTTTTGTTTAATTCTAGGTGGTAAAAAGTGCACATTTTATAAGTTTGATGTAAAAAAGACTTTAGGTTTGATGGAAAATTCATGTAATTTATATTGTAACTATTTTTTAATCATCATTCACATTGAATCAATGGAAGAGAATCATCCAAGAATTTTTTTTAGGAGTCTTTTGGGAAATACCCTATTTTTCTTCAAATTTATGGTATTTTTTTGCAAAAATAGCTAAAAACACTCTTGTACGGCCTTGTATGGAGCAATACCATGTTGGTGAATGGATGTAATGTTATATTTTTGTTTTTAGGTTAAAATTCAGTTGGTTTGGTTTTATTTCATGATTTTTTCATCAAGTTATAGAAAAAACACTACTAACTGCCTTGTCATATAGCTAGGGTTTTCAACGAGAGATAAAATTTCATATATTTTGTTTTAGCTAGTGAAAATTGCTAAAAATTGGTGAAACCATCCTTTAGGTTGCTGGTCAGGTTTCCAAAAAAATAAAATTCACTAATCTAATGTATGTGAGAGATATGTAGGTCTGAGTGTCTTCTCTATTAAAACCCTATGTCTTTCAAGGTTTAATGAAACACATTGCTTTTGAGTTCACCATAGAAAGGTGGAGTTTTGATGAGACCATATGGTGTGGTTTGAAGGTTCAAGAAGCATAAGAAATAATAAGAGTTAGTGTGGACACTAACACCTCTATTAGGCTTGAGAGTTTTAGCCTAGAGAGAAAGGCTTGTAAAAATCTTGTAAAGGTAGGGTTATATAATCTAAAACACATTTTCTTCTTTTTATTTGTTTATCCATCTACATCATCAGCCCTTGCATCAACCTTTTTCCTCTCAAGATGCTCAAAAACCCCTTTTAATAGCTACCTTCTTATGTTAGCTTTAAATTAAACCTTGTGTCTTCCTCATTCATAATAATTTTGAGCATGACTTGTTTAGACATTAGCACACTATGTGGATGTCTACATGTTGTACCACTGTCCAATAATATTTCAACATTCAAATGGTTGTTTTGTAGCATTTTTCCACTTGTCACCTACCTTGGTTAGTGGAAATGGCTTGGAACATCTTGTAACAGCTCGGGAACCTTCTTTTCTTGCCTCTTCTCTCTTTTAAATCTATATGTTAACTCCATTTGGTCTCTCTTCAACTCTATTGGTCTTTTCTCTCTTTCTCATTTTTCTCTCTTCTCTTTCTCTCAATCTTGTATAAATCTCTCTTTCTCTCAAGATCTCACAATGTTCTCTACATCTCTCTTGGATCTCATAGCTATCTCTTTCTTTCTCTCTCACTCTTTAGCTTCTTCAAGCCTTGTAGGTGATATCTATCTCTTGTATTATGTTTTTGAGAATATTAAGATATCTCACATCCCTTGTCTATGCATTTTACTATCTTTTCTATTTATCATTCTATCCATCTATCAATTTGACTTTTCATCGAGGTGAAAACACTAAAATAGGGGTTTGACTGAGGTAAGCCCCTAAACAACCCCAACATTTTATCTCAACCTTATTTGTGTAGGTCTTAAACACATTTATTTGTTGGAGGATTCATTTCTTGGCTAGTTATGAGTGATTTTTTATCTTCTTTAATTTCATCATCTTCATTCCATTAAATCTAAATTTTACCTAGTTTACTTAATTTTAGTTTCTATTATTCTCTATTATCTTCTTTGCATTCTTGGAAGTTCCTAGCAATCAAATTGTTAGTGGTCACTTAAGCTATTTTATGTGATAATTGTGATTTTTTGTCTATATAAGATGTCAATGAGTTGTGTTGTCTTTGGGTCACATTTTAATCCTTGGACAAGAGCTTGTGAGGCTGTCCAAAAAACCTTTGTGACCTACTCTTTCTATTTCTAGAAATCTCTACATTTTATCTTATCAACTCAAATTTATTCCTTGAGGTTGCTAAGGACCACTTTCTCCTTTTAGACTCTTCTTTGTCCTAGAGATTCAAGGGTAGAAAATATATTCCTCTATAATGCCATGACAATGCATCGTAATGTTATATTCCTATGGAAAAAGTGAAGGAAAAATGACAAACTTATGCAAGGAGGTGCAAAATATCACCTTAGGAAGCACATAAACGATGAAAAGATACAACCAAAACCCCAAGGGAAAAAATCCACCACAATTTAGATGATTTAAAAAATAACAAATAGGATTTTTTCAATACATGAAAGGTCACACCTTAGTGAAAATCACACATGACATCACCACCAAGAGAGGAAAAGTCATGGAATAGAGAGTCTCTCCTTATGGAATGCTACACATAGCATTACCACCAAGGCTAACCTCATATGCCAAGAAATTCACACTCTTGGAGGACATTAAGCCTAATATCACCAAAAATGAGAAACAACATATATCAAGAAGGTCACACTTTCATTGCCAAGGTCACACTTCCTAGGAGATTTATGCTATCATCACTAGGAAGGGACCATTTCTTATGAAAACACTAAATGAGGGACTATATGCCCCCTTTAAAATGTTAGTGTACTTGATACACTAATGTTTTAAGGAGATAGAAATAGATCCATTGCTAGAAGGAATTCACCTAACCTGAGCCTACCTAGCCCCCTGCCCCCAAGTCTAGGGACAAAGATGAGCCTAAAAAAATGAATGATGATATGCTTTTGCTTATGAAATAAAATATGATTACATAAAGGCTAGTTTATACCCACATACATGGTAGTGAGTATGTTGTGATACTATATCTACCATATAGTAAGGAGAAAAAAATATGAATGTTAATTAGCATACATTTAACTTGATCCTTATAAGTATCAAGTTATCTCAATTCCTTCTTTAAATTAGAACATTCATTAGTAATATGTCTAAATATTGTATGATATGCATTGTAAGATGTATTCATATTATTTTTTTATTGTATTTTCATTCTCATTGGTTATAGTGTAATTAACCCCATGTTTAATAATGTAACTAAACTAATCTTAGTCTTTGATAAAGGATGTGAAGAGGGTAGCGCACCTTTCTTAATAGGACCATGGATTTTTTGTTTCTTCATTGGTGGAACAAACGTTTGATGTAAAGGTGGATGACATTGCTAACCTATTCCTATTGTATCTTTAGATGGTTTCTGTTCCAAAATGGAGTGGGGGAGTGGGTCTCATGTTCATTCTTTATGTCACATCCTTGATTTTTCAATATCTTAAAGCCTTGTCCATATATTTGCTCCAAGTTTATGGGTGTTTTTGTAACTTTATGCTCATATAATGGAAGAGTGGATAATGTGCTTTCCTTGTAATTTTTATCGATATGTGTTTCCATGTGCATTATTTGAGTTATGAATCATAAGTAACTTTACTTACATAATGTGTAAAATATTTCAACTCATGGTATAATAGGTAGTGCTAGTTGTTAGTATGGGTGATTAGGTGATCTCATGAAAGGATAAAAGGTGACATTATTCTCAAGGTTGTACAAATAATTATGTATGAATTCTTTCATGCTCTCTTCATCTTGTCGCAATATATCTACATCATGAGGGCATGCATTGGCAGGTGAAGGATAGTGAATATTTTCATTAGAATTAGGTATGTCACTAAACACACAACCTGAAACATCAACCAAGGACTTCAAAGAAGTCAACATCTTACCAAAACATTTAACCATCATGCAAATGATTTTAATAAATTTTAGATTGTTATGCAACAAGTGATTAGAAGATAGACAACAAATCTTGACACAGGGTCCTAAGAAAGCTCTATCACATAATTTTTTAAAGAAACAAAGGAGGACATAGTCACCCAAGGAAATTCTTCTCCTAGGAAAGGTTTCAATAAATTAAAAATTTGAATGTGTTTTATTTTTTTCAAGGATATTGGGTCTAATTGTAGACAAGTTTGAAAGTAAATGTGTTTCCAAAATTTTCTTAGTTAAAGAAAATGCAAGTGTGTAACAATATGTGAATAATAAAAAACAATCATGAATACAATTTTTTGATCTAAAATGCAAAAAATTGTTGATTCTAAGATGCAAAATTCTAAAAGTGATGATTTTGATGTAATTTTGAAACAAAATAATGTTTTTTATTTTATTTTTTCCACTTTTTGAGTTGTATGCAAGATTCATAAATTAACACAATTAGAAATTCCAAAAATAGAGATTTGCAAGTAGATAGATTGTAAACACAAAAACAGAGAGGTGTGCAAAAGTTAGTTGATTCAAGTATAGAAGTATTGAGGCATCAAAATGCATCTTTTTCCATGATAGGGTGTCTAAAAACTAAAATAAATAAATTTATTGGACTATCTACGAGCTCTATTATTGTGTGCAAATAGTTCTAAAAGTCACTATTTCTCCAAAAATTTCTCAATTTAGGATAATGTGACCTAGATGCAAATGTGTAACAATGTGAATGATAGTTATGAATAGAATTTTCAATTTAGATCTAATCTAAATGATTGAAATGAACCTCAATGCAACCTATGATGCAATATGATATGTAATTTCTTAAAAAGATTATGTCTTTTATGATGTGTTGTTATGAAATAACTTGCACAATAGAAGAATATGATATGAAATATGATGCAATTACTTGATAATAACTTAGAATGACAGGCCACTTCGAGGGGAAAACCTCCAAATATCTCCAATGAGAACACACTTCACAACTTGATGATGAAATAAGACTCACAACCTCCTATATATACCTATTTATGCCTAGGATATCACGTAGGCTGATTTAGACACACGTATATAAGTCTTAGGCTGACCTAAACAACTAAATAACAATATACTAATGATAATATGACTTAATTAAGAGTTAAGATAGCCACAATCTGACTATTCATAACCCGATGTACACCAATAGTAAGGGAATAGCATGCCCCCCTTCTTCAAAGAAGCATTGTCCTCAATGCTAATCAAGTTTGGATTCTTTTGAATGAACTCCTTTTCCTCCCATTTGGCATCTTCAACTAGAAAATATTTCATTGTAATGAGGTAACTTGGAATTGTTGATGTTCCCAACTTCTTCTTGCATGTTTGGAAAATTAACTTTAGCTCCAAGATGTGTCTTCCCTTTGCAACAAGCTCTTGATGGCGATGAATGTGTTCTTCGTTAACTTGAACCTTTTGATGTTCCATAGAGGGAGAGGTGGGGAATAATACATGGTAACCTTGCATTGGTTGAATAGCTTGATTAGGAACTTCTTCTTCTTCTTTCACTTCTTCTTCTTCATTGTATTTTTCTTCTTCTTCTTCTTCTTCTTCTTCTTCTTCTTCTTCTTCTTCTTCTTCTTCTTCTTCTTCTTCTTCTTCTTCTTCTGGTTCTTGGTTGCTTGGTACCTCCTTTCTTGGTTAATTCATAAAGGCGCTTAACATGCTTCATATGATTGATATATCTCCTCTTAGGTCACACATATCCATCTTCATTGAGGAAATGTCTTCCTTGACCTTACTTATTTCCTCATTAGGAGTAATATCATCTATTGTTACCCCATCCTTATAGGAGTCTTCCCCCGAGTGACAACATTCTTTTTTCCCCTTGTTGCAAGCCTCGCCATGATGGGAACCACTAATTTTGAAATAAATCACACAAACGAAACTTAAATTCTGTGAAATTTTTATTGTAACTTACTAGGGCCAAAATAACTCACCTAGAAAAATCTCCAAGAGATAAGCAGATTGCAACCTTGAGAGTGATATTTATGAAACATTTAATTTTTCAATAACTTGCTTATTTATGCTCGAATTCCTCAAAAAAAAATTATGTACTTTTATTTCATATTTCTTCAAAAACCTAATAAAAATTAGACTCCAATTCAACAAGATGTGCGAGATATGTAGATTCCAAACAAACTGTGTAGAAATGCTAATTCCGTAATAATTCACTTAATTCTACTCCAATTCTTTTGAAATCTATATTGTAGCTTCTTTAATATTTTCTTCAAAAACCCTTTAAAAATAAGAAAAAAATTTGCCAAATTCTAAAAGATATGCTCCTCCCAAAATTGCCTCCAAAATTGAGAAAAAACCTTGCCTCTATGGTGCCAAGATCATGCTCTGATACCACTTGTTATGAAATAACTTGCACAATAGAAGAATATGATACGAAATATGCTGAGATTACTTGATAATAATTGATAATTACAAGCCACTTCGAGGGGGAAAACCTCCAAATATCTACAATGAGAATACACTTCACAACTTGATGATGAAATAAGACTCACAGCCTCTTATATATACCTATTTATGCCTAGGATATCACCTAGGCTGACTTAGACACACACATATAAGTTTGCGGCTGACCTAAAGAACTAAATAACAATATACTAATGATAATATGACTTAATAAAGAGTTAAGGTAGCCACAAGCCGACTATTCATAACCCGATTTACACCAATATTAAGGGCATAACATGTGTTAGTGAGCACATTTCTCTTTATGAAAATAAATGATTACCAACTCTATAGCTTGCTAAATAAAGACATTAAAGTTCCTAATAGTTATAGATATTACCATTTCATTGGTGATGTTCCTCTTAATTTTGGTGAGGTACAACTCCATCACATAGGTCAACTAACCTTTTATGGGTATAATTTTAACCAAAAAGAAAGAAAGGAATGCTAAAACTAACTCATATCTATGACATCAATGCATAGAACTTAGAATGAATACAATTAATTTCCTAACACAAAGATCAAGATTTTGATAGGGGATAGAAATAACTCTAAAAAATGACTTCTTTTAATCCCAAAGAATATGAACATAATGCAAAGAAGTATTTAATTCACAAAGGAAAGGACTTTAGATATATATTCAAGCTCATAGAATAATATCTAGATATCAATATTACATTCAAAAATCAATACTCATAAAAAATAAATAGCTTGAGAACTAAAGAAAGTTCAAAATTATCCTCCTTTATTTTCTATTACATCATAATGTAGTTTATAATATCAAAACTCAGAGATTCCAAATGTCCTTAAAATATTCATTTATAGATCCTCATTCTTGGATAATTTTTGTTAATATAACTATCATCTTTCAAAGCGAGAGGTTCACAAATTATTACTTCTTACATAACTAAGACCTCAAAATATTTATAACTACTTTAAGAATATCATAATTATATTAATTTTATTGATTTTATTTTGACATGTGAGTGCATCACCACTTCTTGTATATGAGCCTCATGGCTTCCTGTACATATGGGTGGCCTACAACCTTTAAATTATGCATTTAATTACATATCCCTTGGAATCACACTCATGCAAATTAGATTGGTTATGGGATACCACTTGAAACTAAAACTCATCTAGCTAGAAATTTAGCGAAACCCCATCACATCAACTACTACATTCATTTAATTACAAAGAAATTTCTAGTGTCCTTGTAATTGCTAGTTACTCCCAAGGAAATCCTCCCAAATTTCACCTTATATACATGACATCTATTTTCTTTAAATTTAGAGGAACTACCTTCATTTTCACATACCAATTTTATCATGTCAAGATGTCAAGAACTTCAAGAAAACATAGCTTCAAAGAGAGATTTTTTCATGAGTGTAGAGGACAGATCAGTTATTCGACTAGTAGTAGACCAAATCATAGGGATGTTCTTCATCAAGAGTTGGTATACTACCAGTTGAATAACCAAGCCGTACTATGCACTCTCACTTATCATCAAGGAAACCTTCTATCCCAAGTGTGTATTCACAACTTTGTACTTCTAGAATAGTTCCTATACAATATCACTCATATCGTTAGCAAAAAAGAATGGAGCATTAAAGTTAGAGTTTCTAATAAGGCTATTGTAACTAGCTAGAGTGGGAACAACTATGGGGAACCTCAACAAATACCCATGAGGTTGATTGGTTGGGGATGCCATATATATCACCACAACTCTCTAGCATGAGCATTCTAGGAAATTTTTCACCCTCCTTCACATTGGAAAAGAAAGGAATGACATGGGAATGTTTTCCCATTTTGTTGATTTGAACAAAGACTTGTTTTCACTAGCATATATATAGAGACTACACAAGGTAGTGGAGGGGATTCAAATTTTGATGTTTACCCTTTGTATTTGAAATAACGTATTAAAAATTCTCTTTTTGACATAATATAATATATATAAATATATAGAAACTTATGTGATATTAGGGCCCAAATGAATCACACAACATTCTTCAAGACAAAATTAATTGAACAATATCATCCATAGAGAATGAAACAAATCATGTTGGCCCAAATAGTATCACCATTAACACTCTCATTGTTTGACTTCACACAATTGGGGAGATACCAAAATCATTATGCAAACCAAGATATAGGTGTTGTAGAGCATGCAAAATATTCATTCAATAATTTCATTAAGTATTTGATCATACAACATTAGCATACATCGAGAAACCCACTAAAATTATAGGAACAAAGCATTCTAAATAGGTTGTAGCTAACTATCATCCAAAAACTATAATTGAGAACCACTGCATTACTTGATATTACTAGGTATTCTGATTTTATCATTGTAGAACATATTTATAAAACTATAATATCATCCCTTCACTTCTAGAATAATTTTGATCATTCCACATGGCTTCCATTATTCCTTTCCTCTGTTAGGGCTCATACTAGAACACTATTAGTTATAGCTTAGAAAGTGTGATGACATGATTTATTGGATGTGGTACCTTTAAAACACAATCATCTTTCCTTCATAACTGCAATACAAAATACTTCTGTTTAGAAGAATGTGGATCATCATATGATGTGAATCTACCATAGAGTCTACCCTATGAGTTCTTTAGCACAACTTTTGATGCATATCTTTTTGCATGGTGTATCAACCTATGATTATATAAATGTAGGCATATTATGCACACAATAGAACATGAGTATCATCCTCTAAAACATAATTAGTTAACATACTGATCACTATTTTTCCTTGTAAAACATAGTAGACTTGCTTCAACAAACATATCAACATGAAAAATACCTTCAAAGAGTGTACATACTTCGATCTTATATTTGACATCAATGGCAACCCATATCAGGCTGACATTAATGAAAACACTTATTGCCAATAATATTCTCCTTTGTCATTGATGGTAAAACACACATTCTTCTCTCCCCCTTTCACATCAAGGGAAAAGGGAATACACATCTTTTATTTACAATATTTCAAAAATATATGAAATCCCCTTGAGATGGAGATGCTTCGAAAAATAGTTCTATGTGCAGGACATACAAACACCAAAATTATCTAGATTATACCTGTGTATCTTGCCTAGAAGGTATGATTTTTTTTTGAATTTATCTGAGTTGCACCAAGGTTGCATCCTAGTCTGCTTTTGTTGAAGAAAGAATGTTAATTTGGCATTCAAACTACATGGAAAAATATTCAGCTTCCTCCATATTACTTATAGTCTTCATTTTCTTATCAACACTTTTTTTCATTAAAAAAGAAGCACTCATAGAGAAACAATTTTCAAGTTGACTACTTCCCTTAACTGGCCAGACTATTTCATTAACTTCTCTCTTTGGTCCTGAAGTAATGTTACCTAAAAATGAATATTTTTGGATTGAGCTCTTATTGACACATTCATATCTCTTGATAATCATATACTTCAACCAATTTTGTAATCTATGACTCAATGGAGTTAATCTAATCTTTGATATTTTTTGTGGAGATTTGCCACCTTAATAAAAAATAACATAGAGCAGTCACTTCATTTACACATTATTTAAAAATATTCATGTTTTCTTGTAGTTCATTATGTGCACTAGAACACCAATTAGATGCTTCTACCATTCTTTTATCACTCAATTTTCTTATTACCTCTTGTTCTACTTTTTCTCCAAGTGAGAGGAATGATATTTAAAGGAATCCGTCAAAAGATTTATTTTTTTTTCTAGTGGTATGAAAACAACAATGTTCAATTTTAGTAATCCTTCTTGAATGATCCTTATAGCATCATTGACTAATTCACTTTTTTGTATATGTTCTTGTAAGATTTCCTTCCTTGTGGAGGTGTGAAAAATAACAACAAGAAGTAATTTGTGAAGGATAGACATATTAGATAGATCTACCTAGCCTCCATGAGTGGGGATATGCAAAATCTAGGAGTTATTACTAGTTTGAAGTACATCTACAAAGATAATAGGTCTTTGAGTGAATCTAAACATGAGGAACTTTTACCTTTACCCATAGAAGCATCTTGCTTCTTCACAACCTTCTCTTTTGTATCCTGAACAATATTAGGATTATTTTCATTCATTTATCATTATTTTTTGAATTATTCAGAGGGGCATCATTATGTCCTAAAGTAGGAGCACCAAATTCACCCTAAATTATAGTTCCTTTTTTACTTGTAAACATAAGAGGATAAATTTTCTCTTTTTCATTTTATCACCAATAGTCACATTACCTTCAAAAATTGTTAGGCCAATCACATCAAGACTATTTTTTAGGATAGAGTTATACAAAGAAGTATGATCAACACTCATCTTCATCTCTTCAAGAATATTGGTTATCTTTTCTTTAGATCCTTTTTCTTCTTCCTTTTCTATTCTTGAGAAAACATGTAGTTTATATACATCTCAGATGCCTTTTCTTTAATGCTATCTAGAGGGTCCTTGCATTTATTTTTGACTAGATATGATCTAGAGAAGTATGAGGATGTTTCAAAGGTGATAGAACTAAGAAAAACCAAAAATCCAAATTATTAGATGTTTTGGTATTTTCTAGGTTCTAGTAAATCATAGTTTTAGAGGTCTTCAAAGTGGAAATTGGGGTTGAAAATTGCAAAGGTTTCTTAAAATTGAATTTCAAAGGAATTTTATTTTTAGGAACTAACATATTACTCTTGGAGACCTTTCTAGTGATGTAAATAGATTTCAATTTTGAGCACTGAGTAGTAAGTCATGACCCCACTAAGTTAGGGAAAATAATTTTGTAGTTTTTTCAAAATTTTATATTTATCATTATTGTATTTTCTCATTTCCAAAATTCCCACCATATGGTAACTATTGGAATTCCATTTTCTATGTACATATACAAGTTTTGAATATAAATAATGTTGGCAGATGGTCAACGCCCCACTCAGGATTCACAACATGGCTTAACTGCCTCTCATGGATCTGTTAACTTGGATGGTTATGTGATTTAGGTTGACATTTTTGGTACAACAGTAATTGTGGGGCTAAAAATTGGTATTAGATCCAAAGTTTACATGTTCGAATCCCCTCGAGTAACATTGAGGGGGATATTTTTTGTAGATGGTTAGTGCTCCCCTTGAGATTTGTGACATGGCTTAATTTCCTACCATGTGTTCGCTAACTCTGATAGTTGTGTGATTTAGGTCAACCTTTTGGTGCAACAAAAACTATGGGGCCAACAAATAATTCAATTTTGGAGCTACGTGCATCTCTTTTTGAGTTTTATTTTCATACAAAATAAATAAAATAGTGAAAGTTATATGCCAAGTATTGTCTCCTAGTTTCATAATTCAGATCAAGATATATCTTATGTATTTGTATTTTTCAGAGGATCTTGTGATGCACCATCAACATTAGTTTTCATGGCATTAATGATTTTCCTTGTAGTTTCTTTAGTTCCATTCTTACTTTTACTTTTTACATCCTCATCTAGGATCATTAGTAGATCTAGTATCGTCTTGGTATGGATTTCTTTAGCTTGTATCTTGGTGATCTTTTCTTTTTCTTCTTGAGAAACAAAGATTCTAGTTTTATTGATTGCTTGCAGTTTCAAATGTTCATCAATTTTAATTACATCTTCTATTATTTATTGATTGCTTGCAGTTTCAAATGTTTTATTTTCCTTAGAACATCAACAAGACTATCTAGAGCCTTATCAACAATATCTTTGAAAGGTATGTTATTCATCAGCATATACTCAATGACTTAACCTTCTCAATTGTCAATTTATCTCCTAGAGGAATAATAGAATGCAACATCATTGTTTTATTTAGTAAATCATTTTCCAAAATTCCATTTATTATTGCACCATATTCTAGGGGCATGTGTGACTGGTGGAGCCTTCTTATTCTTTTCCTTAGCAATTCCGTTTACTTTCTTTTTTTGTATGGAGATATCTTATTCTTTTGCTTGAATTTCCCCTTTCTTTCTTTTCTCATAAATAAAGGATTTTACTTCTACTTCAATCTCCTCAATATCATCTAACTCTTCATCATTTGAATTCTCTTTTTTTAATAATCTTTCAATCCTGACATCTCCAACTTTAGGAGCTTTAATTTTACTATCGGCTATTTGAGTGGATTCAAAAGGAAACAAAGCAAATATAACACTACAAGAGGTTATACTTGATCTACTTGGACCAGAACTAGATTTCAAAAGAGTAGATTTGACTTTGAAAGCCTCTACAAGATCATCAAATGTACCTCTTGGAGAGTTTCTTAGTATTTTGTAAAGCTACTCTTTGATTTTAGTTTCAAAGTAATATGAGGCACTATTTCCTTTAGCACTTTGTCAACTTTATTTTGACTAGTTTCTTCTCTCCCATCTTGGTAGATTTCATCCATGGTCTCTCTATACATACCAAATATTTTGATTTTAGGATCTCTAGGTTTTAACAATAGAATATATACATACATGTAACTTTTCACAAATCCATCCTCAACCTCATAAGGTAGTTCAAATATCTATACCTAGTTCTAGGTTCTACTACTTCCATAAAACAATGATCCTTGTTTACAATTAATCTTATCTTAGTTTCATAATTTTGGACCAAACTAGGTGGTATCATGTATCAACATTGCAACTCTTGTTGCAAACTTTTAAAGAAACCCTAATACATGGTAGTATATTATTGTTCATCTAGAAACCCATCAATATACTTTTTGATTTTTTCAACTACTAGAGTGAAATTATCTTGCATTTTTCCTTTCAATCCAAGTAATTCATCTAGGAAGAAAAAATTAATACATATGATCAAGGAACCAGACCTAAAGTTGTACTTGGTCTCCTTTGTTATTTTTAGGTTTTCCATTGACTTTTCTTTCAACATTGGCATTTTATTTCACCATTTGATGAGCAATGTGAATTTTTGTGGAAGTAATAGACCCTTCCCTTTTCATCAAATGGATATTTAAGTAATACCCGTTGCAACATAATAAACATTTTGATCAATTATAGCTTTTATCATTAGGGCTCTCTTATATAAATTCACCTAAATTCACATGATTGAGTTCCATAACAACTTCATTCTCTATAGATTTTCCTCCTAGGCTTAGTCCAGAAGTGAAAAGACCAATGTCTACACTAATAACATACTTGGTGATCAAGTAGGGTTTGACTAACCAAATTAAATTGTCATGACTATGTCATAAGATGATTCTTACCCATTCCTCGCTTTTCTAAAATTTTGGAAAGTATTTCTAGATGTCCAACCCCTTTATAGTGATGTTCCAATACTTCATCTTGTAATATCCATTCTCAATTAGTAGTTCATGTTGAACCCTTTTAAATGAAGAGGTATGATTAGGGTGATCCCACAAAGCTGGTTTACAATTTCTAGGAGATTCTAATTTTTTGCTAAAATCACATATTTTTAGAAAATATAATGATTTAAGCCTTAAAAAGTTCCATTTAAATCATTCCAATTGAAGATGGTTTGATCAAACAACCTTAGATCAAACCCCCATGGATAGAACCCTTCTAGTTTTAAACCATACCTATAACGAAGTCTCCTTTACACCTATCAAAATGCTAATAAAAAACCACTTTTGATTTACCTTTTGGGGGATCAAATGAATTCATTGAAAAGTTATTTTTTGTAAGTATGTAGTCCCTATTATAAGCTTCCCAAAAAGAGTAATTTTAAATAAATTAAATTTTATTATTATATTTATTTTTTATTTCTTGTGAATGTAGGATTTTCACCAAAAATCAAGCTCTCTATTCTGCACATGTAGAAAAATAGAAGATTATCAAAAAAAAAAATGAAAAATATGAGTGCACTAGACATTGAAGTTCTTGATCCAACAAAAAAAATATTGAGGAAAAAATATTTAATAAAACACTATGAAACCAATTGGAAGAACTACATATCGTAGTTACAAATCTAAATTAGATAAAAATAGAATTTTATCCTTCATGCAAAAAAAGTTATGGGTATGTGCAGGATCATGATGGGCAAAAAAGTGGTGATATGATGGGTATGTGTAGGGTATGTGACTAACGACTTTTTTAACCCAAAATCGATGAAGCGAAAAGGGTTTTTAAAGGAGATTATCAAATTTCCACCAATATAAATTATGATTTACTTTGAATGTAATAAATAATTGTTATTCATTTTCTATTTGAATTATGACTAAAGTCTCGATTGATAGGCTAATTGAAAAACATATATAGCTTTCAAATGGTATCACAATTTTTGAATTCGAAACATGCATCACATTCTATGCTTCGCATACTATAGGATTAAAAGTAAAAATAAAAAATCATGAAGTTTTGGCCAAGTAAAGGTGGTCAGACATACGAGTTTTTATATTTTTTAAAAGTTGTAATAAAAAAATAATAATTAATTATTTACTTGGAAAAAAATTATAAAAAAATATGCATCACATTGGGACATGATTCATCTACTTATATCTAAAATATTATAAAAAAATATTATCATTTTATTATGGTTAGGGTGGTCAGACATACACCTACTTATTTTTCCCATGAAATTTAAGTACTATTGCATTGAAATTTCAAATTTTCACCAAATAGAATTTTTTTTGTTTTAAATAAACCTTGTAGTTTAGAAACTACATTAAATTTACTACAAATTCTATTATTACATATTTTTGAAATAATATAGATAACTTATTCAAATTTTTACATCAAGTTGCCTAACTCTGATTTTTCTTAATTTTTCACCACTTAAGGGCCTATTTTTTTCATGATGATCCTACACATACCCTATGTGTTATATGATAAACATCACTCCTTAAAAATGGTGTTTACTAAAAAAATATAGTTTTTGAAGGAGATGGAAAAACAAGTGCAATCTGATTCTAAAAGATTTAAAAAAATAATATTTAGAATCTACAGACAAAACGTCACAAATCACTAGTTTGCGTCATCTTCAAATTCCTCATGGTTTAGCCACTATAGGTGCCTGAAAGTGAAGATTTAGTTAGAAAAAATCAGTTTAGTGTGTAGTTTGGCCAAAAATTGTAAACCATTATTGTGGGATCACCGATTAATTTAATTTACCTAAGCATCGATTTATATTCTTATGTCCACACATTACACCTTGTCCATCAAAATCTTTAAAAATACCTTGTCTTTGTCTACTTGCATTTATTTGAATGGAAATTTCTTGTATTTGGGCCTTGGCCTCTTAGTAATATCAATCAAAGTTAGTGTAGCCATCATACCCTTACTAATACTAGGGTTCTATATGAGCACAACTAGAAAAATACCTAAAAAGCAATTGTTAGGGTTTTTATCACAACATAGAGAGTTTCCTTCTCTCCTTCCATAGCACTTTCATAGACTTGAAACTTTCAAATGAGACTACTTCAGTTCAATAATTTAGGAACTAAATATGATTTGCACCAACCCTTGTTATTCTTCAATTAATGCACTTATTTTCTTTTGACACTTAGTAGCTTTTTATGGTCTAAGATATTACATATATCAAGGATCCTTCATGTGTGATTGTTGTGGAGGCATGACCAATCAATTTCATATTTATAATTACAATTATGCTAAATATTTCAACATCTCATAAATTTTAGGGGTTTGAAAAAAAATGCAATTGCAACCCCCTTTGAATCAATACTCTTTTTCCTTAGTTTTCAGAGAACTCATCTGCACCATTCTGAAGTATAGATTCATTCTTCATTTCATTTTATTTCTTCTTTTTCTGAACTTTATTCATTTCCTTCTATTGCTAATAGATAATAAGCCTCTTTATGAGAGAAAAAAATATTATACTCAAGTGATAACTTTAAGAAACCCCACTCAAAAAAATATATAAGATCTTGGTGAATCTTTCATTTTTTAGGAAAAGTAATTAATTTTTATTTGAAAATCTTTCATTTTTTGAAAAAAAAAAATTATTTTATTGACGAGTTTTTTTACATCACTACAATTTTATAGAAAATTTTGGAAAATCTTAAAAAATAATAGGAAAATGCATGGATTACGATGGTGAATCCATCCAATATAAAACTAATTTTCATGGTAAAGTAGGGGTGTCAGGGTGGAAATTATCAATGTGTTTAAAGGGTAGACTATAATATTTACTTTCCACCATTGTTTTAAATATAATATTTAATGACCCTTATTATATTCTACAAAGTAAAATGTACCCATAATTTGTAATTATCATGGCATCTGAAATTGCTTTGGATCATTGATTTAATGACCCTGATTGTACTTTGCAACACAAAATGTAACCATAATCTATAATTCATATGAGACCCAAATTGTGGGGCCCATGAGAATTATAGGTTGTAGGTATATTTTACGTCATCAAGTACAACAAGGTCCATTGGATTATAATGTAAATGAATGTTGGAAACTAAATATTACAAATATACACCCATAAAGCAACTAATAATTATGATATATTATTGGTGAATCAATATAAATTTCTACAATAATTTATAAAATTTAGGTGAATCTATTCTAATAATGTATTAAATATTGTAGCGATTTTTTGAGTTAAATTTTTTAATAAAATAAATTATTGGTGATTTAAATAATATTATAATAACATTTTGTAAACATGTGGTGATTCAAGTCACATTATAGCTCAAAATATTAGCCCATTTTGGATTCCTAAATTTCACCTATTAGCCAATTGGCGAATATTAGCCACTAAAAAAATCACTCTTATACTTTTTCCCTTGCAAAATCTAGCAATTTTTCCTAATTTGTTGCAATTTTAGTAAAAGGTTCTGGCTTGTAGAGAAAAAAATATTCTTCTTGTTGGACACCTAGAATACAGAGAGGGTGGGTGAATGAGTATTCTCTTTACCCATTCAAACATGAAACATCCAATTATCAAAGCATATTCAATTCTACAATTAGGAAAGAAAGCATGAAACATTCACAACATCACATAACACATGAACACTAGGATTTTTACATGGAAAACCCAAAATGGGGGGAAAAATAGTGATGTTTAGGTCACAATATATTATAATGGGTTATAGTATATTTATAAAAGTACTCACTACCATTGGACTCACTATCCATAGAGAAGAAAATAGAAGAGAGATGGTGACTCACAACCTATTTTGAACTATTACAATTGTATCTAACATATGCATGAATACAGTCCTAAATTTGAAGCATAATAACAATCTTTATCTTATTCTGATTCAACAACCTACCTCACTCTTCATTCACACAACTTTGATCTTCAACTCAACATTCACAACTTAAATTCACATTTCTTTGATAAAATTCACATCATACACATCACATGTCACATAGAGTTTTTCAAAACAACAAAAATTATCTAACATATATATATGTATCAAGTGTAACATTGATTAGGTTGACCTAATTAGATGTGACACCCAAAATGTAATTCATCAGCTCCAAAAAATTTCATCCACACAATATTGCATAATTCAAAACTAAAATAAACTTGAAATAGGTCATCATCAACCTATAATAGATCCCACATAAGAATAAAATACATGTTTATCCTTTGCACATCATCAAACATGTTAGGTCAACATCATATAATACATAAAAGAAAAAATCCTTCAACTATGCATCCACATCCTCACATGTGGAGCTCAAAAATTTATGTGAACTAGAATCCATGGTCTATTGACATCTAGCAACTTATCTTCAAAAGCATAAAACCAAAAACTAATCCACAAATAAATGTGAAATCTCCCACACATACTCTACAGAAAATCATTGTAATTTGTCAGGCCAAACTTTGTTACTCATAATTATCAATTCACTTTTCCAACTATGATGAAATATTTGAATCAGATACATATAACATATCCACCAAAATGATATTAGAAGTGTAGAGTGATATCTTCTTTTGCAAACTGGTGTGAACCCAAAAACTAACACTCTATAACACTAAACTAGCAAATTTGACACTTAGTCAACTTTCCACATAACTGATCTTTCTAGACCAAATCATCTTGCACAAATTTCTTCCTTAACATTACAAAAACCCATTAGAACTAATCAAGATGATCCACAACAATTTTGACATCAATGAAAATATCGCAACACATTGTTATGTACCTTCCATGCTCATGTTGGTAGATAACATCATCACTAAAAATCTCTCCAAACTTCCAACAATATCCCCCTTTTTCATTGATGGAAACATGCCAACAATATCAAAAAATATTCTCCAATACTCTCCCCCTTTGACATCAAGGGAAAAGGGTTCCTATACAACTTGTTCTCACTATCACCAAAACTCCCCTTGAGAAATGTAAGCATATGTACAAAAATAAAAGAATAGATTGACTCACCTTGAGTTATATATCGAGGAAAAGCTCAAAAATTATGCTAGAAATATCACTATACATTTCACATATGTACAATGAATATGAACTAAAATAAAAGAAATGCATAAATATATAAGAAACAAATGAACAATAGGTGGTTGACACCTGCAACTTCTTCATGTGATATTCCCATGCTTGCCTTCCATCTTCCCATTCTCTTTTTTCTTCCGCAATTAGCCTACTCTACATTTCAAATTAAAGAAATAACTCTTCTACCTCTTCAAGAGTAGTAGGTACCAGATTCATTTTTTTGGCTTTGTTTTCACTCATGAGAGCTTTTGAAACATGTAAAATTTTGGGATTGACAAGATCCCTTAATTCTAAAAACTATAGAATAATATGTTATTTTTGTGCTTGTAGCTGGAAGAATTTCTTATGCATATCTTCTATTGTACTCCTTGTCTCTCCAGTAGGATTTGCTACTAGATCATAAGCAGTTGAGGTAGTGTTAATTTGAGACTGAATGGAGTCGATCTTTGTAAGGAAGCTAAGGTAGTGGAAGAACTTCCTACACTAATATTGAGAGGAGAATAATGCAAAAAATTACAAATCTTTGATAGTTACAAAAACTTAAATAGAAATAAACATAAATATCAAGCATACCAAAACACAGTGATTTATGTGGGGAAAACTCTTTTGGGACAAAAACCACACACTCCAAAAGCCACCCAATATATTATTCAAAAATAAAAAAATATTACAATATACTTGGAGAACAAGCTTCTCACAAGAGTATTTCCAATGAGAGATCCATAGGAAACATGACCGCTATTAGACTCTTAGAATGCATTGCAATATATAGTCGTAATATAAATTCCCTCATAAAATAGGATTACCTTCTATGGAAATTCAATCCAACAAAATATCAACCGTTAGATATGAAACCTAATGATGAATGGTCTAGATTTATAATAATAAACTATACATAAAATGTGGCTTTCATGGGTGGTGCCCTTGAATGCCCATCAAGGTGCATGGCCCCCAAACACCCCATCGGGTGGGGGGGTTGATCCCCCATGGAACCCTACAAGGGGTACCCCCATGCACCCACCGTATTGACGTATGAATAGTACCTTATTTATTTGCAAGGTTGAGACATATTTTCCCAACATATCTCCCACTTGTTTAACACCTTGTAAGAGCAACAAGAGGGTGTATAAACATCATTTCTTAATTACTATGGGTTGAGAGGACCATAGTCTTTGAACACCATATGAAATTCTCTATTCTTGTAGGTTTATTTAAAGAATCAATAACATTCATCAAAGTATCTACCTTAACCAACATCATCCTACCATATTCAACCATATCTCTAACAAAATGATATTGTACATCAATGTGCTTCATCCTTGCATGAAATGTCAGGTTCTTGGCTAGGAATATCTCACTCTGACTATCAGAGTAAATTGTCACTACACCCTATTTAATTCCAATGTCTAAACACCGTCTCTTAAGTCAAATGGATTCTTTACAAGCATGAGTAGCTGCCATATACTATGCTTCACTAGTGGATAAAGCAACCACAACCTGTCACTTACTCATCCAACTAATTGCACAAATGAATAATATAAACACAAGCATTGGTGGATCATCTTCTATTAATATCACTTTCCTAGTTTGAATCCAAAAAACCATGAACATCAAGGGAAATCTCATCTTCATTCATATTACTATGATAACATAGGGAATAATCTAAGGTACCACAAAAATATTTGAATACTCTTTTAAGTGCATCCCAATGAACTATACTAGGATTAGAAATACATCTAGAAAGAACTCCCATTGCTTTGGTAATGTATGGTATAGTACAAACCATAGCATACATCAAACTTCAAATTACACTCTATTAAGGAAATTTTCTCATGTCTTTCATCTCTAAAGGGGATGTTGGACAATATAAAATAGATAACTTCTTTCTAGCTGAAACAAGAACACATAATGGTCTACAATCTTCCATATCAAACCTCTGTAAAATTGAATTGACATACTTAATTTGGCCAAGCCATAGCTTCCTGATCACTTTTTCTCTTTTAAATTTAGGAGCAAGTTTAAATTCCAATTCTAAAACCATACCTTTCCCAAAACCAATAAATAGCATATCATCAACATATAATGCAATAAACATAAAATGATCATGGTTAGTTTTATAATAAACACAATGATCTAATTTAGAACACTCAAATACCCAACTCAACACATATGTATGAAATTTTTGGTACCACATCCTAGGAATCTATTTTAGGCCATACAAATATTTCTTCAATTTTCAAACCAATTTACTTTTAGCTTTCACCATGTAGTGCTTTGGACGTGTCATATAAATATCCTCCTCCAAGTCACCATGAAGGAAAGCAGATTTTCATATCGACTTTCTCAACCTCTAAATAATAAGGAGTAGAAATAGAAATCAAAAATCTAATGGATGCCATTTTTATAGAAAGAGAAAATATCTCACCATAATTAACATCCTCAACTTGAGAGTAACCTTTTTCTACTAGCCTTGATTTGTACTTCTTAATACCTCCATTTGAACCAATCTTTTTCTTGAACACCCATTTGCACCCATCAATTTTTCTTCCTTTAGTAAGTGGTACAAGATCACATGTATCATTCTTTTTCAAAGCTTCCATTTCTTTATCCATAACAATCTTCTAGGATTTTCCATCATTCATACCTAATGCCTCTTCTAGTGATCTAGGTTAATCCATGTTAGTATTTAAAGCAAAAGTAAATCTCCAATCATCAGCTGAATACCTTTCAAGTGGTTTTCTATGCCTTGTAGAACTACAAACAAGCCGAGTTGAGGGTTCTTCCCCCCTCTTGAAGACTTAGAAATAGATGAACTCTCCTCAACATCTTGTCTATCCATGGGCCTTGATTCAAATTTCTCAAGTGTAAAAAGAAATTAAATCACATCTTCCTATTTAATTTGTTCTGGCTAGAATGTAATAGAAGAAGGCTTAGTTTCTCTAAAAATAACACTTCTACTATGTATTACCTTTTGTGCAACAAGATCCAAAATATTGTATCCTTTCACACCATAACTATATTCAATAAAGATACATTTCACAACCTTGTTCTCCAACTTTTTTTTCTTCTCCTTTCACACTTTTGCATATTCCTCACAAAAAATAATTCTAATGTCTTACTGAATGCTTGTGACTTGACCATACCTCTATAGGAATCTTATCAACAAGTGCTAATGTAGGAGACCTATTAACTAGGTAACAAGCAATGACAATAGCTTCAACCTAAAACATTTGTTCTAGACCAACACCACTCAACATACTCCTAGCCTTCTCCATCAGTGTCATGTGCATTCTTTCTATAACTACATTCTACTGTGGAGAATAAAAAGTTGTCATTTTTCTATGAATACCACAATATTTACAAAATCTATCAAAATCATTTGAGAAAAAAATGTCGCAATTATCAATCATCAAACATTTTATTTTCTTTCTAGTCTACAACTCAACCATTTCTTTAAATTATTTAAATAAATTGAAAACTTTAGAAAACATTTTAGAAAATATACCCATATCCTTTTATTGTAATCATCACTAAAAGAAAACTAATATCAATATTTTCTAATTGAAGGAACATCTGCAGGATAAAACACAACAAAATGAATAAGATCCAATACACTTGAAATTTTTTGAGAACTCGAGTAAAATTGAATGCGGTTTTCTTTTCCATAAATGGAATGCTCAAAAAAACAAAATTCAATATTACAATCAAGCAAACCTTCAACAAGGTTTTTATTTTTTCAAGGTTTCCTTAGACCATTTTCTCTAATGTGGTCAAGTCCCTGGTGCCATAACATAGTTTTCTTTATAGGTAAATTTGATTCATAATAAAGAGCATCCTTGAGTACCCAAAATCCATGACCATCTACTAAATTTGAAATCATCACTTCTTCTATAGACTTGATTTTCACAGAAGTACTATTGCAATCAACAGTGCATGCATCAAGCTTATACAATGTGTCATATCTGACACCTATAGAAATCACCATAGCACATATAAACATCTTGCATCTTTCTAAACTATAGATTTTTGGGTAGGGCTTATAGGCTACTCTTGCACTCTTAGGATGTTTCACCTAAAAGGAGAGAGATAAACCATACACAAAGGAATCTATGCTAGCTTCACTCAAATTAAGATAAAATGAGATGATATCAATGCAACTAAACAATGAAATTGACTAATTATGAATGTAAAACCTAAGCAATATGTAATGTTTGAAAACATAGTGTTGTTTTCAAAAAGCTTAAAAGAATGAACAAAAATGTAAATTAAACAAAACAAAAAGTTTTTTTTAAGAATGTGTGTAACTGAGAAGCTGAAGAAGATTGAAAAGCAATCTGGAAATTTGACAAGACCTTATTTTGAGCTGATTGCGACTCATTCGCCACCTCAGGTGAATCAGTCCCAGGTCAAGGTTTTTCTATACATAAGTTGTTTTCTATCAAATGGCTGTCTAGATATGCATCTAACTGAAAATGGAATATTAGGAAGGACTCATTTTCCATGCATGGTGAATCAATCCACTTTCAAATTTATGTGATTTCAAATATTTGTTCTACACCTTGACAATTGTACAACAATTTCTGACGGAAAACCGAATCGGGATCTTAGAAAAATCTTGCAAAATAGCCTAATTTTTTTGTTTAATTGGGGATTTTCCTTGGTCAAACCCCTAATTGGGTAATTAAACCTTGAATGAATAAATATTTGCATAAAACCCTAGCCTTATATGTGTTAAAGACTAGGAAAATTTGAAGTATTTCAAAATCCTATTCTATTATGCAAGAATAAGAGATGCAAATGAGATTTGAATGATGAAAGATCTCAGCCCTATAAATCCTACAACACATAAAAAATGGAGATAAAATAACATGAAAATGGAATGTAAATGAAATATAAACCTTAATTTAAAGATAGAGAAGCAATGGAAGATTGAATCACTTTGAAAACAAATCTATAGGTGTGATTTGATGGCTAGTTGCATCACCTCAACCTAGATTTCTCCATGATTAACCATAGGCATCCATTATAAAATCTTTGCAATGTTGAAATTTGATCCAAAAAGTGAGCTTCAAGACTTCCAAGAACCCTAGTTTGCTGCCCTAAAACTTCAACTTTACTACTGAAACTTGTTGTAGAAGACTTGACTTTAAAAATTACTTTTGTGAAATGACTAATAAGATGTGTAAAATAAATAAAAATGAGTATTTATGAGCAACAACATCTAATTTTCCCATTATTTAGACCTAAGAGGCAAACATTCTCCAAAAATTCATTTTGAATTAATTAAAGTCTCGCTCAAAATTGAATTTTCCCTCAAAAGGGACTCATTCGATACCCTTGGCGAATGCATCCCACCAAGGGTGACTCATTCACCCAAGGTGACAAATGGGTCCCAATACTGATTTTTGAATATGGGTTTTTGGGATATGAAAGATTTAAGTGTTGTTTGTTGGGTTTTAAGTGTTTTCTCAGGTGAAACAGGGCTCTAGATAAAAAATAATGGGTCTTAAGGGCCTATAAATGCTATTTTGAAGAATAAGTAGTAGAAAGGTATTTAAAAGTAGGCCTAGTTAGACGTGAAATTGTCTCTTTTCTCAAGAGGTTCCAATTTTCTACATCACATTTAGCCCCCACATTAGTGCCCATATGACTCTATGTGCATATGTAGGCTTAAGGACTCTAAATAGTGCTCTTTATTACATAAAAGGATACTCATTCAAAATATGTGAGAATGAAGCCCCCATGTAGTTCTCTACAAAACCATAACATTACAAACTGCATCCTACAACACACATTCATTAATCATACAAAAATACTTTTCTCTAATTCATAGGAATCCAATTCGAGGGCAGATGTCTGCCCCCTTGATTCTACTTCTTTTACGTAGGTGGAATCAAGGTAGAAATATAGCCACATCAAACAAAGAATATCATATCATAGGGAATTTACAAGTATTGTACCACATAAGGATAGATGATTGATGATGTCGGGTGTGGAATGATGATTCCAATGCATCAAACGACATTTAAAATGGATTACCCTAGCTCTCATTATATTATTTTGAAGAAAAGATGATTTATTAACTCTTAAAAGAAGATAACCTTATTTTAATACATAAGTGATGAAAATAGATTAAGAGAGGTAAAGGGGAGTAATTTCTCACTTACTATTCATTTTACCTTCTTGTAGCTTGAGAGTGACAAGTGAGAGAAGAAAGTGCCAAGCAAACAAGATTACACACCTTCGTGGTTGGATGAGTTGCATGAACAGGTAGCGCACGATGAGCAGTATTATGAGGTGAGTCAATTCTACAATTATTGTCTTGTGATTTTTTAATAATTTAGTTATTTTTAGTGCATGGATAGGTTAATTTAGGGTCTTGGAAAAAAAGTTCGCAAAGTGTCCCGTTTCTTCACGTAGTGTCCCATTTGTTCGTAGAGTTTCCATTTTGTTCACAAAGTTTCCCGTTTCTTTGTGAAGTGTCCCATTTATTCGTGAAGTGTCCCATTTCTTTGAAAAATATCCTAAAAGGGTTCTAAAGTGTCTAGGGATATTAGGAAAACACTCTATATTTACTTTAGCACACTTGCATGATGAGATATGTAAAAATTGAAGAAATTAGATGGATTTTAGAGAATTTTGTGATGATTTTGATAGGTCATTGCCTAATCATAATAGTGAGTAGGGGGAGGTAGCTTAAATTTCTAAGAGATCATAATACAACACTGTCAGTAGTAGGGATAGAGCATTTATAGTCAATAGGTATCTATTCGGCATATCTTATGCCACCAATGAGATACCATGATCCCATGCTTATGGCCCTATGTGAGTGTTGGGACACCGATACTTGTACATTTCATCTTCCCAATGGGGAGATGACCATCACTCTCGAGGATGTACACCACATTATCCAAGTTACTATTCAAGGGGTGTTGGTATATTTCCAAGGGGATCGGTCATTCCGTGAGAAGAAGAGGGATATGCAATATTTCCTGGGTGGACCCATTCATGATGAGCATGTTGGAGCGCAAATTGAGCTCCCCATGCTTCTCTATTCATGAGATCCTATTGTTAGATAGATTATTATGCACACAATGGCTCTAATTATCAATCTGGATAGACGAGCTGCACAGTTAGATGGAGGATTTGTACATTTGATTCGAGGGATGTACGAGCATAGGAGAGGATATGCTTGGGGCCACTACATTTTAGCACACTTATATTATGATATAGGAAGATTTGTATTTCAAGAGATCGATAGTATAGTGCACTACATGGTTCTACTAGTGTGGTGCCTCGAGCATATCACATGCACTAGGCCTGTCAGGTTCCCTTGTGCTATAGCTGGATGATATCCACAAGCATTTGGCTATCCATTTTGATGCCTGTGATAGTATGGAGATTTACACTTCTGGAGGGTGAGGTTTGATCAGTTGGAGGAGGATGAGATATTATGCAGACCTTATCTACTCACTCTACAATGGACAGATCCCATAGGATATCTACGAAGGATGTAGATGGATAGGTTTCTAGTTGGGAGGCATGACTATGTTGTACTAAATTTTTATTATGGACGAGTCATTCAATAGTTTGGGAAGGTGTAGACACCACTGAGGGTGTTCCCCTTCATTAGGAAATCAGTGCAGAGTGATTGGAGGCTAGGTGATATTGTTCAGCTTACCATACATCATGTTCATAAGAGTGATTCTAATGATTTAGATCATGATTAGCCACCAACATCCAACACTGATGATGTTGGTAGCACAGATGAGCATGAGGAGTGGTCGTCAGTGACATGACCAACTCCTGTGTTCCCCATGGATTTCCATATAGGTGATGTAGGAACAACACTAGATGAGGGAGATGAGCTAGAGGACAGAGCAGTGGATATATGATACAATCCATTAGATATATTTACTAATGTTATTGATGATGAGTATGATTTAGAGGCGAGTCCTGAATATGAGGACTAGGATGGAGGAAAGGATGATGAGGAGGTGGAGGATTATGAAGAGGATGAATATTACATAGAGGAGCCACCACTAAGTGAGGGGGACAAGGTAGCGACTGAGGATCAGGATGAGCATGGATGGTTCTCACCCACTTATAGGACTAGATCACATGCAGTAGCTATGGTAGAAATTGACACCCAAAGTTAGAGAGAGGCTAGCACTTCTACCATGCCCCACAGAGAGGATGAGGTTGAAATACCTCATGCTTCTAATGGCATAGGTGATGATATTTTGGATTTTACGCATGTACTTGAGTATATTTATGTTTTGTTTATATATATATATAAATCATGATGATGTGTACTAATTATGTACTTTGTTTATCTTGCAAGAGCGACAAGAGACTGGTGAGAGTTCTATCATCAGGCTATTGTGGAGATAGTGCCTACATCCATCAAGGAGGAGGAGATGGATCATGACTACATGCCCCCACCGATAATGGATGAGGAGCTAGAGTCACTCAGACCTTTTGTGTGACTATAGGTAGCATACGAGAGTGTGAGGAGATGAATCCATCAAGTTGAGAGTGTAGGAAAATAATCACAAACCTCAATAGAGATCATGAGACTACATGCAGAGCTAGCACAAGTATGAGTGGGGAGGGATAAAATGGTAAAGGAGCATCTTGTGGTTGTTAGTCGAGTATAGGGTCTGAAGTATGCACTTAAATGTGGTAGTTTGTAGTCACAATCACACATGACAGTCTCATGACCTCCAAGGACCATATCTCGAGTGCTAGAGCCCAAGGGTTCCAGGTCTCATAGACCTTGGTGATTTTGTATATGATAATGAGATGTATATAAAACTTTGATATATATATAGACATGTGTCTTTGTTGTTATTATGATGTGTTTCTTTGTGCAGATGTTAAATGCAATGTGATTAATTAAATGAATTATAAAAGTATTTAATTAATGTATACATGATTTAACATGATTAATGTAATCTATTTTAAAACATATTTCAATTTTAGTGTAGATACGACATTGTTGATTAGAGAATATGTTAAATTAAATACACATATAACTCATATAAGGGTCTAACTTAATATAACACAAGGGTGAATAGTATAAATCCTAAAGTAATTATAAAATGTACAGTTTAAATAATTATCTTAGTGCTCACGACAAACACAAGATGAGTTGTCAAAAATGAAGCAATGTGAAAGTTATTTAGAATGACATCAAAGAACTTTAAACAAAATTGTTTTAACAATAATATTATTCAAAGAGGTTAGAGGTAATACCAATGCAAATGCGTGACATTAATAGGTTCCTTAAGGTGTCTTCCATCAAGCTTCATTAAGATGTAAGCACCAGACCCATAACTAGTATCAACTATCTAAGGTCCTAAACAATTAGGGCTGAATTTATCTTTGTCTTCATTGTCAACATTAGTATTACATTGATTGTCAGAAAGGGGAAAATAACCCTTACAAAACGTTCAAGGAATTACATGAGAGCTATGTTCTCATTGTAATTTTTTTTATGTAAGCTTGGATATGCTCAAGAGTGTTAATTCCCTTTTCATCGAGCATCTTGAGTTGGTGTAAGTGTTGTTCTTTATAAGTGTCATCATCAATAAGGTCTTGGAGATCAATTCGTAATGTAGGAATTTCTAACTCCAAGGGCATGATCCCATTGGTGCCATAAATGAGGTTATAAGGTGTAGTTCTTGTCGATAATGTAAAATTCATTCTATAAGCACAAAGAGAATAATGTAATTGTGTATGCCAATCCTTATGATGTTTTTTAATAGTTTTCTTGAGAATTTGTTCTAGAATCTTATTAGTGTTTTCAGCTTGTCCATTACATTGTGGATAATATAGTGTTGAAAATCGATGTTGAATGTTGAATGTTTCAAGAGATTTCTAGACTCTCTTATTTTTAAAGGGGGTTCTATTATCTATAATGATTGTGGAAGGGAGTCCAAAGCTAGAAATTATGTGCTCTAATATGAAATGATACATTACTTTTGCAATTGTAGAGAAAAGAGGAATAGCTTCCACCCATTGCGTGAAATAGTCTGTTGCAATGATGATGAACGTATGTCTAGTAGAAGAGGGAGGTGAAAATTTTCCAATAAGATCCAATCCCCACAATGAAAACAGCCAAATGGGAACTTGGACACAAAGCTCAAAAATAGGAGTATGAATCAAATTTCTATGCTCTTGACATTTGTGACATCGTTTAATGTAAGTGAAGCAATGTTTCTCCATATGTTGCCAATGATAACCCATACTGAAAAGTTTTTACACTAACGACCATCCTCTGAAATGACCACCACAGGCACTAGCATGAGGCTTCTCAAGGGATATAGGGATTTGAGAGTCCTTAAGACACATTAGTAAGAGCCCATCAAAGGATATTCTATACAACACATCAACAAGAATCACATATTTAGCTACTAGTTTGCATAAACATTTTCTAGTGTTTGTTGTTGAGGGCTTAGGAATGGAACCATCTTTCAAGTAATGGTAAATTATATTATACCATTCACAAAAATTATGTTGAGTTGTTAAAATGTCTTCTAATCGAGTATCAATGGAAGGTTTGAAGATGGGATGAATAACGAAGGTGAAGGTTGTTGAAGGATCAAGAGGGGATATAAGAGAGGATGCACTCACCATTACATCCAAATATTGATATTATTTTTGTGGGATGTTATAAATGGTGAATGATTCAAAATTATCTAAAAATTTCATTGTAAGATCCTTGTATTTTAATAACTTATCATATTTAGTTTGATATGTACAATTGATTTTTTTGATAAAAATTGTGAATCACGAAAGATCTTAATATGTTTATCATTCATTGTTAAAGCAACTCACAAACCTACAATTAATGCCTCATACTCAGCTACATTATTTGTCCATAAGAAAATAAATCGATAGGATAGGGGGAGAGGTTGTCTGTCAGGTGGAATTAAGACCACTCCAACATCGAAACCCATTCGACACTTAGATCCACCGAAATAAAATTCCCATGTTTTAACATCAATGGTTAACACACTATCATCAAGAAAGGAGTCATGATTAGGTAAAGTGAGAGGAGGAGTGTCAAATAAGTGATTGGTTAAGGCTTGTCCTTTGATTTATTTTTGTGAAACAAACTGAAGGTCAAACTTAGTTAACAAAATCACCCACTTAGCTAAGTGACCAAAAAGGTTTGTTTTGTTGAAAAGATGCTTAAGGGGATCACATTTTGTCATGACTTGTATTTCAACATTTAGTAAATAATCTCACAATTTACTAGTAGCGAATACAAGATCAAAGCATTATTTTTCAATTGGTGAGTATCAAATTTCATAATCAATTAAGGTTCAACTAATGTAGCAAACATGATGTTATTTTCCATTATCATCTTGTTAAGCCCATAATGCTGCAAGAGCATGGGTTGAAGTGACTATTTACAAGATAAATTGTTTTATAGGCACAATGGGTTGTAAAATAGGTGGGGTTGCAAGGTATTTCTTTAAACTCTCAAAATAATGTTTACAATCCTCATCTCAGTCAAAAGGTACACCCTTTCTAGGAAGATGTGTGAAAGGTAATGTGTGATCGGCTAAAGATGCAACAAAATGACAGATAGCTTGAATTCGACCTTGTAACGTTTGTAATTGTGAAATGTTCCTAGGAAGTGGCATGTTAATGATTTCATCATTTTTCTTTGTGTTGACCTCAATGCCTCTATGAGATATGAAAAACCCCAAAATTTTACCACTATCTATACCAAGGACACTTTTTTGGATTTAAGCATATATTATATTTACGTATTCATTCAATGTTTTTCTAAAGAACATTTACATTGTATTGTCATGTTAAGGATTTAACTAAGATATCATCAACATAATCATCCAAAATTTTGTGGATGTAATCATGAAAGATTAATGTCATTGCTTGTTGATAATTTTCACTAGCATTCTTTAAATTGAAGGGCATCAAAACCCAACAAAATGTTCCCCAAACAATTGTAAAGGCAGTTTTGTATTGATCTTGAGGATTAATAAGGATTTTATTATAATAAAAAAAATCCATCCATGAATGAAAAAAATAATGTCCAATAGTTGAATTGAGGATCATGTCAATATTAGGACATGGAAAGTCATCTTTTGAAGAAGCTTTATTTAGGTCACGAGAATCCGTACATAATCTAATACGATTATCGGGTTTAGCAACTATGACAATGTTTGAGATCCAAGGAGAATAATCAATAGGTAAAATGAAGCCTACATCAAGAATTTTTTCTAGCTCTGCTTTAACATGCAAGGCTATGTTAGGGTGAATTTTTCATATTTTTTTACGAACGGGTTTAGCATTTTTAGCAAGAACAATGTTGTGTGTCACAATTTTTGGGTAAATTCCTGGCATATCAAAATATTTCCAAGCAATTTTTTCTAGAAAATCAAGAATTAAATTTGTAGTATCATCTTTTTCTTCATCGTCAAGACACTTCCCAATCTTAATAACCTTGTGTTTATCATCAATGTCCATAGCACATCAATCGTATCTCCTAAAGGGAGTGCATTAGGTTTAGGAACTTCAGACTCATAGGATTCTTCAATGATATCATTTTAATATTTCTTGGTAACAATCATAGCATGAGGAATTCGTTTCATGGGGGCAGGAGAGGGTGCGTTATCATAAAATCCTAACATTTATTTCATAGTTTCATCATTGTCAACATACCTCCATGATGATTGAAAGTTTATATCAAGAAATTCAGGATGTTTGAGGGTGACTTTATGTTTTGGTTGAGATATAATAGTGTTGATATTCAAGGAGAGTCGGTGAGTAGATTTTTTTGTCTTGGAAAAATAATAGCCCAATCTAGTTTTCAAATGTCTCTTCTGTGTTTCAGTCAATAGGAACACAAATAACTTGTTCATGTTTTTCACACCCTTTTCCAATATATCCTAGTTTTTTCATGAGTTCATAGCCTTTTCCATAATTTTTTTTTGTTTATTTTAGCTTAGGTAGGGATTGATAATCTATCTCATCAAAAATTTTGGTTTATGTTGCATTTTCTTCCAAAGTAGAAGAGATAGATGTTTCAGAAGATTATTCAGAATTTTGAGTTGACATGATTGTTGGTTGTTTGTGTTTCTCATCTGTCTTTTGTGTGATTATGTATTTTCCCATGAATGAAGGTGTGAATTCTAAGGATCCCCAATCATTACCAAAGAACTTAGATACCAATTCCACATTCTTTTGTTCACTTTCAAGAGGGTCTATGTTGGATGTTGGAATTAATGTTTTTAGAGGACTTATAGCTACATTTTCAAGCTGCAAGAAAATTTTAGGCTCAAGGTCTATTTAAACTTGATAAATGTGATTGTTATAGCCATATTTCATGATATGCTAAAGGGTCGAAGGTACTACATTCATCTCATAAATTCATGGTCTTCCTAAAAGAAGGTTATACGAAAGATCATAAGGCATGCCATGAACAGGATTTTGCAAAGTAGCCACTCCAACTATAATAGGTAAAGTGATTATACCAAGCAATTGCTTTGTTTTATTATAAAATTATTGAATGGATAAATAATCAGGTATTATTTGTGAGTTATCAATGTACAATCTATCAAGGAGATTCATACTACACACATTAAGGGCAGAACCATTATCGATAAGGGTTCTTTTGATGCCTATGGAATTGAATTGAGCAATTATCATAAAGGCTTCATTTTTTTTTCACAACTCTAAAGGAGGGAGCTCATTTTGATGGAAATTAATATCTAGATTAACTTGGTTCATTCCATGGATTAGAGTTGCCACATCATTCAGAGTAGTACTAGGGGGAACAATACTTTGTTGTAAGGTTGTTTGAAAGATAGTGTGGTATTTGGTGAATTCTGAAGTAAATCCCAAAGGGAAATCTTTGTAGGAGTATTCTTTAATTTTTCAACAAGATCATATTCCTTTGTGTGGGAGGTAACAAGGAGCACTAGGAATATTGGGTAAAGGTAAAAAGGGTGGGATTGGTTTTGGTAGTTGTAGATTGTTTTAGGTATTATATGTATGAGTAACATTAACATTACTTGATTGTGGAAACACATTGGTTTTAGGTGGGTAAAGATTGTACTCAATTTTATTAGAAGGATGAAGTTTATGCGAGGGTGGGTAGAGAATGAGTTGAGGTTGAATCATGTTAACATCCTGAGTTTTAGAGTTCTCACAATGAACCTTAGTGGATGATTGAAGTGAGATGATGTCTCGAAGGGAGTCATCTAACAAGTCCAATTAATCATGACTAAAAGGTTTGAGGGGTAATTTATCATCAATTGGTTTAGGTTGTTTGACATCAAAGGTGTTAATGGTCATTATTATGGGTTTGGCACAACAAACCTTAGTGGATGACTTATGCAAGGTGAATTCCTGAAGGGCATCATCTAACAAGTCAAAGTCATCACAACCAAAAGGTTTGAGGGATAAGGCATCATTAATTTATTTAGGGTTCTCATTGCAAGCTTTAGAGGATGAAGTGAGTGAGAGGAAGTCTTGGAGAACTTCATCTAACTTGTCTAAATCATCACTACTAAGGGTCTTGGATGAGATGTTCCTAAATTGAATCATTTGTTTGAAAGGTTGGATTGATGTTTCTATTTTTGTATTTTTATGTATTGATGAATCTAATCTAAAAGAATTAGGAATGAATACCAAAAGGAAACTTGCAAAAATCTAAAATTATCCATAAATTCCATGAAAGAAAAGGATGCTTATGCTAATGAAACAAAAAATAACTAAACTATAGAAGAAAAGAAATTGAAAAACACAGAAATGTGCAAAGTATTAAACTAAATTCTATAAATTTTGATTCAAAAATTGCAGTGGGACTAATTCGCCTAAGGTGGTGAATGAGTCCCAAGGGAGGTATTTTTTATGTTTTTCCTAATTTTTTTGAAAGTCTTATAGTCTATACACAACAAATAGAGACTGATAATGCAAAATTTTGAAATGAAATGATGAAACAAGATGCAATAATGAATGCCAAATGATACTTTCACTAATGCAACTTTTAGAAATCCTAGGATGCAAAAACAATGCAAAAGACAATGCAAGTAAATTCTAGGATGTAAATGAAAATGGAAATAAAAAATGTAAAGTGCTCAATATGCAAGTTCACCAAAATGAACCATAGATTTTTGGGTAGGGCTTATAGGCTACTCTTGCACTCTTAGGATGTTTCACCGAAAAGGAGAGAGATATAGCCTACGCAAAGGAATCTACGCTAGTTTCACTCAGATTAAGATATGTATGAAGTAATTAAGACTAAATGGGATGATCTAAATGCATCTAAAAAATATAATTGATTGATTATGAATGCAAAACCTAATAAATATGCAATGTTTGAAAATATAGTGTTATTTGCAAAAAGCTTAAAAGAATGAACAAAAATGCAAATTAAACCAAACAAAAAACTCTTTTCATAATGTGTGCACTTGAGAAGCTAAAGAAGACTGAAAAGACATCTAGAAATCTGACAAGAATTGATTTCAATGAGTTAACTGGGACTCATTCGCCACCTTGGGTGAATCAGTCCAAGGTCAGGGTTTTTCTACATAGAAGTTGTTTTATGTCAACTAGGTGTATGGATCTGCATCTAACTTAAAATGGCATCTCAGGAGGGACTCATTCACCATGCATGGAGAATCAGTCCACTTTAAAATTTCTATGATTTCAAATCTTTGTTTTGCACCTTCACACATGTACAACAATTTTAGATGGAAACTCTAATTGGGTTCTCAAAAAATTCATACAAAACAACCTAAAATTGTTTGTCTAATGGGTGGTTTTCCTTGGTCAAACCTCTAATTGGGTAATTAAACATTGAATGAATAAAAATTTGCATAAAACCCTAGCCTTAGATGTGTTAGAGACTAGGAAAATATGAAGTAAGTTAAAATCCTATTCTATTATGCAAGAATGAGAGATGCAAATGAGATTTTAATGATGCAAGATCTCAACCCTATAAATCTTACAACAAGTAAAAAATGGAGATAAAATAACATGCAAATGGAATATAAATGAAATATATTCCTTAATTTGCAGATAGAGAAAAAATGGAAGATGGAATCACTTTGAAAACAAGTCTTTACTTGTGATTTTATGGCTAGTTGCATCTCCTCAACCTAGGTTTCTCCATGATTCACCACATGAATCCATCATCAAATCCTTTCAATGTTGATCTTTGATAATAAAAAAAAGTGGGCTTTAAGACCTAAAAAAACCCTAATTTTTTACCTTAAAACTTCAACTTTACTAATGGAACTTGTTGTAGAAGAGTTGACTTTAAAAATTACTTTTTGTGAAATTACTAAAAATAAGTATTTATAAGCAACATCTAATTTTCCTATTATTTAGACATAAGAGGCTGACATTCTCCAAAAATTCAAGTTGAATTAATTAAATTCTCACTCAAAATTGAATTTTCCCTCAAAAGGGACTCATTCGCCACCCTTGGTGAATGGGTCCCAACAAAGGGGACTCATTCATCCAAGGTGGTGAATGGATCCCACTATTGAATTTTGAAGGTGGGTTTTCAGGATATAAAAGAATTAAGTGTTGTTTGTTAGGTTTTAAGTGATTTATCTGGTTAAACGGGCCTCTAGATGAAAATAATGAGTCTTAGTGGCCTATAAATGTTGTTTTAAAGAATAAGTAGTGAAAAGGTATTTAAAATTAGGTCTAGTTAGACATGAAATTGTCTCTTTTCTAAAGAGGGTCCAATTTTTTACATCACACCTGCATAAAAAAATACTACCTACACACCTAATCTATTAGTTTGCTCATACATAAAAATTCCATGCTAATCTCAGATGTGCAACACATAATTAATCATTTTTATTCTACCATCAAGAAACTTGATTTTAACTTTACAATAACCAAAAGTATTCAAATAAGAATCATCACCCAAATACACCTTACCTCGATCAAATTCTTCATATTCAGAAATCCAATCTATATTAAAGCTCATATGGAAAGATTCACCTGAGTCAATTAACCATGCATCATTACCTATATGAGTTTCCAAAGATGTAATGAATGCATCACCATCTTCATTCTTAGACTCATAATAAGAATCAAATATCTTCTTTTTCTTCTTCTTTTCTTCTTTACATTCCTTACAAATGTTTTCAGGTTTACTATAGTTCAAACAAATAACATTGGATTTTTTAGGATATTTTGATCTCCCGTTGGACTTGGACTTATTAGGATTATAATTCCTCTTGCCTCTTTCTTTAGGTCTTCCATGAAAATTTAGGGCCTCCTTTGAACTGATGGATACCTTCTTCATCATCTCTTTAGAAATTAAAAAAACCATCACATCTTCAATCTTCAATACAATAGAAGTACTCCCAATAACCATAACAAGAGAATTCCACTAATCAGGTAAAGAATAAAAAAAGATTTGTAATTTCTCATGCATTTTGATACCAATTGATGCCAATTGATCCATGAGCATAGTGAATGCTTCCTGGTGGTTTTTAATTCATCCACCCTCTTCTATTATCAAGGAATACAATTTTTTCTTCAAGAAAATATTGTTCACTAAAGATTTGGCTTGATACATCTTTCCAAGCTTCTTCCATAATTTTTGTGTAGAGGTCTCTTCATGGAAATTGATTAAAATAGATTCTACCAAGAAAAATCCTATTAGACCCTTGGATTTATGGTTGATAACATCATACTGAGTAGCCTGAGTAGGATCTACATGCCTTGAAACATTCTCTTCAACACCATCACACATATCTTGATCTATCAACAAATCAACCATTTTTAGCTTCCACCTTTCAAAATGGTCTCTAGAAAATTTATCCACCTCTATTATCCCTGATGAACTTTCCATCTGAAAGTTCCTACAAAAATATCACAAAGTGTCTTCTATACAAGCTCACACTCAAATCTAGATTAGTTCAAAAAAAAAAATCCACAAGTGAAACAAAGGGTGATGAGGCTTTGGTACCACTTGCATGGAAGAAAAGGTAGTGGAACAACATCCTACACTAATCTTGAGAGGAGAATAATGCAAAAAGTTATAGATCTTGATAGTATAATATAAACTTAAACAAAAATAAATTTAAATTTCAGGCATACCACAACATAGTGATTTATTTGGGGAAAACTATTTCAAGAGAAAAACCCTACAATCTAAAAGTCACCAAATATATTATTCAAAAATCACAAATATTACAATATACTTGTATAGAAAGCTTCTCACGAGATTATCACCAACCAAAGATCCAAAGGAAACATGAATGCTATCAAACTCTTAGAATACATCACAATACACAACCTTAATATAGTGCCCTCATTAAATAGGGTTTTCTTCTAGGGAAAGTTAGGGCTACAAAATATTGACCATTAGATATGAAACCTGCTAATGAATGATCTAGATTTACAATCATAAAATATACATAAAATGTGGCTTTCAGGGGTGCTTCCCTTGAACCCCCACTAGGGCGGGCAGTCCCCAAACACCCCACCAAATGGGATGAGTCCCCCCTAGACCCCTACAAGGGGAGTAATCCTATGTTTTGATGTATCAATAATACCTTGTGTTTGCAAGGTTGAGACATATTTTCCCAAAAATATCCTTCCTTATGCTTTGTGTTCCTTCGAGCCACTTCATTCTATACTAATATAGAGATTTTTCCTCATCAACACATTCTTCAACATTTTTTAATTAATATAAAAAATATTTATGTGTAATTTTACATGTTTCTTTGTCATCTCTAACATCCTCTTATCATTTATTCATTTCTCAACTTGCCTCTTTTCTTCTTTCTTCAACTCAGATGCGTAAACTTTAAAATAATCAATTAGTAGCCTAAGATTTTCCCTACTAGAGAGAGTTGTGTCTATAATTGTACTTGGTATGGTTTCCTATAATGCTTTAACTACTTCCATGAATTCACTACTCTTCTGATGTGTTTCAATGATCTCTTTTCCTACATATGCATGAAACATGAATCCCAATTGTAGCTTACGGATGGGATAGATCTTATCCAACTCAACATTTCCTTGATGCATTGGAAATTGTAGAAGGTGTGAAGACACAAATAGTTAAAACTTGGGCTGCATACTTTGAAGATTCTTCAAGGAATCTCCAAAGGAGGCATAGGATTCACCTAAAACCTTAGGTGTCTCTATAGTCTTTCCTTTTACATTCTTCTCCTCATTATTACTAGAGTCCGATGGTTTTTCTAATTCTATTAGTGAATCTCTAGATGTATCGTTATCTTAATCTTTCTCCACATGTTCTTCTTCCTCCACATCATCATTCTTATTATCATCATCCTTTTTTTCATCCTTTGTAGTGATTTTTGTGATGACTGGACAAGTAACTTCATTTTCATGTGTCAGAAGAGGAGTGATAGTGCTTTTGTTTGCAATGTCTTCTCCAATCATTAATTCTTCATTATTTCCCTTTAACATTTCCTCCACTTCTAGAGGAGTTTTGTCATGTCTAGCTTTTTTTTTTGTGTCATTCTCTTGTTTAGCATCATCTTTATGCATATGGGTATGTGCAGGATCATGATGGGACAAAAAGTGGCAATATGATGGGTATGTGGCTGACAACTTTCTTTTTACCCAAAATTGATGAAACGAAAAGGGTTTTTAAAGGAGATTCTCAGATTTCCACCAATATAAATTATGTTTTACTTTGAATTTAATAAGTAATTATTATATATTTTCTATTTGAATTACCACTAAAGTCCTAATTGATAGGCTAATTGAAAAACATCTATATATTTCAAAGGGTGTCACATTTTTTGAATCCAAAACATATGTCACATTCTATGCTTCACATACTATGGGATTTAAAAAATAAAAATTTAATTTCATGAAGTTTTGACCAAGTTAAGGTGGTCAAACATACGATTTTTTATATTTTTTAAAAGTTGTAATAAAAATTTCATAATTAATTATTTACTTGGAAAAAATTTACAAAAATATGCATCACATCGGGGAATAAGTCCTCTAATTATATCTAAAATATTATAAAAAAATATTATCATTTTATTGTGGTTAGGGTCATTAGAAAGACATCTACTTCTTTTTTTTCCCTAAAATTTAAGTACTACTGCATTGTTCAAATTTCAAATTTTCACTAAATAATTTTTTTAATTTTTTAAACAAACCTATTATTTTAGAAAATACATTCAATTTTCTACAAATTCTATTCTTACATAGTTTTGAAATAATATAGATAACTTATTCAAGTTTTTATGTCAAGTTGCCTAACTCTGATTTTTCTTATTTTTTTGCCACTTAAGGGCCTGCTTTTTCCATGATGATCCTACACATACCCATATCTCCTTTAGTATTTTGTTCAAGAGGGATATCTACATTCTCTTCTTCTTTTTCCACTAGTAACATCCCTAGTTTTTTAGCAATCTCCTTAGCTTTATCATTGCTTTCCTTTCAGAGCCTTTTAAGATCACCTTGATCTTTTCTCATAAGGCTTGTCACCCTTTTCTTCCCTCTCCAATCCTTGCTAAATATAGTGTCCAATGTGGATTTTTCATCCTTGGATATGGAGCACCAACTCTTTTCAAGGCTTCATCTTTTTGCATTTCATCTTCTTTTATTACCTCTTGTCTCCTTTCCAAAAAAATATCCCAAAGATCTTGAGGAATATCCTTCTAGATATTTTGCACATGTCAACTTCAAGTAAGAAAATATACTTGATCATAACCTCACCAATGGTGTCCTTGTACCTCAACCACATCTTTTTATAAAGTTATAGTCTCCTTCAACATCTCATTTTCCAAAATGTTGTTGAACAATTTCTCAATCTTCATATGGTAATGAGGCCTTACTAGTTCACCTTGTTTCTTTTCTTTTCTTTAAATTTTAGAGTTTCCTTATACATTCTTCTTCTTCTTTGAAGAATCCTTCTTTTCTTCCTTCTTCTTTTCCTCATGTGTATCTTGAATGCTTCTTTTTATTTTTTTATCTCTTCTTCACTCTCAATGTCTACTATATTGAATCTTTTTTCTTTTGGTGCTTTCTTCACCTTGTGAAGCATCACTTCTTCTTCTATGGACCAATGGGGGTATATCTTGGAAGGGGAAATAGTGGATGTAGTATTGGCGGTCTTCTTCTTCTCAACCCTTGTAGCTTGTGAAAATGGAGGGGATTTCTCCCTTATCGGAGAACTAGTAGTTGTATTATTTTTCTCTCCAATAAATGGTAGAGTCTTGGAGGAATTTTTGACAAAAGGAGTGGTAGCAATCCTACTATATCTCCTTGAGCTTCTAGAGGCTTCTACAACACTTGAATCTTCATTGTCTCTCTCTCTAGCATACTACACTCTTTCGTTAAAAACACCCATTTGATTAGTATACACATCCATCATCTTATCCACATTCTTCTTGATCTGTAGTTTCCTCTATTCCATGTGAACTTCCATAGTATTTTCTTTATATGTTCTATATTATGGTTTTGTGGTATCTTTAGGGAATTTCAACAAAATATCAGCATAACTGATAAGATCTGCAATTTGAAGTGCTATAGGCCTTCCTCTTATCCTTGTTACACTTCCAATTATGGGAAGCTCCTTGAATAAATAAGAGTAAGCACATGACCAAAGTTCCATATTTCTTTTCCCTAGTCCACTTCAAATTCTCCATCATTTATTGCCTAAGCAACTCACATGGGTCATAATCTGCACTATTTTCTACCATCTCATATTCCACAATCATTATAGTGGCAAATATAGAGTTATGTTTGTTTGTATAATAAATTTTTTAACTGATCACCATAGTTGTGTATCTCATAACTTGATTTCTAATGGGATTGATAGTTAGATCTATCTTATCATATGTGCACTGATTGTCTCCATAACCCCTTCATTATTGATGGATTTCAAAACAGGGATTGGTCTAGTGGAGCATAGACCAGTAACAGGTCAATGCAGGATCATGGGGGTCCAAACTAGGCCCTTAAGTGGCAGTAAAATTTAGAAAAATAGAGTTAGGAAATTTGACATAAAAATTTGAATGTTATTAACATAATTTGAAAAATGTGTAAGAACAAAATTTGTAGTAAATTGAATGTATTTTCTAAGATACTATTCCTTTGCTGAAGAAATTAAATCTATTTGGTGAAAATTTGAAGTTTCCATGCTATAGTACTAAATTTTTAGGAAAAAATAAAAAGCAGGTGTATATCTCACCAACCTAAGTTCGAGAAAAATGTAATATTATTTTTTGAAACTTTCAATATAAGTAGAAGAAACATGCATAGATGTGTCATATTTTTTTTGTAATTTTTTGCAAGAAAATAATTAGTTATGAATTTTTTATTCAAAATTTATAAAAATATTAAATAATTCTTTGTCTAGCCACCATAACTTGGTCAACAATTAATGAAATTCATTTTTTTTTTTTTATCCTATAGTATGGGAAGCATAGAATGTGCCACATTTTTTGGATTCAAAAATTATGAAATTGTTTAAAAATTATAGATATTTTTCAATCGGCCTATCAATCAGGACTATAGTCATAATGTATGTAAAAAATAAATAATAATTATCTATTTAATTCCAAATAAGGAATGTGTTATATTTTTTGAAAGCTGAAAATTTTCTTAATAAACCCTTTTTGTTTCATCAAATTTGGATAAAATAAATAAATAGCCACCTTTTTGTCATATCACCACTTTTGGGACCCACATGATCGTACACTCACCCTAACCTCTCTTATCACTTCCTTGATTATCATGTTAGGAATATCTATCCAAACGAACTAATCATGAATTCTTCTCAAAGTCATTCTGATCCACTTGACATCATAATTTAAATTAGGGAACCATTGCCATACATCCAGTTTCTTCTAAACTAGGTTTTTATATTCTGGCTTTAGAGAAAAGTATTCTCTAGTTAATACATTTTTCCATATTTTTCCCAACTTAATGGAAGGATGTTCTTCCATTTTTCAATGAATATAAGCCCTAATATCTCTAGTCAATAAAACCCCTTATGGAATATGTGATAATGCACCTAATAGTTCATCTTCTATGGCTCTCACAGGATACCTTTTGAATTTTGGTTGTGGTTTCTTTGTAACCTCTATAACCCTTAGTGTACCATTGAAAAAATGGATTCAAACTAATTCTAAGAACACTTCTTCAAAAATTGGGGTAAACAGATTCGTAAATACCTTTTATATCGCTTGTTGAATTTGGGTTTTGATGCACTAAAACATAAATCACCTTGAACACTTTGAATTCTATCTCCACTGCCATGTTCCTTCTCAAATGATTTTGTGAAATGATTTTTCCTTAGTGAAGTAAATTATAACCTTTTGATTTGACCTAATTCTACATTGACTTTTTCAAACCATAAATTTGACAATACTTTATTTGTATGCATAATCAACATTTGAAGCCCCACAAACTTCTGCATTGTCACAATTTCTTCTGCAATCTTCACCAATAGATCAAGTGTGTTGATCTATATCACATATCTCCATTTTGAGGCATAAAAACTTATTATTTGATGGGGGATAAAATATTTCCATTAATATGGACCCTTAAGTGATAACTCTTAGCTTAGGTTTTGGAGGAAACATCTGCACTACAGGATGGTACAAATTCTTCCTTATCTTATATATCTTCCTTCTTTCTCTATATCTTGTCCATTTCCTTCATAGTTTCTTTTGGATCCACCTTTTTAATTTTTTCATTCCTCTTTATTGGATTGTCTTTCCTTGTATTTATTCTTTTACAAAACTTAGCAATATGTCCAAGTCTATTGCAATTGTGGCATGTGACATTCTTCTAAATCATATTCCTTCCATTCACTCTAGATTAGTATTGATTAGCATTGTTTCAAAATCCATATCATGCATAATAGTAACCTTTAAAATATTGAATCATTCTACCATTGGTATATCCATTCACTATTTGATTTTTGAATTCATTGGTTCTTTGTCCAAATCTCTTGCATGTAAAAAATTGACAAGAAAAGGATGGAGCACTCTAATTCATTTTTCCTCTACATTTTATTGTCTCCTATCCAAATTTATACCAAGAATAACAAAAACCATTGAAAGATGGGTACCTTTGTGCATTTGGTTGTTTGATCGAAGATCCTCAAGCTTCACTCCTTTGATTCTGGATCTTCTTGTCTTAAGACTTCTTTGGTTCATTGATCTTCTCTTTTGTATTAGGTGTCTGGTCTTCTTTTGGTATTTAACCTACTTCAAATCTTAAACCACCTTTTTGTTTGAATACTTTCTAACCTACAATCATCTCATCAAGCATCATAGAATTCATCTTGAACTATATCTGATCATAGGTTCACCAATTCTTGTTCAAGCCTTATACATTCATCAAATTTTCTTTAAACCTTTGCATTCAGGAATTCCTCAACTTTTCTTTTCCTCAGCTTGTACTTTTATGTATTGATAGTTTCATTTTCTTGTTTCAACTATTCACTGACTTCCTTATGCCTTTCTCTAATCTTCTTGATTTTCTCTCTCAATTTTTTGATGCATTCATTTGCTTCTTTGATATTTTCTTTTAGATCTATTTTCTCACCTTCAGTTCTCTCTAGATCTTCAAGAGAAACTTTGAGTTCTCCATATTTTCCAGTCATGCAATCTTCTTCTATAAGTCCAATAGTAGGAATCTCTTCTAGTGGAATAGGAAATTTTCATCAACCATGTGATCAATCTTGAAGACATTCCCAAAGCAATTAAGCTCCTACTAGGGAACCAAGCTTTGATACCAGTTTTTGAACACCCAAAATAATAAGAGGGGTGAATCAATACTCACTTAAACCATTCAAACATTAAACATCCAATTATCAAATAATATTCAAATTAAATTGGGAATGAAAGAATGAAACATTCATAGTTCATCACATAACACATCAACACTAGGAGTTTTACATGGAAAACCTAAAATGGGAAAAACCATGGTGAGAGTTAGCTTAGAATATACTATAACTGGTTATAATATATTTACTAAAGTGCTCATTGTAGGTGGACTCACTGTCCATAGAGAAAAAGATAGAAGAGAGATTGTCGATCATAACCTATTTTGAACTATTACAATTACATATAACATATGTATGAATATAGTCCCATTGAAGTAGAATAGCAATCTCTATCTGATTTTGATTCAATACACTACCTCACTCTTAATTTTCACAACTCTAATCTTCAACTCAACATTCACATAATATACATCGTATGTCATATACCTTTTTTCAAAAAAATGAAAAACAATCTAACATATATATCTATATCCAGTATAACATTGATTAGGTCAACCTAATTAGATGTTACACCCAAAATGTAACTTTTCGGCTCCAAAAAATTTCATCCACACAACGTACAACAATTTGAAACTCAAAAAACCTTAAAATAGGTTAGTGTGGACCTATAATAGATCTTACATAAGATTACAATACATATTTATCATTTGCACAACATCAAACGTGTTAGGTTAGCACCGCATAAGACCTAAAAGCACAAATCCTTCAACTCTGCATCCACATCCTGACATGTGGATCTCAAAAATTGATGCCAACTGGAAGCCATGCTCTATTGACATCTGGAAAATTATCTTCAAAAGTGCAACACCAAAACCTGATCCATCGAGAAGTGCAAAATCTCCCACACAAACATACTTTATAGAAAATCACTATAGTTCGTCAGGCCAAACTTTGTTACTCATAAATATCAATACACTTATACAAACATGATGAAATCTTGGAATCAAGTACATCTAACATTAACCAAAATTATTTTATAAGTTTTGAGTGATATGTTCATTTGTGGAGTGGTGCGGACCCAAAAACTAACACTCTATAACACTGAACTAACACATTTGACACTTTGTCAAATTTCCACACAACTCATCTTTTTTGACCAACTCATCTTGCACAAATTCCTTCCTCAATATTAAAAAATCATTTTAGAACTGATCAAAATGATCAACAAAATATTGACATCAATGACAACACTCCAACACATTGTTATGTACCTTCCATGCTCAAGTTGACAAACAACATCATTAATGGAAATCTCTCCAAAATTTCAATACTTCACAAATTAGATATATAATCAATAGTCTTCTAACAAAACTTGTTGCATTTGTATAAATAGAAATATAAGGATTGAGAGATCGTAGCATTGTTTCTTATCACTCTACGTCTGCATTCATTAGCCTTGTGGCTAAAATTGTTACTTGCATAGCACTGACCATGAAATGATTGAGTGTTCATAGAATTGTGCCTTGAAGGATTGAAGGAGTTTTGACTAAATTTTATTCTACATTTAACTACCTTATGACTAAACTTATTACAAGCATAGTAGTTACAATTGAACCTAGTAGCAGTATTTTTTTATGAGAAGACTTTTTGTATTTATTTTGGCTCTAGATAGGAATGAATCCTTATCCCTTTCAATTGTCAAGATTTGTCTTTAAAGTTTTAGAGTATTTCTTCTTAGGCCCTCTAGGGAAGAAAATTATCCACTTTTGTTTCAGGCTATCCTTCATCTTTGAAGTTGTCATACAAATTTCTTGATTATTTGATCATGAGACTTTTCCTTTCTTTAAAACAAAGTCCAAATTTTTATTTTGTGTGTTTTTGAGAGTTTATTAACTCATCAAGAACATCAAAACCTCATCTTAGTTTTAAGCCTTTGTTAATTTTCTCTTTATCTTTTTCAAGTTCTTTCTTTAGGGATAAAATCTCTTCCTCCAGCTTTAGACACTCAACTATTTTTTCATTGAGTATCATATTCAAGCAATCCTCAATCCTCTTTCCTTCTTCAACTTTGATTCGTAAATTTGAGATGATGCCTTCAATTTCTTTTGTTTTCATTTAACATCCACTACTACCTTCTATTTGATTTTTAAGTTTTCTAATTTCTTGTTTTTAGTCTTTAGCTTTTTCCTTCAATTTATCTACTATCTCTTTTGATTTTTATAGCATGCACTCATATTTGAAATGTTGCAACTTTGCTTTGTCTAGATCTTCAAGAGAAGACCACAGTTCTTCAAAATCCACTTCACAATATTCTAGACTAATATCCCAGCCTTTAGGTTCCATTGATTCTCGATCTTGTTCTAGAATAAACATATCATTGATTTGTGCAATAGACCCCATGTGTTCAAGAGCATGATCAAAATTAGTTTTTAAGATTCTTAAGGAACTTATATCTGATACCAATTGTTGAACAAAAATATGTGTTGAGAGGGGGGTTAAATTATGATATCTTAAAACTTAGCTAATTATATTTGCATATTAATAACACATCACACTAACTGAAAGGAAGAAAAGAGACCACATGCATCACATAGAGACACCAATATTTTATGTAGAAAACCCAATGAGGGAAAAACCACAGTGAGGATTAACTCATAATATATGTAGCTCACTACTAACAATATTTACAATGTTCAAGGGTCAATGCCTATAGACTTGTAGAATAAGGTATACAACCTTAGAGCAAGATACAATGGACTTGATGAGACTCACTATCTCAAAGGAGGATACATGAAATTTAGAGTAGGAAAATGACTATGAACTTCTTTGAAGAAGCATCTAACACATGTTGAGGATGTAGTCACTATTTTCCACAATTATCCCTTTACACTTACTTCAGACACTTTAGCTTTTTAATTTTTCTCTTTCACTCTACCTTCATAATCATCTTGTTTATAAATGAATTTGATCTTCTACAAATATCCTTTGAAATAAAACAAAACCCAAATAAGTTGGATTCAAGATGATTTTTGGATGAAACAATTGATATTATATGGTTCAACTCCAAAAAACATCAAAAAATCAAAGAGATTTAGTTGTGGATCATCATATGTTATTTTAGGGACCAAATTCATCACAACACTTTCTTCAAGAAAAAAATAATTGAACAAGATCAACCATAGAGAATGAAACAATTCATGTTGGCTGAAATAGTATCAATACCATTAACACTCTCACTATTTGACTTTACATAGCCAGGGAGCTACCAAAATCAATATGTAGACCAAGATTTGGGTGATATAAATGATGAAAAATATTCATTCAACCTTTTCCTTAAGTATTTGATCATAAAATGATAACGTAGGAGGAAAAACCCACTAAAAGTATAGGAATAGAGCATTCTAAATAGGTTGTAGCTAACTGTCTATTGAACACATGGAATACCTAGAGGGAGGGTGAATTAGTGTTCCCAAAAACCATGTAACTACCATCTAATGTCCAATTAACATAACATACTTAGAAATTAATATAAATGAAATCATAAATACCCCATAACATATTGAACACATGAACACAAAATTTTTTATGTGGAAAAACCATGGTGAGGATTAGCTCACAATAGAGTATGAACGGTAATAAAATATTACATAGAGGATCACTACCAAAAGGACTCACTATCCAAGTGAACCCACTACTCACTACAAAAAGTAAAACATGAAAGGGTGGCTACACAACCAAAACAAAATGAATCTATCTGAACCAACAATTTGTTTGGGTGGCTATGTAATTCTCTTGTACTCTTAGGGTTTTTCAACTCAAAGGAGATAGGCCCAAAAACTATTGTGGTTCACTCAAAATAGTGTATGAATGATGGAATAACACCTAAATGCAATGTCCTAAATTCAAAAAACTAATGAAATTGATTAATTATCTATGCAAAACTAATCAAATATGAAGTGTTTGAAAACACATTGTGATATGCAGAAATGAACTAGAAACATGCACAAGTGAAAACAAAATTGAATGAGATTGAACAAAGTGCACATGGAGATGAAATGCTAATGCCAAAAGGTTCTAGAATTTGACAAAAATTATTGTTGATGCCTAGTGGGACTCATTCGCCACTGATGGTGAATCAGTCCTTCTTCTGGTAAACTTTGCCAAAACCATTTTTTGACTGTTGGGAACTGAATTATGATGAAAAAAAATTTCCAACCTATTAGTGGGACTCATTTTCCACTGATGGAGAATCATTCCTCCTGCAAAAAATCTACAAATTTAGGATTCAACTCTATGGGTCCAAATCTACACTTGTCTTCTTATCAGATTGATGGAATCAAATCTACAAAAAATGGGTTGAATGTTGTCTCCAAGCTTCAATTAGGGTTTGGTTGACTTGAATCACTTTGATGATTATTGACCACATTTCAACACCTATTTCTTTGAAAAATCTACCTACAATACCTACAAACACACATGCAAAGAGGGGGAAAATGGTTAAGGGTTAGAGTATAGGGATTTTCCTTGGTCAAATCCCACTTTGGTAATCAAACCATTGATAAAGAAATGAAATGAAATAGGAAAGGAATGATGAATAAACAACATGAAAATGTCTTAAACTCACCAAAACCTTATTGTTGAAGTCTGAAGATATATCAATGGCTACTCCAAGATGCTTGATAATTGCTTGATCAAATGATGCAATGATACCTTGAGTGGAAGAATGCTAATTGATGATGAATTAGTGAATGCAATGAATTAGGGGTTAAAATGGATGGAAAAACACTTATTTATACACACATATGCTCTAATTACCCAAGAATACAACATCACAGGCCAACATAAGGTCTTAATGAATAAAAACCTGAAGGAAATTTGAATTTATTTTGAATTTTGTGCCAAGAGGGACTCATTTCCCACCCATGGAGAATGGGTCCCACTCTAGGCCTACAAGTGGGTGTCAAGAATTAAGTTTATTTTAATGATGTTTTCAAGGTTTGTATTAAAAAACAAACTTAATTAAGGCTTATAAGTGCATAAAGGGGCCAATTAAAGCATAAGAAAGGTGTAATTGGTGATGACAAGTCTAGAAAAGCAAGAAAGTTTCTTACAAGACTTTAGAACACTTTGAAATAGGACTTGATACGGGATAAAAAGGTGATATTTAGATGAATTATAATAATAAGAGTCTAGAAAAGTATAGAAATGTGTTACACTTCTTCACAACACCTTCACAAGACATCATAAAGTCTTAAAAATTTTAACACACAAGACCTAATGTGAATGTTGAAGTCTCATTGCAATATTAAATCTAAGCAAAATAAGCCAAGCATCATAGGAAAAAGACATAAATGACAATTAAAATGTCCAAGATCCATTTTTTGATGTTACATTTATCCCCCACTTTAGTGGGATGATGAACTTGCTTCAAACTCACACTAAAATAACCATGCATATCAAGAGAGATCTAAATACAGTTATTCTAGCAAGATGGAATAACAACAATCAAGAGGGATGATCAAGCCCCTAGGATGAAGATCCCATAGAAAACTAAACATAAGAAAAAAGGAACACACATGTGAAAGAGAAGGAAGGAAGAGAAAAAAAGAAAAGACAAATCAAGATTTGATTGTTTGTCCAACTAGTTGTGAATTGTAATGCCCCATCTTGTAACCTAAGGAATGTTGCAATTGTCTATAAAAGTGAAATAATTTTTTTTAAAGTAATAATATTAACCTAATTAGTTGCATACATTCACTAGGTTACGCAACGTCACACTACTTGAGATTCCATAGACAACTTTAGTATATAGCATTGCACATATTTAATTAACATAAACTTTAAAAGTAAACATTGCACAACATTTGAATTCCATTCATGATAGTATAAAGTACAAATATGATTCTTACATTGCATTTGAAAAGATATTACAATACTCATCTTTCAGATGAGGTAGATCAAATTGTAGATTACAATTATATTTTACAAATGTTCACCTCATAAACAATTGAGGCATGTTACAAATATAAGTTTTTTCAATGATGTAATAAAGGAAGTACACATATTTCCAAGTACGAGCTCTCCATCCATGAAGCTCTCATTTCCATGATCATAAACTGGGGACCCAATGGAGTAAGGTGCACGTTCCACCCAACCATGTGGTACACGTAGGTCCACCCCCCGTGCTAGGAGATAGTAATATGGTTACCTAGACATAAACTATTCACCCTAGACACAAGTACATAACTATCTGATGGTTACATTGCTTCCAGAATTAAGAAAATCAAATGTGCTAAGTACATAAGGTAAACTGTTATTTTAGGTGGAGTGTCATCACAATGTGGCAAAGGTTACCCTGGTGCTTCTTCCTAGGTTCTGGCCCCCAACTTGGATTACCCTGGTAACCTCTTACGAAACCCAGCCCCACTTACAAACTATTGCGGAATCGAATATCTTTTAAAGTAACAAGATATCGATTTTCCATTCTAGGCCTTCTCAACTTATACTCAAGACTGAACTAACTCTAGAGTCTATAAGCGAGGCATAATAATCTTATTAAATATTTTATTCTAACTACTGTGTTGTTTAATTTTCACTGACTTACTAACTCTTTGTAAGTTACCCAGGTACCACTTTGTGTACCGGCCCTCACACAGAGCCACTCCCCTAAACATAACAAAGGAATATAAGTTTCCCTGACTAAGGTAAACAAGGTGTACAAAGATACAACATAATATTCTACACTTTTTTTAACAAACATCAAGCCTATGTTCATAAAATTAGGTGTCTAAACACCATACAAAAATCATGTACACAACCTTAGCCAACACAAGAATTCAACTTAAACAATCACAACTCCCATGTTTTACAATTTGTCTGGAAGACTTGTACATCTAAGACATGCCCAATTTTCCCAATAAAGAAACAGGATTAAAAGCAAATTGAAAAATAAAGAGTCTACATTAGGATTTACTAAATCCAGTCAAGCAATAACTTAAAGTATCAAAATTATTCATCTAAGATATAATTCATCTTTCATGCAATACGAAAATCAGATCTATAACTTGCCCAATTACATAAACATATATTATAACGTGATCATTATAAACTCAAGAATATTAATTTAATTTAAGCACAAATAACCTCTTTAATATCATTAATAGGTTTTCCAATTTTTTTAATATCTAATAAATATATAATTATAAATATTATATGTATATATTTTATATATAATTTTTATTATATATAATATATACACATATAATAATTATAAATTACATAAATATTAAATTCTTTATATTAAAAATACAATAAAACATATAAATTAAATTTTTGCATGACATTATATAACAAACATAAGTTAGGGCTTTTACCCTAACCCACGCAGGCTGCAACCCGCGTAGGCCACGTAGTGGGTAGGGCTGCCTTCGCAGCCCGCCCCATAGGGTCGGCCATGGCGGCTAAGCCGAGCGCTGCCCGCGAGGGCAGCGTTGGGCTCAGCCCTCCCTACCATCCCCTGCGGGGTCGGCCGCGGGTAGCTCTGCCACACATAGAGCTTAGGCTCTCAAAAATTTAGTATACGTTTTAATTTAAAATTAAAATAAATTTGTATGATATTAAAAATGGATGGAAACAATTTCAATTCCATCTTTTAAATAAATTTATCAAATCTGAATCTCGCCTGTACGACGATTTTTAAAAGAATTCCTCACAATCCAATTTTTATATCATATAAATATATATTCAAATATATGTATATATATATAGATATATATATATATATAAATATATATATATATATTAAATTCCAATAGGGCTTTCCCATGGGGAAATTAGGTAAATTTCTATAGAGTTTCATTTTGATATAATTTCTCTACAGGGTTTCAATGGGGAAATTGTAAAAATTCAACAGGGTTTTCAAGGAAAATATGCACAAGAATTTCCAATCAAATCCTAATTTATTCCAAGAGGTTTCAAATTCATTTTCCCATTTAAATGATTTCCCTTCACTAATTTAACTCAAATATTTTCTACAGAGAGTATGCTACAGAAGTTTTCTTTTGAGACTTCTTTGTTTTCACTGTATTCAACAAATCTTACAAAAATAATACAATAAACATTTTTTCCTAAGAAGAACAAGAATTTAATAAAATAAAATTCCTTTTCACAGACATTCTTTTCTACAACAAACAAATTGTAAATCACAAGGGAAGTACCTGTTTTCCTTAGCTTCAGAAATCTATCTAGTGAAGAATAGCTTTTCCTGTAGCTTCCAAAGCTTTTCCTGAACACAAATTCCCAATATGCCAAACCAGAGAACTTCCAGAAATATACAACAATTCTCAAAGCAATCACAAATTTTTCCATAAACAATTTTTTTAATAGCAACCTATTTTTTATTTCCCGTGAAGAAAAAGGTAATCCTCTGTATTTCCCGAAATCCCAGATAACCTCCAAGAAAATCCTCCACCCAAAAAGGAAATTAATTTAACTGGCACACATGTTGAGAAAAAACAAATATCTTCTAACAACTTACCGGTAATTCTTTCTTTCCTGCTTTTCAAGATTTGCATGCTTTTAAATAATTTCAAATTTCAAATTTCAAAATACAATTTTCTTTTTTATTTATTTATTTATTTAACACTTAAAATACCATTTCCCACATAATAAATAATTTGAAATTTAAATATATTTACATAATATAGATAACTTTAATTTAATTAAATAATTTAATCACAATGATCAAATTACTTAACCAAACAAACTAATTAATTAATTAAATAAAATGTAAAACTTATTTCTTTAACATATAAAAATTAATTTAAATAAACAGTATATTAAAGAATAAAAAACTATCATTAAATTGACAAAATTTTCCTTTCAAGCAATTGATCCAATCAGGGACAAACAAGACCACCTAAGACTCCAAACTAAAACTGACAATATACTGTGACTGGGTAAAAGACTAGACTAGGATAAACCATTTTACTACCTCCCAATCAACATTTCCATTGAGTTTTGACACACTCAAACATGAGTAACTAGGTGGAGTCGGTGTCATGTATCTGCAATCCTGCAATCAAACCAATAACATGCATATATATATAATCCATTGTACAAACACACAGTGCGAATAAAATCATGGAAATCACAGGGCACTCACAAGCGAGTGAGGCAACTCCATTCTCCACACCAATACACGTCACATCGGACTGACAAATTAAATAATAGTTAGTCCATCATAAACATATATGTAGCAATAACTTCTAAAGGAAACATCTACGCAATCACAAAGCATATCAGAAATCAATTATCACCATACAATGTATCATCATATCACAAAGTGAATCCACTGTCACTCAAAGTTAGCGATCAAAATATCCAAACCAAAGTACCAAAGTCTAACAGTATGAAAACATGCAACAAAAATCATAAGCATAAATGGAGGGGTAGTACATGAATTTGATCTAAGATATTTGTCGAAAAAAGAAAATGCATACTCACTTTGGGGAAACAAAAATCATGGCTCTCCACTAGGTGAGAAGGCCCAAAAGGGGAGAAACATATTCTCAGTTGGTATGTACTCACAAACACATAGGTGGGTATTGGGAAAGTCATGCCTCAGAATGGGCTTCCTGCTCGACCATATCAAAGTTATACCTCTTGATAAGTTTAATAAAGTACCATAATAGAAAATTTCAATTCATGCTTCATGATACAAGGAAAGCTTCATGTGCTTAGAACTCATGAACAAATAGGATGGCAGCATAGGCATGCAAGCTGTGTTATGCATGGTGGCCATATGAATGCAAAATGCAAAATGAAAAAAAGTAAAATACAAAAGATGTTCAAAGGAGTCTTGTTTAGCTCATGTGAGGTATATGACTTAGGGAACATTGTGTCTAATGTATCCATGAGAGGACCAATCAAATAATATAATATTCAGGTATGTGCAGGATCATGATGGGTATGTGGCTAATGACTTTTTTTGACCCCAAAATTGATGAAATGACAAGGGTTTTTAAAGGAGATTCTCATATTTCCATCAATATAAATTATGCTTTACTTTGAATTTAATAAGTAATTATTATTCATTTTCTATTCGAATTATGACTAAAGTCCTGATTGATAGGTTGATTGAAAAAAATCTATAGCTTTCAAACAGTATCACATTCTATGCTTCGTATACTATAGGATTAAAAAAATAAAAAATGAATTTGATGAATTTTTGACCAAGTTAAGGTGGTCGAGACATACGAAGTTTTATATTTTTAAAATTTGTAATGAAAAATCATAATTAATTATTTACTTGGAAAAAATTACAAAATATATGCATCACATCGGAAATGAGTCCTCTACTTATATCTAAAATCTTATTAAAAAATATTATCATTTTATTGTGGTTAGAGTGGTCAGACATCCTACTTATTTTTTCCTTGAAATTTAAGTACTACTGCATTGAAATTTCAAAATTTCACCAAATAGATCTTTTTTTTTTTAAAAACAAACCTAATAGTTTAGAAACTACATTCAATTTTCTACAGATTCTATTCTTACATATTTTTTAAATAATATAGATAACTTATTTAAATTTTTATGTCAAGTTGACTAACTCAGATTTTTCTGATTTTTTTGCCATTGAAGGGCCTATTTTTTCCACGATGATCCTGCACATACCCATTCACAACTTAGGGGATGTAGTGTGTCACATCAGGCCACTAAGAGGAATGTAATATGCTAAGATAAATCACATTTATAAAGGATATCACACCTAATGTCATCCAAAAAGTGACAAACGAATTGTATAAAGTGACAAGGTTGCACTAAGAACCAAGACAGTGAAAAATACGAATAAATAAAGTCAATGTATCCCCTCACTTTAAAGGAATTGCTACACGCCATTTTGTGAGAAATATATTTAAAGTGGTGAAGAAAAAATGAAACAAGAAAACAAAACATGAGAGCCAACTTGTAAACCCCGTATGCCAAGTCATACATTTTCGAGTAAGTTTGCTTCATGTGAAAGAAAAGGAACAAAAAAAAGAGGGATTTCCCCAAAAAAGGAACACACCAAACACATAAGGGATCTATGGATTTGGGGTCAGTATGTTCATTTCTGCAATGTTTTTATGAAAGAGCTCAAAACTGTCGTCATTCCACAAAGACATAAAACAAGAAGAATGAAACAAAGAGAGCAAAAAAAAAAGAAAAAAAAATGTCTGTTTTGGGTCAAAATGGAAGAGACATTGCAGTCTCAATGCTTTGGATCATCCCGAAAAGGAGAAACACAAACAAAAATGTGAAAGAAAAGAAAAAGAGCTTTTGGGTCAACATGAAGGAGACATTTTAGTCTCAATGCCTTACATCATCCCCAAAAGGAAAGCACAAGAAAAGGAAAAATAAAAGGAAAAGGGACTGATTGGCACAACATGGAAGAGACATAGGTCATCTCAACACTTTGTGTCATCCCTAATAGGAAAACACAAAACAACGATGAAAAATAAAATAAAAGGATCTTGTTGATCAACATGGAAGAGACAATACAGTCTCAACATTTTGCGTCATCCCCAAAAGGAAAACACAAAACAAAGGCGAAAGGAAAAAGAAATGTATGACATATAGAAGAATGGAGGTACAAATAGAGGAAGTGCACAAAGAGAGAGAAAATATCAAACACACATTATGAGGGAACACAATATGTACATACAATCACACCAAAGAAAGGACAATGTAAAAAGGCTAGTAGAGGCAAATGCAAGTCACACATCTAATAATTCATCCACCTCCCAATCATTTTTAGTGTATTGCAAGGGCAGTTGATTGTCCACAGGTAGAATTGTAAGTGTTGAACTATGGGAAGTGCCAAATTCCTCACTTGGTGTAGGAGATTTATCATTTAAGCTCATGGAAGAGGAAAAAAAAGAATTTATATTGTTATGCACCTCTTCATCTATTTTAGAGATCTCTACATCATCATCATCATCAAGACTAATCACAATGGGAGGATGAATGGTAATTTCCAATGAGGTATCTATTAGGAGTTGTGGTTATTGTATCGGATCATTTTTTTTGTGACAGCTATATCATACTATCTTGTGGTGGGTCAAGAGGAGGGTGATCATGTATTGCTTTTGTCAAAGGTGAATGTTGATTTTCTTTTTTTTCTTCCTTTTGTAACTAATGAGAAAGGAGATGACGATGATGCCTACATGCTCTAGCACCTTGGTTTCTTTTAATTCTATTTTGTAATTGTTGAGGAGTAAGAGTGAGTTGATCCACAATAGGTTCCTTTTCTTGCTGAGGGGGAAGAACGAAAGGAGCTGAAGGAGGTGGATTAATCACTTTCTCTTGGGCTTTATAAACTTGGTTAATGTGAGGAGGCATGACAGAGTTAGTTGCATTATCTCTTCGATGTTTAGACGAGGAAGGTGAGGTGTCTTTTGATGGTTTCTCATAGGGTTGCATTGTTTGTTCAAGTTCGGATTCAAGTTGAAGCATTGTATCATCTAGGATGGGAAAAGCGAAAGTGGATGGGGACATGTGGTGAAGACACAATTTGGCTATTTGTTTGGCTTTGAACTTTTGATAGGAAATGAAAAAGAAGTCTTTGCGAGGGGTGATGGGTTCCATAGGTATAGGCCAAAAGGCTTCTAAGGAAAAATTACCTTTAGAAGACAATGGATTAAAGCCACTATGGTGTATAGTAAATATCTCATTGTCATGTGGAAAATTCAAACATTTGTGAACAACTGAAGGAACAAATTTCATTGAGTGAAGCCAAGGATGATCTAGTCGCAGACGAAAATGATCTGACTGTGGAATGATCAAAAATGTTGCATCCAATGTTTTAGGTCCTATCTATAATGGGAGTACAATCAATCTGATCTTAGGGCACACAAAACTAGTATGTGTTTTAATCCATGCTATTGGTTTGTCATAATCATCTTGATAAAGATCATTTAATACTAAAAATTCTTCCATGATCACATTCTTGCCATAGGCCAGATCTATTAATATCCCATTGGTGGGTATATCATAGATGCAGCTAGCTATGTAAAGAGAACCACAATAAATTGTTTTTAGTATATCATGAGAAGAAAAAGTAATATCAAGAGATTTGTTAGTTTGGCCCTTACGAGGGATAATGTCTATCATACCCAAGAGTTCATCCATAGGATTAACATGGGTAACATTTGGAGTAAGATCATGTTCAATATTTGTATCAATATTCATCACTTCAATGCTTTAAGGTTCACTAGCTTTGACAAATGATATATTGTGTTTAGGCATGGTGTTGGTAAAGATTTGTAAATTTTGATTGGGGTCGTGTAACAAACTTATTAACTTGATCATTGAAAAATGCAATGCATAGACAAATAGAATCAATGAGGTCTTGCACTATGTGTTTGAGACGCTTACATTGTTTTGTGGCATGTCCAATTTGGAGATGAAAATGACAATAAGCATTTGGTTTAAAGGTGGGGGGTAAAGGCTTGGTAGTATCAAGTGGTTTTACTATAGGCAAAGTGATCATATATTGTTGTAGCAATTGATTCATTGTATTATGGAGAGTGTCAGGTAAGGGATAAATTGTCTATTTGGGTCCCCATAGGTAAAGGGCACCATTGCTTTAACAACAACCACCTGATTAGGCACATGTTGAGTTGGTTGTGGAGTAGGGGGATTGACTGTAAAAATCCTTTGTTTTTTTTTCTAAAGTTCTGTGAGCTCTTTTGGTTACTTTTTTTAGACTTCTCAGCTTGATTAGAAGTGAATTTGGAATCATGACTAGTAACCGAGTTGTGGTAGTCATAAAGGGTTGTGCACAAATGCATGAAAGAGGGAAATTTCATCATGGTCAACTTATCGTGAATTTGAGTTTGCAAGTTTTCAATAAAAATCTTTTGGAGATGTGAATCAGGAATCTTGACATCTACTTGAGCATACAATGACTGATAACGTGAAATGAAATTATTTACTTTTTCATCTGCATTTTATTTTACACCTCATTAAATCAGCCATTGTCTTTTTGGCCATCATATGGACTTGAAAATGACTTATAAAGGCATCAAAAAGTTTGTTAAATGATTGAATGGAATGATTAGGTAGGTTTTAAAACCACTTTAATGTAGTGTCCTTTAAGGTCCTAGGAAACAATTTAGCTAACAATTTATTGTCAAGGACAAAATCATGACAGAAGGTTGTATAAGGATTGACATGATTAGTAGGATCTCCTTTACCTCTGTACTTCTAAAATCTAAGCATCTCAATTCCTTGTGGGATTGTTTTTCTTAATATCTCTAAAGATAATGGGCTACTATGAATGTAGTATGTGGGTTGTGTGGTTTGATTTTGGTTTAAGGTGGATATTTGTTGTTGCATGGAGGAAATAGTTTGAAAGAGTTGTGTAATGAGAGGGTCATTATAAGTGTTATGAGGTGGAAAAGAGAATGGTGATGGGGTGTATGTGATTTTGGGACAAGTTAAGGGGACACTAATAGGAGTGAAGGTGGTGGAGGATGGAACATTCAATGCCACAAAAGAACTAGGAATGTTAATTGGAATAGCAAAAAGAGTCACATGACTAACCTATTGTGTGGTTGTTGTGACTTGAGGAGTGGTATAGGTGGGTATGGATGCTATGGTGGAAGGAGGAGGAATGTGAGATCCTCCTTGGTTAACCATAGTGTTTTCTAGTTGGGAAGTGGAAAGAACATGTTTGTTGTATATTTCAGTAATTCTTTGCATAAATTTCAAGACATAAATCTTGTTGCAAATGTGCTAAATACTCATGAATGTTAATGATTTTATTTTGCAAAATGGGATTTTTTTGTGTGTCAACATGCATTGTATGTGAAGGTAAAGGTGTACTAGTGGTAGTATCTATGCCTAATGCACCATTGTCCATACCAAGATTAGGAGATTGAGAGAACCCAAGGTCCACAATGAGTGTGTTATCGCAGGATGCCATGAGTCAGGAACTTCTTCTCACTAAAGTGTTATCAATAGGGCACCAAACACTCATACAAATACCACAAGAGGTGGGGTAAATGAAAATGAAATGTAATCTAAGAATAATAAAATTAAAATAGCAAAAATTCTATAAATTGAAACTAGAATGCAATACCATAAAAAAAATGCAGAAACTACTGTGAAAATGATAGAAATTGTTGTGCAAAAAGTGCAATTGGACCGATTCACACAGGTTGGTGAATGAGTCCAAGGGTGGAATTTTTTGTGTTTTTTTCAAAAAATTATAGTTTTTTTATGCTTTTCAGATGAAAAATGAAGATGCAAATGCAAAATTTTAGTTTGTGTAATGTTTTGAAGTGAAAAAATGAGATCTATATGAGATATTCACTAGTACAAATTTGTAAATCCTAGGATGCAGAAACAATGCAAAAAACTAATGCAAAGGCTAATGCTATGAGTCCTAGGTTGTAAATGCAATGCAAATCAGAAAGATGATGCTCAATATGTAGGTTCACCAAAATGAACCAACTTTTTTGGTTGGCTATGTAATTCTCTTGAACTCTTAGGGCTTTTCACCTAAGAGGAGAGAGATAGGAAAAAAAAACTATGGTGGTTCACTCAAACTATTGTATGTGTGATGGAATTATGCCTAAATGCAAAAAACTAATGAAATACAAAGCGTTTGAAAATAAAATCTGATATGCAGAAATGAACTAGAAACATGCACAAGTGAAAATAGAATTGAATGAGATGGAATAAAGTGAACCTGGAGATGAAATGTTGATGTTGGGAGGTTTTGGAATCTGACAGAAATCACTGTTGATGCCTAGTGGGAATCATTCGCCATTGATTGTGAATTTATCCTTCTTTTGGTAAACTTTGCTGGAACCAATTTCTAATTGTTGGGAACTGAATTCTAATGAAAAAAACTTTTCCATCTTGGTAGTGGGACTCATTCGCCACTAATGCCGAATCAATCCTCCTCTAAAAAATCTAGAAAATCAGGAGTCAACTTTATGGGTACAGATCTATACTTGTATTCTTGTTGGGTTGACGGAATCAAATCTGGAGAAAACGGGTTAAATGTTGTCTCCAAGCTGGAATGAGTGAATGACATGAATGGAAAAATAAAATGGATGGGAAAAAAATTATTTATACACAATTATGTCCTAATTACCCTATAATACAATATCACAGGCTGCCATAAGGTCTTAATGAATAAAAACTTGAAGGAAATTTGAATTCATTTTGAATTTTGTGCCAAGAGGGACTCATTCGTCACCCATGGTGAGTGGGTCCCACTCTAGGCTTGCAAGTGGGTATTGAGAATTAAGTTGCTTTTACTATTGTTTCTCAGGTTTATATTAAAACACACAATTAAGGCCTATAAATTCCCAAAGGGTCCAATCAAAGCATAAGAAGAGTCTAGAAATGCGTAGAATGTTTTACAACATTTCACAACACCTTCACAAGACACCATAAAGTCTTAATAATTTAAATATCCAAGACCTAATGTGAATGTTTAAGTCTCATTGCAACATTAAATCTAAGCAAAATAAGCCAATCATCATAGGAAAAAGACCTAAATGACAATTAAAATGTCCAAGATCCATTTTTCTATGGTATATTATCATATGTTGAATTCAGTTCATTTGAAGCTCGAGATTTTGATCCAAACTACTTTGGATGATAAAACATAAATCTCTGGATTGGATTATATTTGCATATCCTTTTCTAAATCTTCTGCAAAAAAATTCCCTTCTAATTTCAACCATATTACATTACTAGCATACCACACTCCTTAGTCTCAAAATATTCTTCTATATATACACATGAGCATCATTGCAAACATTAACTAGGTCAACCTCAATAGATGATGCCAAGGAGAATGCAAAATGTGCCTTGTCCGCACACAATTCCAATTCAAGTACCTTGGTGCCACAAAACCTATGAGATATAGGTCAAAATGGACCTAAAATAGCTCCTTAAATTGCATCCACATTATCCTTTTAATCTCCACAATCTTTTACATAATTTAGGTCGGCCAGGCATAAGACCTAAAACATAATACTCCAATTTTTTATCACACATAGAATATGTGTTCTCAAAATGTCATTCTAGCTGCAAGCATTAACCTATAGACACCTATAAACATTATCCCAAAACCACAAGTCCAAGCACAAACTCATGGAGAAGTGTGGATAGAAAAGGCTATGCTCATAGCACTAAAAACTAGGAACAATCTATATTCAAAACTTTTGTCAAATGTAATTTTTGAACTATTCATCCAAACCAGCTAAAATTATAGAATTATCTACTGGTATCATCCATAAACCACACATTGGAATTGTGATAAGGGATCTAAACATGCGATGAAATGCAAAGAAAATAAAATTTTCAACTAGGCAGAGTATTATTCATACCACCATGTAGCATTGGCATCGAGGACAATACATGTTTTCTTCATTAATTCAACACTATTACGCAACAACTATACTTGTAGAACACTACATAACTTGATTCTCCTAAGTACTTATGATTTTATCATTGTAGAGCATATTTTCAAAACTATAAGATCATCTCTTCACTTCTGGAAGAATGTGGAGCAATTGACTAGACTTCCATCATTTCTTTCCTCATTCATAGATCATATCAGTACACCATTACTTGTAATTTTTACTATATAAAGTGTGATGACATGATTTCTTGGATGTCACACCTTTACAACTCAATCATCTTTCCTTCAGAATTACAAGAAAAAATAATTATCTATGGAATAATGTGGATCATTATATCAAGACTCTACCATATATACTTCCCTATGAATTATTTAGCACAACTTCTACAACATATCTTTGTTTGCAGTATGTACATAATTGACATATGATTATATCAATGTAAATATATTATGAACATGTTTAAACATGAGTATCATCCTCTACAACATACTTAGTCAATAGAGTGATCATTATTCTACCTTGTACAACCTTGTGGTCTTGCTTCAATTGATATCTCAACATGACAACTATTCTCAGAGAGTGCACATACCTCAACATCATATATGATATCAATGGCAACACCTATTGGGTTGACATCAATGACAACACTTATTTATAACAAGTATTAGATCTTGTACAATTTTATGATTGATTGCCAACATTGTACAAATAAAATTTTAGATCGCACTCCATGATTCATCATCATTTTTCTCTTATCTTTCTCTCTTTATCCTAATGATGGATTATGGAGTGTAGTTGAAAACGTTTATGGAAAAATTCTTACATAATCAAATATAAAAAATGTTAGATCTAATGTATAAAAATAATTTGTCACCAAATGCTTGAAAAGGATGAGAAAACACCACACGAGTCAAGTAAAACACTATGTGGGTTATGAGAACCAAAGTAAGCTCAAAATATAACATCAGAATTTTAAGGGTATACAATTTTTTATATTCTAGCTAGTATAATTTTCTTCTCCCCATCAAAGAAGATTAAAATTAGTAAATCATTTTATCTTTATTCGCTTAGAATTTTATCTCAATTCTAAGTGGAAGCGTAAGTCTAGTCTATTTTAATAAACTCAATTTACAAAATGAACAATCCAATGTAGATACTTAGTCCCAAAATATTGTGTGCAAATTCATTTTTCCAAACTTCCCACTAAGGATCACCTTAATTTATTTATTTCCTTCTACTTGTCCCTTTTGTGCTAGAAGAATTCCATCAAAAAATATGTTTTTTTTTCATCATGCTCATTATCTTTTCTTAATTATTGTATTCTCTATGCTTACCCTTTTCTAAATCTTTATGTCATGGAATTTTAGCCTCCTTGGTCTACCCATATTTCTCAATGTGGTCAATATTTCATTTCATAAAGTGATTACCATTCAAATATGGGAGATCTATTATTTTTGTTCATTCATAGAATCTATACTTCCCTTTGAGTTTAAAATTAATAAAATATTCTCTATAAATTATCCCTACAATAGGTAATTTGATCTAGTTTATCAAACTATATCTCAAATACAATAAGGATCTTGCAAGTTAGGTTACTAACTTTAATACTTAGCTTCAAGCTACAATAACTATTTGTATGATGTTCTTTCCTGAAATATAGCTTAGATAAACAAATAATCCTCTACCCCATCCACCTCTCCTAACAATTTGTATGATGTTCTTTCCTGAAATATAGCTTAGATAAACAAATAATCCTCTACCCCATCCACCACTCCTAACATGTTTAAAAAAAAAAAAATAGAAGAGAAAATTATTATTGAATTAATAAGGTTAAATCTACCATTGATAGGTTTACTAAATTTTGGTTTTAGATCTAGACATTTTAACATTGAATTCAAGTGTCAATTATTTAAATTTGTATTTATTGGCACCTAGTTTTTTAACCTTCAATTTCTTTTTATCTATTGTATATACAATATTTGTTAGGTTCCATGTCCTTCTTTTTATATTTCTAATTATACTAGTACATTGGTGTAGATAATTTGTAGATAAGTGGAGGAAATTATACTGTTACTTTTTCAAGACCATTCTTTGCACAAGAAACCCCAACTCATTTCATACCAATTACAACTATATTGGTATAGCCATTTCATAATATAGTTGTTTGAATCCTCTCAAAGGTGGTCTTACCTAGACTTACTTTTTCATTATTAGATAAGATATACTTCTATAACATAGATTTGGCAATAGAATTTTTTTGAATAGTATGTCAATTCAAATATTCTCTAAGGGAGGGTGAAGATCACAACAACAAGTACAGTGATTCCTCAAAGGGAATAATATGTTCAATGATGTTGATAGTTAGAGCTAGAATAATGATAATTTAAACCAATAGAGTTTCTTTATGGATTATCCATAGCTAGACCTATAATGAGTAATATTTCCTATAAGCTTAAGCAATTTTATCATTATCTTTGTTATTATATATTTTTTAGTCCCATGTATCTTGTCTTGGTCTTTATCCTTATTTTATTTATTTAACCATTTTAATTCTTCTATGTCAATTAACATGCTATCTTAGATTATAGCATTTCATATAATATTAATTTTAATTTATTTGAGTATGTGTATCTTAGTGTATAATGACAACACATGAATAAGATACAATACATGATAAGATTTTTTTTTAATTATACCATCACTACACACTTTGTTGATGATAACATACTATTTCTCTAGAATTTATAAAAATAAATTAATAATAACATCAACATTTTTAAAATATACTATTATGTGTATGAACCACAAGTATATCATCATAAAACTCAATTATATGTCTCAAATTGGTTGTATTCCTTAATGGATTCCTTGAGAGTGAAATAAATGAACCTAGGGAGATAAAGTATTTGGCATTCCATTATGTATAAGGATTTTGTTTCTAATATTTGGAATCAGTTCCTCAACAAATGTGAGTATAAATTGTTTAATTGTAGCAATAATTTTTCTCCCAAGTGGAAAAAGGTCAAAATTCTAATGTAATATTTCTTAGCACACATGTGTATTACTCTTCTAATGGGATGCCATTCAATAATGGTTATGAATATTTGAATAGAATAATTTGAAAATTCTTGTAGACCAAATGGGATGTTAATGATGGTTTTATAGCTACATCTTAGTCTCATGGTTTAAGGGAGGATAGGGAATTATAGATCCTAAGACTCAAGTTCTATTTCTAGTTGCAAAATGAATCACTATAGCTAATGAAGGAGAGGAATATTGAATTTTTATAGTGTGACACATAATTTAATATGGAATTTATTAAATAAATATTGTAGTTTACAAATTGGTTGGTAAATATTCCTTTTTCTCCTTTCTGCTAGATCAAAGTTTCATTTTCCCTTTCCTCTTCTTTCATTAGTTGAAATAAATATATACAATATCAAGAATAACCTTTGGTCATCAAATTTCTTAAGAAAACTTAATATTTGTTCAAGGAAGGGATTTAGCAAAATTTTAGATTACACTACCTTGAATTGGTCTACTTGGTAAGTCATGAAATAACATTTTGGTTTCAACAACAAATACAATAATATCTTCTTTTTTTGTAGTTTTAATCTCATTCGATTTAAGAATAAAATTTTGTAAAACTATTTCATGTAATTTCTTCAAAGACTATATTTAGTTTCCCTCATATCACTTCACTCTACATCCATTAAAAAAATTATCTTCATCTCCTTCCATGCATGCACCAAAATCCTTTCCATAACCTTAACTAGAAATGTTGATTAGCCTTAATTTGTGCATCAATTTAAATGTTAAAATTTGAAAATCTAAAGATATGTTTGATGCACATGTTCTATCCTAGTAAAATTAGAATTGCAAGCTGTATGGTGGTTGTAGATTGAAATGCAAATTGCTCAACTAGTTAAATATCCATTTTCTTAGTTCAATGAAAATATAAAACATTTTTTTGGGGTTAGGCTTTTGTTGGGAAACATTGAATTGCTATTTTTAGAGATTTACTTGTTATATTTGATCATCTATTGAATTGAAAAAAGAAAAACTTAAATAGGCTTGAATGATAACGTGATTGTTGATTTTCTTAGTCTTGCCATCTAAATATGTATATGTAAAATCATATGTTCAACTATGTTTACTAATTTTTATTTTCACTAAGAAACTATAATTCCATATCTTTACTTTAATAATTTTTTGTAAATTACGTATTTGTTTTCTCAACTACAAAAACTAAGGAAAAATAAAATAAAATCATCTATTAAAAATAAAGAATACCTTGTGCCCAACATAAACACAAAGATTCAAATATTGCATTGGATGAATCATCTTGCATTGCATGTAATCAACATGATGTTTGAGTCATCCTTTCTTCTTGTTCATGTTGTAATACAGTGATAAGGAGTTAGTAGACATATTAAAGAGTTGAAGGATGATGTAAGTATGCAAAAATTCGGCGTTGTCAACTAAATATTATATTCTTCTGTTGGGAGAGTTCCTCAAGAAGCTTTTACAATTCTATAACAAGGCGGTTCATAGGAATTAGGATCAATTCTCGGCCCCACAATTTGATGGTATGTGGGCTCCATCTGGGATTAACGTAACAGACTGGCAGAGTACGCCAACTAAGCACAAAATCGAATGTAGTTGGATTATTTCTTATCCATAGAAATAGGGTGTCATAGTTATATCTTTTGTTAAAGTGCTTTATTCTTCTCGCTATCTGTCCAATGCTCATAATATTTAAATTTAATTGATGGTAAGAAAAAGACGTGTCCAGCACAAAAGCCAATTCAACTATTTGAATGTAAAAAATTGTAAGACATTGATCAAAATCATTGAAGAGAGTAATGTTATTTGTAATTATTCATATGAATCTAAGAAAATATAAGACACTAATCAACACTATTGAGAGGAATGCCAGTGTGAAAATAAAATATTGGTCAAATCTCAGTGGATTTTGATTAGGACAATGCCAATGAAATCTACGAAACATTTTCTGATATCCCACTTTTAATCAATTGAGCTGTCAAGGAGGGTTTTCAACTTTTTGGGTTTCAAATTCGGTGCAGGAATAAGAAAATATCTCTGACGTCAGAAAGACTGGAAAAAGTGGGTGAAGGAATCCACTGAATTTGGATATAAATTGGATAAGAGACACAATGGTTTATTGTCTCTAACCTAGTGTACTTGTGTGCTCTTTGATTTTCTATCGCTTTCAACTTTAGGTTTAGTTTTCCAATCCTTAGCGGATCTTCATTACAGTATTTCTTTTCTATCTGAATTTTTGTTGTGGGTTGTAAGTTAAGAGTAGAATTGATCAGGTGGGCAGGCACAGAAGTTAGTGTAAGGAAGAGGAATTCAAGATCAGTTACAAAAATGGTTGGTAAGTGGTTGGTCCGAGTGTTATCTGGAAGCAAATCAGAGAGGAAGGAGGATCAACAACCTAAGCAAGTAAGTCCACAGTCTTGTGCAAATCCTCCTTCATTTCATTCCTCTGATAATGGGTATGTTGCATCAAAACACTGCTACAGTGCAGAAGAAGATGTGGACAAGGCTGCAGAGCTTTTCATTCACACGGTACGCAAGGACTTGAAGTTGCAGAAATCACAGTCAGAAGCTCGATACCAAGGATACCTTACAAGAGCTACTTAATCATCCATGAGAGTAGATTTATCATCTGCAGAAAAGATTAAATTAGTATAATAGAATAGTTATGGTCTTAGAGGAGTTTAAAAAGAAACTTCTTATGTATATATATATATATATAAATATATATAGAAAAAGTGTGAAGCTTTTTAAGAAAAAGTGAATCTAGTGTGCAGCTTTTAAAGAAAAAAGTGAATATAGTTTGCAGCTTTTTTGGAGGATGGTAGCTTTCAAATTTGTAGATGTAGTCCTACATATTTATAGTAATATAAAAGGTGTCAAGGTCGTGGAGGGTCAATGATTTTTTTCTTGGCTTGCTTAGATAAAAATATGTTTGCCATCTTTATGGAGATAGTACATAACTGAAGAATATGGAGGCCCATAATTTCATTCCCTTTCATAAGGAGCAAGGCTTTAGTAGAGGGAAATGTTTCTCTAATGATTGGATCAGAGTCATCATTTAGTTTTTATGCTTTTATAATTTATATAAAATATAGTTTAATATTTAATTATATTTCTATATATTTTATATTAATTATTATAATCTATAATAATTTTGAAATGAAATAATAATTTTCATTTAATATTTAAATTCATTGAGAAATTGAATGTTAGAAATTACAGAAATAAAATATGTGAAGTAAATGGAAAGTAGCTTTTATTTGGATTTCTAAATTTATTATTATTTTCATTTATATTTCTTATACATAAAGTAATGTTCCTTATAATTTTAAATAATTAACTTTATCTTTACAGAAACAAAGAAAGTATAAATAAAGTATAAGAACATTCAATTTAAATACTATTTTGATATATTAATAAAGGTATATAAAGTCATATTTCTTTAATTATTGATAACATGGAAAATGTAATAATGTAGAAAATAGTTTTGCTTTAGAGTTGTGTATATAAATAAAGCAAAAATAATATATAACATACAACATTACAACTTATGAGTTAAACAATGAATAAAAGACATTTTAAGTAAATTAGAAGAATGTCTCTTCTTCCAAGGAAAATTTTTAATTGTTGTAAGTCTCGATTTTTTTGTAAATGTATTTTATTGTAAAGTGTTATTTCTTTTCAAAAACTTTAAAAAATTATAAATTTTTAATGGTGTTTGAATAAAAATGTTCATTAAAAACAATTACCTCAAAAAAAAAACATGTGATAATTACATAAAAAACATCTTTTGACACAACATATTATACAAGTTATAGAAAAAAATAGAAAAGAATCCCTTCTAACACTAAAGAATTTGAACAATAAATAAAAAATTATTTTACCATTATTTTAATCAAAACTAACCAAAATAAAAACTATTCACATATACATTTGTAAATGTCTTGTATCTTTCTTACAAATAGTTCGCTCACCTAATACTATTTTTAAAGTTGATGTATTTGTTAATAGTATGTTGAATTTTTAATTTTTCTGAGTTTGGTTCTAAGAGCCATGACATATGCATCTGCACTTAGATAGTTTTCACAAAAGAGTATATTGAAAAGATCAATAATAATACATATGGTAACAAATCATCATGTTTTTTAATAATAATAGTTTAGAACTTATCTCAAATTTTTATTTTTTCCACATCTTTATAAGACATATATAACCTTCAATAAAATTCTAGGGATAAAAGTAAATATCTTATAATTTTCCACTTTCATTTTATGTTATTTTATGTATTATAGTGAGTAAATTATCCTAACACTCAATTTAATATGTTTGGTAAACAAGGAAATCTCAATAATGAAAATTGTTAAACTAAGTCTAATTATCCTTTATATTAGTCAAGTATGATTTGATCTCATAGGTCCCTTTCAAACCTAGACTGGGCTAATGCCAAATTATCTATTTTATTGATTTAAATTTTAAATTTTTCACTTTCAAAGAAAAAAATTACATAATTCAAACTATTAGAAATATAAAATAGATTGAACAACCAAAAGAACCTTTTAAGAAAAAATCAAGTTACATAATTAAGGAAAACTAGAACTTCAGGAGATTATCCAATGTTAGGATGACAAAATTGCATTAAGATATTCCAAGATAAAACATACAAGCTAGATAGTGAGTCTATATATAACTAAGGAGAGGATGGAGATGACAAATCAACCAATGGTAATTGACCATAAATAAACACCAATATTAAATATAGTGATGAAAAAAGTAAATACTCCATTGTTAAAGAGTGGAAACACCTCATCACTTTATCTCCTAGTTATTAAATAATAAAATCACTTGATTATCCCAAGCACACTTGATAAAAGTGTAGGAAAATATTATAACTAAAGTAAATAAACTATCCCTATAAGAATTTATAAAAACCTACACCAATTGCCCCCTTAAGCACAACTTAGAAGGATGTAAAATATGATGGGTCCCAACAAATGAGGTCATGTTAGCTACCCATGTACATATCAAATTCACCCCAAGGAAGAAGAAGCACCACCATAAATAAAAATCCCCCTAGAATAGAGAGAGAAAAATATGAGGACTTAGTAGCCCCCCAAAGAAATCCAATGGTAGATGCTAAAAAATGGATACATAAGATAGTCCACGATCATTGAACAACATTCCTCCCCTTAGAAGGAAAAAAAACCAAATGTGTATGCATGTGATCTCCCAAGTCCTGAAAGGAATATATAGGAAGAAAGTGCAAAATGTATGAAGTTTTGAGATTGAATCTCAAGTGTCCCTATTTTGATGTTGAAGGTTGTCACAATAAAATCAAGCTTTCTAGGAAACACTGCTGAAATTGATAAATAATAATATCCTAGAGATTGATGTAGAAGACAAGCCAAAGACCCAAATATCTCCTCTTAATATGTCTCCTCCAAATTTTTATTCAAACTATCCACACTCATTTCAAATTGTGATGAATAATCATGAACAAGAGGGTTAGAGTGTTCCTTCACAACAAATAAAGAGGAATCAACTTCATCAAAGAGAAGATGAATGTAATCAATAGTGTCTCCCAAATATGGAATATGTGGCTCCATAAACAATTCTAAAATACCTGTCCAGAGATCATCCCACAAAGTTGAATCAAGAAGACTATGGATGTCCTATTGTAACAAGTTAGTGGAAACTTTCAAATAAGCAACACTAAGCTATGTAGTAGCCATAGACAAAAAGGGCCAAATAGTTACCCTCAAAGAGAAGATGTGTGTTTTCAATAGTGTCATCAAGATCCAAAATGAGAGACTCTGTAACCAACCAATAGATGTTTGTAGAGATTGGTCCCAATGGATTGAATCCAAATGAAATAGATGATCCTATTGCAAAGAATCACTTTAGGCTCTCAAAGAAGCGTCTCTGAACTTTAAAGTTGCAATAGGTGATATTAATGGGGAATCATTGAACTAATTATCCATATGGTGGTTCCCAAATTAGCAGATGCAATGAGTCCTATAGAATAGTCACTTTGAAATATTCAGTCTAAAAGATGGATTTGGCCAACGAACAAGATTCAGTCAAAGAGACTGAAATCTTCCACACTTAAAGATCTATTAAACCAAGGTGGGTCTTCCCAATAGTATATTTATAGATAATTGTGTGCCAAATTATCAAATACATTGTAAAAAAATGTTTCTCCTCCAATTGTTCAAAAGACACAGTACCCTAAAGATTTGGATGACCTTCATGGTAGTGTAAATATTAAACATGAGATATGTATAACATTAAGTTCCACATACAAAAAAACTGAAATTGATATTTGATTTGATTTAAATTTTTGTTTTACTACTACATTAATCAATGGAAAGAAAAGAGAATAACACACTTAGACCAGTGCTTCATCCATTGGAACATAGTCAACTTCAATACCTATATAACCTGATAACAATTTAGTACACAACATCATCTGAGCTTTGAAGATATTATATTACAGTATTTCAACATAACATTTGAACCATCACTTCTTATCAGAATCCTAACACTTAATTCACATGAATCTACAGCTTCATTCAAGCACATATATTAATTCCTTGAATTAATGGGAAAGAAATTATCCACACACCCATTAAAAAACAATGGAGATGAACAAGACACTCATTGATTGTATTTATTCATAACTCATAAAACAAGCACATAGGAGATAAAATGATTCAGAATCTTCACCATTCTATATTATTATGCTAGTATTGCTATTAGAAATACATACATATTGACAAACTCCAACCTAAAACAAAAATCTAAACTATTCTATGTTACAATATTCACCTTGAATAATTCTAGAATAGCTAACTCCATACAATGAATCATAAATTTTCACTTAAGGAGAAAGAAACCCTAAATGCACATCAAAAGAAGAAACCTGACAAACTCAAGATCGTTGATGAATAATTTCCCACCACCTAAAGAGAAAGCCCTAATCTGTACTCTGATTCACACCTCTTGCACTTTCTCCTCCTGGAACATAAAAATATTCCCTTCCCTAAAGAGTCATCATTCTTCCTTATTTTGTAGTTGTAAAATATCTTTGCTTGCCAAAGATTTTACCTCCACTTTCATTTTCACCCTGCTAGGTGAAATCACTACTCTCCATGAAAAAAATTCTCCCAACAAATTTTTTTTTCCCATGAAAGTATTTCTATTTCACTCTTTTTATTTTGGCTACATTTTTCACCTTTACTCCCCAAAAAATAAAGTTATTTATCTTTATATTGGAGGCTTTAATATAAAATTCACTTGTGCCCCATTCACCTTCACTTTTGTTTTAAAATATTTACCTCTATAAAAAATATGAAGGCTACAATTATGACATTAATGGGAAAAACAATTTTACTCAAATCCCTCCTTTCACCTTTACTTTGCGCATTTAAAATTTCTCATTTAAATAATGAAAACATCAAATTTTTATCAAGAAACATTTATTTATCACCCCCACACATTTAAAATTTCCCTCAAATATATTTTTAAGAAAGTGCAGGCCCAACACAAGCTTACCCTCCAATTCCCGCACACCTGTTCCATTTTCACATGACAACAAAATCTCATTCAAGTTGGCAGGGAGATTTCAAACTATAAAATGAAGTATTTTAAAAACTTAAAATATTTTCTTTAGAGAAACCAATCCCTATGTTCCCATTTTGCTTGATGACTATAGTAAAATATTTCTTGGGCTCGTGGGAAATATAAAATTAAAACTTTAAAATGGATCTCTATAAGTATCATATGTGCTTCCTTGTGTCTCTTTTCCAATGTTTTCCCTAGCTCTTGTGGGCTAGCAGGCTACATGCAGATGCACCCACACTAGCTCTTCTCTATTTTCCATTGACTCCAATCCTCCTTTGTTTACTGCAACTTCTCACATTCCTCAATTTTTCTTGCATATGCATTCAGTCGTTGCTTGTTTGAGGTTTTTAGCAACACATCCATGTGTTTAAAGTTGGAGACCTCTACAATTTAAATGATCTTTCCTCACATGAAAATTATGCTAAAATAAAATGAAAAAGGAAAATCAAAACAACAACAGGAAATGAGTTTTTTGTGCTTTTGTGAAAGCCGTGAAAGTCGTATTTGAGCCAATCAGAAGCAAGAATTAAACTTTCTTGTCCTCCAAAACATTTGAAGATGCATTTTATGTTTTCCCTAAATGCCCCTTTTTATTTGCACAATATTTAAAAATATTCAAAATATTTTAAATATGAACATTTGAAACATTATAAAAATTGTGACTTCTAATTATGCCTACAGTCCATTTAGAGAAAATTCACTATGAGAAAGCCAAGATACCTAGAGCGGAAAAAATTTACGTAGGGGCATCATCAATTGTTTAAAGAAAACCCATTTCCTCAAATATTTCTAGCCCTTAAAATTCAAGTACCTTGTTTGTAAACTAGGCCTAGGGACATGTTCACCACACTTGAAATACATTAAAATAATGTATCAAGTGACCTCCATTTTTGATAAATATGTAGTTGTAGAAATTTCAAACCAAAACAAGAAATGGATTGTCCTTAGATTTGAAAAATTTGAAACCTTTTGAAACACCAATTTTGGCCATGTGCCAATCAGAAAGAAATTAAAAAACCCATTGAAACTTATCCTATAGGCACGAAATAGGTGTGTAGGAATTTGAACCAAGAATGTAGTGCAACAAATGGATTGAAAAAAGGGATCCTGAGGTGAAATATATTAATCGACAAAGTTGCTCACTTAGGCATCTCTACAACTGCACCTATTCAGAACCCATCAGAGCTCACTGAGTTACCACTTCAAATAATAACAAATAACCTCTTGGGAAGCCATCACTAGAAACACAAGCTCATTTGAGTACACTGAGTATGTGTGTAAGAGAGATTTCCTTGAATCATCATTCTTCAAAAATTATTGAGGGTCAAACTTGACCTCCTTGATACATTCTGAAAATGCAAATGCAAAATCTAAACAAACTGCATTTCCTTTTTTCCTTGAAAAAATAGTAAATAAAATAATGAGGCTTTGACATCAAACCAAGAAGTATATTAATGTAGGGAGAATGGAGAGAAACAATCTGTTTTATATGACGATCATCCATTTGCAAAAGATCAACTCAAATAGGAGGCCACTTCGTAGGACAAAGAGTTTGCAAATAACAAAACAACCTTAGAACCCTCCAACTTCAATCTTTAGAAACCTATCAAAACACAGATCATGGGAAGTTGAAAACTAACATGCATGTTCACATATGTCAAGTAAATGTTTCCACCAAGGGGTTTGGCCTAAAAATTAACTGGCTCTAAAATGTGACCCTCCAAAGTAGGTCACTTAGGTAGATTTCTTTAGGGTACTTCTAAGTGTACAAAGGTAAAAATTTCAATATGGGAACTTCAAATTTGTAAAATTTGAAGGTTCAATTACTGGCTCCAACTAGGGTTGTATTCCCCTTTTGCGCATCAAATGAATTTAGATCCTTTGGAGAATTAGACCAGGGGCCTACTTCATTGGGTGACGGAGTCAAAAAGTCATTTTTGCTCCCTACTCCTCTAGTTTGACAATTCAAACCATGTCTAATGGCCCAAGGCCACCAAGAACTATATGTATCTTCTTACCTCTGTCATAGACAAATTTCTCGTCACAGGGTATGTGCAGGATCATGATGGGCCAAAAAGTGGCAATATGATGGGTATGTGGCTGACGACTATTTTTTTACCCAAAAATGATGAAACAAAAAGGTTTTTAAAGTAGATTCTCAAATTTCCATTGATATAAATCATGCTTTACTTTGAATTTAACAAGTAATTATTATTCATTTTCTATTCAAATTATGACTAAAGTCCTGATTGATAGGCTGATTGAAAAACATCTATAGCTTTCAAATAGTATCACATTTTTTGAATCCAAAACATGCATCACATTCTATGCTTCTCATACTATAGGATTAAAACAAGAAAAAAAAAATCATGAAGTTTTGACCAAGTTAAGGTGGTCAAACATACAAGTTTTTATATTTTTTAAAAATTTGTAATAAAAAATCATAATTAATTGTTTACTTGGAAAAAATTACAAAAAAATATGCATCACATCGGGCATGAGTCCTCTACTTATATCTAAAATAAATTATAAAAAATATTATCATTTTATTGTGGTTAAGGTGACAGATACCCTACTTTTTTTCCCTCAAATTTAAATACCAGCATTGAAATTTCAAATTTTCACCAAATAGTTTTTTTTAAAATAAACCTAGTAGTTTAGAAACTACATTCAATTTGCTATAAATTCTATTCTTACATATTTTTGAAATAATATAGATAACTTCTTCAAATTTTTACGTCAAGTTGCCTAACTCTGATTATTCTGAATTTTTTGCTACTTAAGGGCCTATATTTTCCATGACGATCCTGCACATACCCCACATTTCAGTGTTTCACTAAAACCAATCTAAAAACATCATTGCAACCCACCTAATTAAACATGCTAGCATCTCCCAATAGCCCATCATATACAACATTATCAACAAATTTACAATAACCATGCATCTGAAAATTAGGCATACTCTTAAAATAATGATCACATTTCAAAAAATTATCATATTTATCACTTAAATCATTGTCAGGATGAAAAAAGCTTCTTCGATCTTTTGAATGTTGCCACACTTAGTGAAAACTTCATCCAGCTGAAAAAAGTAGCAATCATATTCTACCACATGGCTGGTACTATTAAGATGGATCTGATTATTAGTTTGCATGTCAAAGGTGAAAAAAACATAAGAAAAAATCAAAAGATTATGCACATCATGTGAGCTATCTCCAATTGTTTGTAAAGAGATACAATCATATTGTTGGTTCCTTTTTACAATGTAACCAGGTTTGTCTTCTAATCTACCTATGGAATAGCCAATTCCAATCAAAGGTAGCTTGAAGGACCTAGACCAACTAACGAGGACTTTAAAAAGCCTCCTACACTTTGGGCTCTGCAAGACTCGGGAGGGTGGTCCCTTAATGTGTTTACAACCTCTACACCATTACTATAAACCACATCAAAAATAGTAGATAATCTCACTTAATAGCTCAACATGATAGGATAATATCAACTAGAATTGATTGTTCCTAGACAATATCAACTATTTGAAGCATAAGATAACTAAACACAATCCAATGTATAAGATAGTCATTGATTTGCAATTTGCAGCAAGCTCTAGGCAAAGAAAAACAAATACTGAACTACACTAATAAGTACAACTTAGATTAGTGCCACATATCCATTGCAGAAGTCAAACTCATAAGCATCTAGAGGTTTATAATAGATTTAATACATGACATATAAGATCCCTGACAATATTGCATTACAATTTCATCAGTATGCATTATAACCCAATACTACTTATCAAATCCTTATACAGAACATATCCGGCTATAATCCCATTCAAGCATTTTAATTAATTCCTTGAATTAAAGCTAAAATAGAATCGTACACACCACAACAACGAGATGGATAAAACAACCCTTAGTTATTTCATTTAAAGTTTAGATATGCATGTACAATGGAGAGACATGAGCTTGAACTTATCATTTCAACTCAAATGCTAGTACTGTCATACAACATTAAATCCCCATGAATTCAAAACCTATTACAGAATGACTCAAAACCTAAATTGCATTTCTCTAAAACCATCGAACTTTACAATTTTCTTTGCAACTTCAGCTAGACTCGACAAAAATTATCTAACTTGCTAACCCCTACTTTTGGCCTTGAAATCCTTCTTATAGAGAATGAAGGATCAAACAAGCATAGAGCTAGAAAGTATACATGTCACCAGTGAATTGGAGTACCTCGTGATATTCCAAAAAATTTTACAACAACCATCACCCTGGAGAATATTCTTGTTCATCATGTCAGCTGGGGAAAGCTGATTCAATAACAAAAGCCACAAGAAACTTGTGCCGAGAATGCCATCAACACAAAACTAGAACCATTGTAACCGCAACATCTGATTTTCCACCTGTTAGTAGTCCACTCTTTTTACTCTTCCTCAGTCAAATATTTAGTTACCTATTTTTGGTATTCTTCATCAGTTGGCCAGTCAAAATTAATTACCTCATCCATGTTGGCATTATAAGGTGTGTACTTTATGCTACTTGATTTGCATCCCTCTCAAAAGATTTCAAAAATGAGCTGGTGCCAATAATCTTATACAACTCACCAACAAATCATAATCTGAGTCATCACAAATTAGTTTAATCTGATCATTGATGACCTCACTTGCTTGATCCTACCATTTTTGGAGTGACCTAATTTTCCCCTACTCATCAATTATATCAGGTAGCAATGTGTTACCCGAATCATTCAAATTCTTCACCAACTCCCTCATCTTCCCACTCAAATCATCTGGTAAGGTCTGAAAACCCTGCAATGACTTAACTAATACTTGAGTAGGCTTTAATGATTGGGGCCTATTATTTGTGTCAAACCTTGAGGCCTTATACATGATATTCAAATCACTGGCCCTAGGAATCCAATTTTCAATCAATGGTATCCCTACCTCCTGATCCCTATCAATATTCTTTATTGCTTCTAACAACAAAGAATATAAAGAATGTATAGATAGAAATTTACTATCAACCCTTTCATTTAAATGCCTCAAAACAATAGTAACAATCTCCTTTTGCTTTAAAAAATATCCCTCCTCACTTACCTTTAATGATGCCTGCAATTCATCAATTCTTTGTAAGATCTACTTCTTTGTAGGATCAATAGAGCACTTTGTTTCTTCTTCAATTTCCTCTAAAGAAGGGGTGAGGGTAGGATTCTGACTAGGAGACCCTGGTGTGGAAACAATTGGAGAAGTAGGATGCATTGACCCTATCGTGGAAGGTAATGTACTGGTTCCTAGAGCACTTGATGCCCCCCCAATATATTTATACCTAAACCTTTCCACCTCAGTCTGCAACTCAACATTCTTCTATTCCATCTTATTGTATTCCTTAATCAAGAGACTATACTTCTCCATTAGGCTTTTGTTTTCATCCTCCACCCTTTCAACAATTTTTTGGGCCAATTTGGCCACATTCATAATCAAATTAGTAGCCTCGGTGGTTGAGGTCTCTGAAGCTCTCTTTATTATTCATCCTCCTCTGAAATTTGGATTAATATCAGAAATATTTGGTTTTCTCCCTTGTGGGGCCAATGCCAAAATTTCCAAGGTTTCATACTCTTCACTGAAAGTAGAGTCTTGAAGTGCTTCCTTGACTTCTTCTTCACTAGAGTCTTGCAAGGGATGCTTGGACTTTAGAATAGCATTAAATGCTACAACATCTACAATATCCCATTCAGGCAGAATCAATACACTAGCCTGAATCACAAGTTTTTTTCCTTCTTTAGGAGTGATATTCTTGAATTTTTCCATCAATTTAGCTTTAACCTCCTCATCATTCTCCTGGTCTGACCTGTCAAGTCTTAGTTCTCTTCTCCTTTTAAATTTATCTTGATATTCTTGAAATTTCATCCTCCATACCAATTGCAAGAATACAAGAGTTTTTACAAATGTATTGTCATCTAGAAAATCCTTGCATGCTTCCATTCTTGCATCTTGTACACATTTTCCTTTCATATCTAAATCAGATAAAACCAATTCAGCTGGCCTAGGAGGGGAAGGCATACCAACTTGCATGTCTTGATCAGTCACAATGATTTCATCCATCAGATCCTTCTGTGGTTGATCAATTCTTTTCCTCTTAGGCCTTGGCTCAGATGGTGGTGATAAGGGATTGCCTTCTAGTGATGATTCTAATTCAATAATTTTTATTTCCCTAAGCACTTTGAATTTTAGACTTGGTTGTGGAGGCACCTTCATTATTTGCTTTCCTTTTCTGTCCACTTCTTCCTGATCACTGCTGCTATCCTTTTTCCTTCTATAAATGGGCCACCTTTCTGTAAGCTGATATGTTGGCCTTGTTTTAATTAGTTTGGCACCTTGTTCTTATACACTCAGACTCATCTCTAAGCTTATCTTTTTAGTCCTCAAAGTGCCCATAATCTCCTTGAAGTTCTCCAGTAGAAAATCAATTTTCTTATTTTATGGACTAAACTCCAATAATGGATATACTTAGGATCTATTTTGTGGACAATATCTAATAGTTTATCATAAGCTATCCATTTCTCCTTGTCCAACTCCTACTTATTTAAGTCGAACTCATTTCTAATCAGGTCCTCAAGGAAGTTGAACTCATGTACAAACTTGCCAGTTTTTATTCTTTCTCTATAAAGAGAAAAGAAACCCTCAAGATCATGTTGCTACTTTGGACCACACCTCAAATGGTAATCATCAGAGAATTTATCAAAATGTGCCCAACCTCCTTTCGAGAAATAAAAATTAGACACTATTGTATAACTAAGGAAAAATGTTCCCTTTCCCCTCCCAGTGAGGTTGTCCCCATGGACACAACCTATTTTCCACATAACTTCTGCAAACCCCAATCTTGGTGACACATTGTATGGAAGTACATGAGGGGCTCCCTAGAAACTATATACTCTCAAAACAGTGTTGACTGGGTATGGGATAATGTCACCCCAGTTCTGGCAGACTTTTAATTCTGGCTTCCTCCCCTTTGGCCTAAGGAAATCATGTAATTCCTTAGGGATCTTAGGTATCTTCACCATCAATCTAGCCCTCAATCTGGAAGCAAAGAAATTATCAAATTGCACATAACTAGTGCTTTCCTTATTACAAGATAAATTTGTAGCTCATATCTATATTGGAAATCTTTCTCCATCAACTGATTGCCTTAATTTCATCCTCAGAGAAAAAGTCAGTGTTCTTGAACAAGAACATATGCATCAACATAGAATACCAAAAGAATTGAGTGCTAGTATCATTTTTCTACAACTTTAACAACCCTTCATGTATCCTCTCAGCTAAGAAAGTGGAAAAGTCATAGGTCACAGAGAAGTTAGGGTCTTGTATTTGGACCCCCATGAACATATAAGCAATGGGCATCACTGCATGAGGACTAAAACCCAAAATCTGATATAACGAATAGAAAGTAGCCAGGAAATGATTTTCAAAATAATTTAATCTAAAAGGTTCTTGGTCATTGGGGCTGATATGAAATCTTGAACCTCCTACCCTAGCCAAATGAGGTGGAAGCAACTTAGCTCTAAAAAGAGACTTCAATTTTGCATATTCTTGCTTCATCTCCTCAAGATTGATAGGAACCAAGTCTTCACTCAGTTGACTCAGGTGAAAAATATGTTGGACCTCTTCTCTATTAATTCTCAGTAGAACACCTCCATCATTATCTCTAATTACCCATGTGACAAGGTCATATCTTGCAGCCACTGCCTTGAACAGGTCTACATCAGGGAAAAATTTTGGTACCACCAGATTCCCCATATCATACATCCATCTATTTGAAAAGGGGTGAGGAAAATTCCTCTTTCCATACAATAATCTAAACATTTCCAAACCTATGAGAGGAACCCTAGCATCAAAAATGTTGGAGCAATTATACACTAACCCTTCCCCCATGATTTTCCCTCACATCAAAACCAATCCCTTCCTTCTATCATTCGTTGACAAGGGAAACTAATCCAACAAATCATCGTATAGGTTTCTTTGAACATATTCAATCTAGCCAGAATGTTGCTTTGGCGGTGCCATTTCAGACAAACTAGGGCTTATTTACAACATTATAATTCAAATAGCTAGGACTTGACCAGAGATGAAAAATTATAGTATAAAACACTGCAATTGATCACTACTATAATTAAACTATAGCCCTAGCACATTCATCAACAAGCTCACAACAAATATTTTCCCAAATTCAAGTGCAGAATGACTAGGAGGCACATAAAATAAACTCACAGCTTTGTTCGCAGAAATCCTAAATTTTGGCTGCAGAGACTCACAATTCCACCTTTGGCTCTGAGACTACTCCGCAAAATACTTGAATGCTTTGTGATACAAATAAAGTAGGAGAATTGATTTTACGTCGATCAAATTGTGCAAGAAAGTGTCTCATCTACCATTAAAGCTCACTCGCAGGATACACAAATGACTCCAACCATATTTGATGCAAATTTAAATATTAGTCGTTGATCCTTCAATTTGATCAAATCATCTAACAACTACCTTCAAAACAGGCTAACGTAATCTCCAACATGGTAGTAAAGGGCCCACCATACTATACACCGTGAAAGAAATCCATGTGGCGGTTGCCCGCAACATCACAATCAGTAAAGATCCTACAACCTTAGATCGCATGATGGTGGGCAACCATAGATCTTGAACAATGGTGATCCTGTTCCTTCAAAACATTAGTCAGAATTATCATTATCTATCAAGCACCTTTTCTGCTAAGATCATAACATCTTCGTTGATTTGAAGCACGTGCATCTCACAAGCATTTTAGTAACCCGCAACATAACATATTAAAACTGGGTTAAAGGATTTCATTGTTTCTTTGGCTCCACCAGATGAGACACGTGGAAGTTGCCCGCAATATCACGATTAGTAAAAACCTTGCAATTCTGGATCACGCGATGGTGGGAAATCATTGATATCTGATGAATATTAATCAATGACACACAAACTGATCTCATTCGGCCATGCGAAAAGGACACGTGGCGCCCACCCGCGATATTGCAATCAACCAAAGCACTGTGGTGGAGTCATCCTAGGATGGCAGGGAATGGCTAAGATCAAATAGTAGTTGATCAACGGTCACATAGATTTCACCCTTCAGAAAGGGCACGCGGCACCCGCCCATGATATCGTAATCAATAAAGGCATTGCACTTCTCAATCACGTGATGGCGGGCAACTGTTGATATCGGTAGGCAATTTGATCAATGATAGCACGAATACATTCCCTTCTACAAAATAAAACATTCATTAAAAGGACAAGGGGACATCACTAGGTGGATGGAAAACAACAACATAAGTTGTTTTAAAAATGATGAAGCATAGGGTCATCCAAAACTTAGGGAAAATAAAACCTGTCAAGGAAATAAAAATTAAAATTAAAAGGATGAAGCCTAGACAGAACAATGCGGCATAAGTTGTTTTAAAATCCTTTCAAAAGTAACAAAAAAATAGATCCCACCCTATGCATAAAGTAAACATAAGGGTTTTACATGAGGACAAAGCTAAAACCCCAACCCTTAAAAATTTTCCAACACCATGAAAGACCAGCGCGAGATAAGGCAGGGCGTGAGTGACAAACAAGGAGTGAAAATTTGAAGCTCTATCTATGGCTCCAGATGGGGACATTCATTCCACTGGAATGAAGCAAGAATTCAGAATCTCAGGTAGAGTAGACCTAGAGGCAGAGACAACCAAAACGAGATTGTTCAGACAAAATAACCCAAACTTTGTAGAAAATATATACTAAATATACAAACCTAAACTATTGTTCATGGAAAAGATTACTTCAAGTGAAGTATAACTTGAAGAACTATACATGAACTTCCATTTCAAGAATATCCCTTGTCATATCTTGCATCAAATTTCCCATCTTTCCCTTGATCTTCCAGTCTGGCATTCCACATTAAAACCAAATCTCCATCTTTGAAACTCCTTGTAGTTGCCTTCTTGTCATACAAATTCTTTACTTGCAACTGCAACTTCATTATCATACATCTGGACAAACTTATACATTTCCATTAAGTTATTTTGGGGCAACCTAGCATTTATCCCATAAACCAAGTCAAATGGGGCACAACCTATTGCCTTCTTCACAATTACCCTATCTTCCTAGACCACTAATCTCAACTTAGAATCTCAAGCCCTCTTATTCTAATCCAGGATTCTTTTAATAATCTTCATCAAGCTTTTATTGCTTGATTCCACTTGTCCATTTCCCTGTGGGTGGTATGGTGATGACTAAGAAATTTGGATACCATGCTTCTCACAAAATTCTATGTATTCCTTAGATCTAAAACACATTGTATTGTCTGACACAATCCTTTCTAGACATCCAAATCTAGTCAATATGTTGCTCATCAAGAGGTAAATTACCACTTTACTAGTGGCTTTCTTTGTTGGAATCGCTTCCACCCACTTGGTGAAATAATCAGTGGCCACCAATATCCATGAGACACCTCCACTAGGTTTACATGCTATCTCTCGTACAAAATCAATAACCCACTGTTGGAATGGAACTTGTACTATAACTAGTTTTAGAGGCAAGTTACTAGAAAATTTGAACTTACCAGAGAAACGTTGACAAGCATCACATGTCTTCACTAGTTGGTGTGCATCCTTGAAAATTTTAGGCCGCCAAATCCAACCCTCATTATCTTATGTGTAGTTGTTTTAGCCATATAATTCCCTCCACAAACTCCACCATGCATCTCACTCAAAATTTCTTTTTCTTGATCTTGGTCAACACACTTCAACATGACACCTTCTCCATTTCTCCACCAGAGCTTTCCATCTACGATAACATACTTGATAGCATGTAACTTCAATGTTCTTTGTTTGTGTAATTAATATTTAATTACACTTTATATAAGTTTACTTAGGCATATTTAATTCCTAAGTTATAGGTTTTATCCTTATCTTGTTGAGCTATCTTGTTGCTCAAGATAAGATTAGGTTTATCCATCTTTGCTTTTATAAAGAAAATTATCTCTTGTAATTATTTGGTACTTCGAATATATCAATTTGCACATTTTTTGCAAATTTCTGCCTTTTCATTTTTCTCTTATGTGGAAGGTGATTTTTCTAGTTTGCAATTAGATCTTGGTTTCTAAGTATCAGAGCCTTGATTTGCAGCCCCTTCTCATATTTTTGAGAAAATCATTGCATAGTTCATTCAGGATTCCTCAAAGGTTTCATGTTTTGAGTTTATTTCTGGAGCATTTTGGATCAGATCGGGCATCTCCATTAGATTTAGAGTGCTGAAAAAAGTCATGATTGGATTTTATTTCATCAAAATTTTATCAAAGGTTTGATGCAAGTCATTTTTATTGGAGCCATTTTTCTTTTTTGCTTCAGAAATCCAGCTTCCACTCAGTTGTAGGGAAAACGATTTATGGGTTTTGTAGCCAGGGTTGAAATTTCAATTGGATATCTTTTAGATTTTGCATGTCTTGCATAGATCTAGAGAAAATTCTTGTACAAAAAGTAGCGCCTGTCATTTTTTCTACTAGCTAAAGGTTGAATATTTTTTATTTTTTTTAATCTTTTGCTTACTAGATCAAAAAATGATTTCTAGGTTTTGTTCTTAGCATCAAAGCAAAATAAAATTAGAAGTAAACTTTTTTTGCTCAAAAACCCGTTTCCTGTAAGCTAAATTCTTTTTTTTTGAAAAAATCATGACTTTTGGCCATGATGTCTATTTTTGGCAAACGAGATATCGACAGAAAGCTAGTTTTGAGCACTTCACATTGGTGTTGGCCATTTTTCAGATTCAGTCCTCTACACAAATTGGAGGTAAATTTTAATCATGGAGGTAGATGTGAACATTGGTTTGTGCATGCCCTATATTTTGTTTTCATGCACTATGTTTGCATTTTCTCTTTAATTTATGCATGTTTTGCATTCTCTCATTTTACAATCATTGTGTTATTGTAATAAATGAACTGAGATAAAGTTCCATCAAGGGGGTTTCTTGCATAATAAATCTAATTAGAGTGTGCATGGACTTTGATCTCCATATTGGTGAAAACTTGCATGAGTTTGTTTGGTTTTCTGTTGTTTCCCTTAAATTCTTTCTTGCTTAGCTAGACACATTGTTGGTTTGCTTTGGTTCACACTTCACATTGGAAGTTTATGGTTCTTGATCTGCATTGGTTCAGATCCTTCTCATTTGAGGGCCATGTTTTTATGGTTAATATTCTAGAATCTTGATGGTACTCACCTTATGGGAAGTTTTAGTTTCAGTTTGGAATTGGCTTCGAGAGACACAACTTCTAGATTTTTTCATCATGGGATTCATTCATCTTTTCATCTACTATTGCTTATAGATTCCAGGGTTGATCTAGTATGTGAGTTTCCAGTGTTCCTTGGCATCAGGTCTGCTATTGCATTTGTGATTCCATTTTTGGTTTCAGTTGTATACAAAATTATCTTTCCTTGCTTGCCAGATTTGGGGTTCTAGTGTTGCTTCATTAGAGTTCTTCCAGTGATTCCTTGCAGAAATTCATCTCATTAAGGGGGGGTTTTTCCCAATGGGTTTTCTCTTTCTTTGCATTTGTAAATGAGTACCTGATCAGGCCTTATTTTTGGGACTCGTCTTTGCATAATAATTTGCTTCTCCCTAAGTTGCACTTATGGGGGGGTGTTGGTGTAATTAATATTAAATTACACTTTGCATAAGTTTATTTAGGCATATATAATTCCTAAGTTATAGGTTTTATCCTTATCTTCTTGAGCTATCTTGTTTCTCAAGATAAGATTAGGTTTATGCATCTTTTCTTTTATAAAGAAAATTATCTCTTATAATTATTTGGTACTTTGAATATATCAATTTGCACATCTTTTGTAAATCTCTACTTTTTTGTTTTTCTCTTCTATGGAAGGTGATTTTTCTATTTTGCAATTAGATCTTGGTTTCTAACATTCTTTTCTCATTTTCACTTAAGTTTTCAGGACATTTCATTCTTTGCAAATAATATATCACATCTTTATACCATTCAGAATGCTCCAATTAACATGTGTGTGATCTATTCTCCTCTTCTAGCAAATTTATCTGATTTTCTTCTAGATTACTTTGGGCCACAAGCTTGGCCAATCCTTGTCCTCTCACCAGTTTGGTAATCTGGACCTCATTATTGAATTCCTGAATCCGATTTATCCAATTACACCTTCTTCCTGACACTTCCTATTGTGTGAAAATGTCCTTAACAACAGGACTAGGCACATAGGCAATTACAGTAGCTCCCATCAAATAAGACCTAAAATCCTTCACTACTTTTACTAGTGTATATGCCTGTTTTTCATTTATATCATACTTAAGTTCTATAGCTTGTAAATATTTGCTAAAAAGGGTCGTAGGCTGTTCAAAACTTTTTGTATTCTTTTGCAATAACACAACTGCAATTGTGTGGAATGAAGCAAATGAGAAAATCTATAATGGTTTGGAAAAATTGGGGCTTCTTAAGACATGAGCCTCCTTTATTTCTTTCTTAATGGCTTGGAAAGTCTACATAGACTCATTATCCCTTTCAACTTTGGCTCCTTTCTTGAGCATTTTGGAGATAGGGTAAACTATCTCAACAAAATTTGTCACAAACCTCCTTAAGAAGTTTATTTTTCCAAAGAAAGATTGTATTCCTTTGACATTTCGGGGTTGTGGAACTTTATCAATTGCAATTACCCTCTTTGGATCAATTTTTACTCCATCCTTAGAAACAATATGTCCCAATAACTTCCCCTCTAGTACCCCAAACACAAATTTATTTGGATTCAAAGAAATACCATACTCCAAATCTCTAATGAATATCTTCTTCGGATGCTCACAATGATCCTCTTCCTTTTTAGAATATGCTTTCAAGTCATCTTGGTAGATCACCAAAAAAAAATTAGTGAAATCTGAGAACACCACATCCAGGGCTCTTTGAAAAGTGGCCCCTGCATTTGTTAGACCAAATGACATTCTTACATAAACATATGTTCCCCATGGTGTGATGAAAGCGGTCTTAAACTGCTCAGAATCTTTGACCATAAGCTGGTTATAACCAAAAAAGTAATCCATCATAGACATCAATTCACAACCTATCACCCTTTGCAACATGGCTTCCATATTGGGTAATGGATAATTGTCTTTTAATGAAGACACATTCAAATTTCTGAAATCTACATTTTTCTTTCGTACTGGTACCAAGTTTGACACCCAAGATGAATGTCTGATTGGCTTGATGATTCCTGCATCCCTTAGTTTCATTAAATCTTCTTGCATTTTTGGGCTAGAGTGGGATTAATAGGCCTTTTCTTTTGTCTAAATGGCTTGGCATCATCACGCAAATGAATCTCATTTCGGAAAAGATCCTCCTTGTATGCCTTAAGGTCATCATAGGACCATGCAAACACATTCCTAAACTTCCTTAATAAGTCAATTAGAATCCTTCTCACCTTTGGTGACATTTTCTTTCCAATATACACCTTCTTTGGGGATGCTTTTGTTCCAAGATTTATGTCTTCCAAGTCATCAGGATGGGGAGTAGTGTGATTAGCCTTTGTATTATCTTTATTATCAAACACTCTTTCTAGTACAACTATTCCCCTAGGAATTGTGTTTCTCTTTAACTGAATGACCTCATTTCCAAATATGGTATCCTTACCATCAATATTTTTAACAAAAGCTCCAAAGTCAATTTCCTAATTTTCATACTCTCCCACACAATTCAAAAACCTTAATATGTCATCATCATTATCAAAAACTTGCCAATTTTTTATATTATCAGGGACATATGTCTTGGTTTGCACCTCGACCTTTGAAATTCCAACATAAGTCATATCATCGGGTTTTAATGAAATGTTGGCTAATAGGTCTACCACTTTATTTTGACCTCTCTCCATCCATCCTATGCCAAATGCATCAAATCTCTCCAATTCATCCCAAACAACATTCCTATATTGTTTCAACCTCTTGTTCTTTGATACATACTTGGATCTAACTTGAGAGATCACAAGCTCGAAATCCCCAATTGCCTTGATTTTCTTGATCCCATGTTTTTCAGCCAATATCAACCCTAAGAACAAGGCTTCATACTCTACCACATTATTTGTGCATTCAAATAACAGAGTGAAAGAGAACCTAGATGTCTTTCCACTTGGTGACCGTAACAAGACACCTACACCAGACCCTTCTTTTGAACTTGCACCATCAAAATACATAGTCCACAAATCATTAGACTCTGACAATTGTTTATTTCTCTATTAATCAATGCAGTAGACTTATCACAATTGCTAGAAAATTCCTCAACCCTGAACTCATCTACACCACTGTCAATAAAACATGTCATATTTTCAACTGGGCCATGCTCAATCATATGAGATACCTTTTATTCTCTTTCAATTTTGACATCCTTACCATCAATGGAGAAAGTAGCAAATGACAAATCACATTGCATGTTACCTCCCATTGATGCACTCCATTTTCTTGACAAAAGCATTCCAAAATGAGGTGGGATGTCTGCGAATAATATAGTCATGACTAAATCTTTGTCAGGGTACTGAGTCAATTTATAAGGCAATGATCTGATAGTTCCAATAACTATCACTTCTCTTGCATCCATAGTATAACATTTACCTTGAGTAGTATCTACTGTCAAGCCCATTTCCTTCATTATTTTGACTGGCATAACATTATTTGATGCCCCTGAATCTATCATACAGTTCTTTAAAGTTTTCCCATTTATATCCACACTTCAGAAAAAAGGGGTTATGTTTTTAAGGCACGTGTTAACAGAATTTCCTAAATACAGAGGGGGAATTTGTGACACTATTCCCTCCACTTCCTTTTCTTTCTCTTTATCCTTTGCTTATTTCCCACTTCCTTGCTTGGTCTTATTACCAGCAACATCTATGATCAAGGCTATTGTATTTTCTTTTTGTTCATTTATTCTCATCATTTCTAACAAAGGTATAGTTACTTTAACCTAAGAAAGCACATGAAACATATCTACAAGTGTATATTTAGGTAGATTAGACATCATACCTTCATCATTTTCTTTTCTCTCTTGTTGATTAATTCCTCCTAGCTTCTTTTACTTCTTATCTTCTGCAATAGGTTCAACTACCTTTGTAATCACCTTGGTCTTCACCAGTGATGAAGTCACATCATCTTGAGGCTTTGGGGTTTCATTCTTTTTGGTCCAAACCTTATCATTCTTAACCTCTTTGACATTTACAACATCTTTTTTGTTGTCAACCTTAACACCTTTGTTTTTGTCCTTTTTCTCTTTAATAAACAAGCCAGCAGGTTTACCTTGCTCACCACCCATAGTTCTATTTCTCAATTTAAGTGAACTTCTCATTTGAGCAGCCATTTCTTTAGTCAATCTTGCAATCTATTCTTCTGATGGTCTCCTTAAGGACACTGAATCTTCAGCCTACTCCATATTGCAAGCATTATGATCAAAATCATCTTCCTCATCAGAAAAAGACCTGTTGATGATACATCTCACTTCTCTACCTCTAGTTATCCACATCAGCTTCTTGTATTTCATTATTAGAAGAACATTCTACCTCATCAATGTATGATCTGGCCATACAAACATCTACATCATCCTGCTCATATTTTTATGTATGCTCCTGAGTATCCTCCTCTATTTCCTCAGCAATAAGCAATTGAGAAACACCATAGTAATTTTGATCATGTAGATGTTCACACACTTCACACCATGGTCTATCTAGTACTAGATTCACTGAATGTTTCTACAAGGGGTCTAGCCTATCCTGATCATTTTTAGGCTTCTAGCTAGGCAAGATTGGTTTTCCATCTTTCCAATTTGCATTATAAGGATAAATTTTCAATCTAGGTTGCCTATCATTTCTACTATAGGATTTCCTTTCATTTTCTATACCCTTCTCTTTCTTAGCAATAGTTTGCTTTATGTCTTTGAAAGTATTGTAAACCTTTTCCCACTTTTCATCATCCTTAGACTTTGCAGCCGAAACCTTCTCAGTCTTATTCTTAGGATTCTTTAAAAGTGTAGGTTCTTCTCTCCTACCATACTTCCTAGAAGCTCTTCTATTACTCTCAACATTTATAGCCACCTTAAATGCATCCCTCATACTCTGAGGGTCCTTATCTATGAGATGTGCCATTTTAGCATCAAAAGCATTGAAATATGTAGTTAAACAAACATTTTCATCAAGCCTCAAAACCTGAAACAATTTATACATTGCATTCTAAAATCTTAAATTAAACTCTGTCACAAGCTCATTCAATGACTTCTTGATGTTATTAAATTCATTTAACATAAAACTAGCATTAGTTTAATCACCATACTTCTCCTTGAAACACTTCTCAAACTCATCCCATGAACCAATACTAGCCTTAGGTAGACCTCTATACCAATCCCTTGCATCTTCTACTAGAGATTATACAAAAAAATTCATTACATCTTCATGTTCTACCTCATAATCATTTAGCATATCCATAAAATATTTCAAGTGTTCCTCTACTGTTACTACATTATTGCTAGCAAAATTATTCATCTTTTCTCTCAAGTCAACAGGGATGGGATTTGGATAACTAGGGATACCATCAAAGAATAATGGCATTTACCTTTCCAACTGTATAGGTCATCATTGAAATAATCCTTCATTTATTTGAGGATCAACACCAAACCCTAAATCTTGTACTCTAGAACCATCCTGGTTTGGATTTATAGACCTATTTGCATGATTTTTTAGGCTAGAATTATTTATGATGGGGTCTGGATTAGTTTTAGGACCACCCTTTAAAACATCTTGGTGATTTGATGAGGTTGCAGCTTTTGTAGCCTCATCCATGTTTGACATCTTTAGGAAACTTATTTTCCTCTTCATTTATGCATTCACAACCTCAATTTTTGTTCTCTCCAACTCTTCTACTAGAGCCTCACTCTCCTTCCTAGCCTTTTCTAAGGAAGATTTTGTTTGAAATGACACATGTGGCTGGAGATCTTGTTGAGTGGGATGGGGAATTACCTTCTCTTTTATTTTAATCCCCTCAACCTTTTGTTTTCCCTTATCCATGATAGGCTTAGGGTTGGTATTACTTGGTTGAGACTTATCATGATTTGAGGGTTTTCGGTTGGTAGGTTTGGGTTTTCCCTTATCCTCATTGGGAGCTCCAGGGTTTTCTTTAGCCACAAGTTTTTCGTCCTTATTAGCAATCTTTTGTACAACCAGACCCTCAGTACTTAGTTTAGGTTTTTCTTGGTTTAGGAGCTTCATTGTTTCCAACTGTCTCATCAACCTATCCCTTTCAATCACAACATCCCTCAACTCTGCTTCTCTTTCTTTTTCCTTTTTCTTCCTTAGCTCAACTTGCTTTTGGATTTCCCACCTCAAAGAATTAATGTCTCCAAAAACATCATCAAGGTCAGGCAAAGTCACCTCAGAAGCTGATATATCATCTAGGTCTACTAGATTGACCTCTTCCAACACATGTTTAGACAATAAAGGATTTGCATCATTTTCAGCAAGAGGAGGAGGCACATCATCGGTGCATTCTCTATGATGGCTTCAAATTCTACTCCTACCTCTTTTGTTTTTATCATATTTGATACTAATAAGCCCTTTATTCTGACATGTCACATCTTCTTGAGATAGTATATCAAATAATGAATCAAAAAATCCACCACTGTCTGACTTAGAATTTCTAGACACCTTTTCTAGATTCTTAGGGATAGGGTGTAAAAGCCTACTTGTACCTTGGTGTATAGAGTCCTGTGACATGGGAGCAACATTACTAGATTCTAGTCTTTTCTTTATCTAGTCCTTCATTTTGGGAAGTTCACCTTCCAATTTTTGTTCTAGATGATTCTTCATGAATGACCTGGTGTTCTACATTCTTCGTACTTGTCCAAAAGTTCTTTCCACATACAATAAACCTTTCACAATAAAATGAACACTGGTGTAGAGACTTTAGAGTCGCCACCCAATTCTCTTGGGAATACCAAATAACTAAATACATGTGGTAGAATATAAAAACCTTTGGAACCTCATACTGATAACACACAAAAGTGCCTTACAACATAACTCTTTACGCTTATGAAAATAGAAGAAGTGGATAAACCTATCACAGAATTATAGGCTCAACCTTCAAATCACAAAAACACTATGATAACTCTATGCAAAATGGACAACCAACACACTGACAAGAAATATTAAAATTAGCTCCCCAGTAGAGTGGCCATTTTGTTGGTTCTTTTTTACAATGTAACCAGGTTTGTCTTCTAATCTACCTATGGAATTTCCAATTCCAATCAAAGGCAGCTTGAAGGACCTGGACCAACTGACGAGGACTTTAAAAATCCTCCTACACTTCGGGCTTTGTGAGACCCGAGAGGGTGATCCCTTAATCTGTTTACAACCTCTGCACCATTATTATAAATGACATTAACATTAGTAGATAATCTCACTTAATAGCTCAACACGATAGGATAATATCAACTAGCATTGGTTGTTCGTTGACAATATCAACTATCTAGAGCATGAGATAACTAAACACAATCCATTGTATAAGATAGTCATTGATTTGCAATTTGTAGCAAGCTCTAGGCAAAGACAAACAAATACTACACTACACTAATAAGTACAACTTAGATCAGTGTCATATATCCATTTCAAGAGTCAAATTCATAAGCATCTAGAGGTTTATAACAAATTTAATACATGACATATAAGATCCCTGACAATATTGCATTACAATTTCATTAGTATGCATTCTAACCCAATATTACTTATCAAATCCTTATACAAAACATATCCACTTATAATCCCATTCAAGCATTTTAATTAATTCATTGAATTGTAGTTAAAATAGAATCATACACACCACAAAAATGAGGTGGATAAAACAACCCTTAGTTGTTTCATTCAAAGTTTAGATATGCATGTACAATGGAGAGACATGAGCTTGAATTTATCATTTCAACTCAAATGCTATTATTGTCATACAACATTAAATCCCAATGAATTCAAAACCTATTATAGAATGACTCAAAACCTAAATTGCATTTCTCTAAAACCATCAGACTTCATAATTTTCTCCGAAAATTCACCTAGACTCGACAAAAATTATCTAACTTGCTAACCCCTACTTATGGCCTTGAAATCCTTCTTATAGACAATGAAGGATCAAACAAGCATCGAGCTAGAAAGTATACATGTCACCAGCGAATTGAAGTACCTGGTGATATTCCAAAAATTGTTACAACAACCATCACCCCGGAGAATATTCTTGTTCATCATGTCAGCTAGGGAAATCTGATTGAATAACAAAGCCACAAGAAACCTGCGCCGAGAATGCCATCAACACAAAACTAGAACCGTTGTAACCACAACATCTGATTTTCCACCTATTCATAGTGTACTCTTTTTACTCTTCCTCAGTCAAATATTTGGTTACCCATTTATGGTATTCTTCATCAGTCGGCCAGTCAAAATTAATTACCTCCTCCACCTTGGCATTATAAGGTGTGTACTTTACCGCTACTTGATTTGCATCCCTTTCAAAAGATTCCAAAAATGAGTTGGTTCCAATAATCTTATCCATACAGCTCACAAACAAATCATAATCTGAGTCATCACAAATTAGTTTAATCTAATCATTGATGACCTCACTTGCTTGATCATACCATTGTTGGAGTGACTTGATTTTCCCTTGCTCATCAATTATATCAGGTAGCAATGTGTTACCCCAATCATTGAAATTATTCACCAACTCCCTAATCTTCCTACTCAACTCATCTGGTAAGGTCTGAAAACCCTGCAATGACTCAACTAATACTTCAGTAGGATTTAATGATTGGGGCCTATTATTTGTGTCAAACCTTGAGGCCTTATACATGATATCAAAATTAGTGTCCCTAGGGATCTAATTTTCAATCAATGGTATCACTACCTCATCATACCTATCAATATTCTTTATTGCTTCTAATAGTAAAAAATATAAAGAATGTATAGATAGAAATTTACTATCAACCCTTTCATTTAAATGCCTCAAAATAGTAGTAACAATCTCCTTTTTCTTTAAAAGAGATCCCTCGTCACTTACTTTTAATGATTTTTGCAATTCATCAATTCTTTGTAAGAGTTGCTTCTTTGTAGGATCAACATAGCACTTTGTTTCTTCTTCAATTTACTCTAAACAAGGGGTGAGGGAAGGATTCTGACTGGGAGACCCTAGTGTGGAAACAATTGGAGAAGCAGGAGGCACTTACCCTGCTGTGGAAGGTAATGTACTAGTTCCTTGAGCACTTGATGTCTCCCCAATCTGTTTAGACCTAAGCCTTTCCACCTCAGTCTACAACTCAAAATTATTCTATTGCATCTTGTTTTATTCCTCAATCAAGAGGTTATACTTCTCCATTAGGCTTTTCTTTTCAGCCTCCTCCCTCTCAACAGTTTTTTTGGCCAATTTGAACACATTCACAGTCAAATTAGTAGCCTCAGTGGTTGAGGTCTCTAAAGCTATCTTTATTATTAATCCTCTTCTAAAATTTGGATTAATATCATAAACATATGGTTTTCTCCCTTATGGGGCCAATGCCCAAATTTCCAAGGTTTCATACTCTTCACTAAAATTAGAGTCTTGAAGTGTTGCCTTGACTTCTTCACTAGAGTCTTGCAAGGGATGCTTGGACTTTATAATAGCATTAAATGCTACATCATCTACAATATCCCATTTAGGAAGAATCAATACACTAGGATGACTCACCAATTTTCTTCCTTCTTTAGGAGTGATGTTCTTGAATTCTTCCATCAATTCAGCTTTCACATCCTCATCATTCTCCTGGTCTGACCTGTCAGGTCTTAGTTCTCTTCTCCTTTAACATTTCTCTTGATATTCTTAAAATTTCATCCTCCATACCAATTGCAAGAATACAGGAGCTTTTACAAATGTATTTTCATCTAGAAACTCCTTGCATGCTTCCATTCTTGCATCTTGTACACTTTTTCATTTCATATCTAAATTAGATAAAACCAATTCAGCTGGCCTAGGAGGGGAAGGTAGACCAACTTGCATGTCCTGATCAGTCACAATGATTCCATCCATCAGATCCTCCTGTGGTTGATAAATTATTTTCCTCTTAGGTCTTGGCTCAGATGGTGGTGATAAGGGATTGTCTTCTGGTAATGATTCTAAATCAATAATTTTGATTGCCCTAGGCACTTTGAATTTTGGACCTGGTTGTGGAGGCACCTTCATTATTTTCTTTCCTTTTCTGTCCACTTCTTCCTCATCACTTCTGCTATCCTTTTTCCTTCTATAAATGGTTTCAATTGGTCTAGAACCTTGTTCTTGTACACCTAGACTCAGCTCTAAGTTTATCTTTTTAGTCCTCAAAGTGCCCATAATCTCCTTGAAGTTCTCCATTAGAAAAGCAGTTTTCTTATGGTATGGACTGAACTTCAATAATGGATCATACTTAGGATGAATTTTGTGCACAATATATTATAGCTTATTATAATCTATCCACTTCTCCTTGTTCAACTCCTGCTTATTTAAGTTGAACTCATTTCTAATCAGGTCCTCAGGGAAGTTGAACTCATGTACAAACTCGCTAGCTTTTACTATTTGTCTGAAAACAACAAAGAAACCCTTAGGATCATGCTACCACTTTGGACCACACCTCAATGGTAATCATCAAATAATTTATCAAAATGTACCCAACCTCCTTTTGAAAATGAAAAATCAGACACCACTGTATAATTAGGGAAAAATGTTCCCTTTCCCCTCTTAGTGAGGTTGTCCTCATGGACAAAACCTATTTGCCACATAACTTCTGTAAACCCCACTCTTTGTGACACATTGTATGGCAGTACATGAGGGGATCCTTGGAAATCGTATACTCTCAAAATAGTGCTGACTAGGTATGGGTTAATGTCACCCCAGTTATGGCAGACTTTTAATTCTAGCTTCCTCCCCTTTAGCCTGAGGAAATCATGTAATTCCTGAGGGATCCTAGGTATATTCACCATCAATCTAACCCTCAATCTGGAAGTAAAGAAATGATCAAATTGCACATAATTGGTGCATTCCTTATTACAAGACAAATCTATAGCCCATATCTGTATTGGCAATATTTCTCCATCAATCGATTGCCTTAATTTCATCCTCTCAAAGAAAAATTTAGTTTTCTTGAACAAGAACGTATGCATCAACATAGAATACCAAAATAATTAGGTTTCAGTATCATTTTTTTGCAACTTTGACAACCATTCATGTATCCTCTCAGCTAAGAAAGGGGAAAAGTCATAGGTCATAGAGAAATCAGGGTGTTGTATTTGCACCCCCATGAACATATAAGCAATGGGCATCACCGCACCAGGACTGAAACCCAAAATATGACATAATGAATAGAAAGTAGCTAGGAAATTATTTGCAAAACAATTTAATTTGAAAGGTTCCTGGTCACTAGGGCTGATATGAAATATTGAACCTCCTACCCTAGCGAAATGAGGTGGAAGCAACTTAGCTCTAAAAAGAGACTTCAATTTTGCATATTCTTGCTTCATCTCCTCAAGATTGATAGGAACCAAGTTTTCACTTGGTTCACTTAGGTAAAAAATCTGTTGGACCTCTTCTCTGTTAATACTTAGCAGAACACCTCCATCATTATCTCTAATTACTCGTGTGACAAGGTCATATATTGCAGCCACTACCCTAAGCAGTTCTACATCAGGGAAAACATTTGGTACCACCAACTCCCCCATATCGTACATCCATCTATTTGAAAAGGGGTGAGGAAAAATCCTGTATCCATACCACAATCTAAACATTTCCAAACATGTGAGAGGAACCCTAGCATCGGCAATGTTGGAGCAATTATACACTAACCCTTCCCCCAGGATTTTCCCTTGCATCAAAACCAATCCCTTCCTTCTATCATTCATTGACAAGGGAAACTGATCCAAGAAATCATCATATAGGTTTCTTTTCAAATATTCAATCTGGCCATAATGTTGCTTTGGTGGTGCCATTTCAGACAAACTAGGGCTTCTTTACAATGCTATAATTCAAATAGCTAGGACTTAACTAGAGATAAAAAATTATAGGACAAAACACTACAATTTCTCACAACTATAATTAAAATATAGCCCTAACAAATTCATCAACAAGCTCACAACAAATCCTTTCCAAAATTCTAGTGCAGAATGACCGGGAGGCACAAAAAATAAACTCATGGCTCTGTTCATAGAAATCCAAAATTCTGGCTGTAGAGACTCACAATTCCACCTTCAGCTCTTAGATTGCTCTGCAAAATACTTGAATGCTTTGTGATACAAATAAGGTAGGAGAATTGATTTTATGTCAATCAAATTGTGCTAGCAAGTTTCTCATCCACCATTAAAGCTCACTCATGCATGGCATGAAGGGCTCCAACCATATTTGATGTAAATTTAAATCTTAGTCATCGATCCTTCAGTTTGATCAAATCATCTAATGACTACCTTCAAAACAGGCTGACGCAATCACCAACATGGCAGTAAAGGGCCCACCATACTATACGCTACGAAGGAAATCCACATGGCAGTTGCCCGCGACATCGCAATTGGTAAAGATCCTGCAACTTTGGATCACACGATGGAAGTGAACTATAGATCTTGAACAATGGTGATCATGTTCCTTCAAAACATTAGTCAGAAATATCATTATCTATCGAGGACCTTTTCTGTTGAGATCATAACATCTTCATTGATTTGAAGCACGTGCATCTCACAAGAATTTTAGTAACCCACAACATAACATATTAAAATTGGGTTAAAGTAGTTCATTGTTTCTTCGGATCCACTAGATGACACACATGGCAGTCACCCCCAATATCATGATTAGTAAAAATATTTAAATTATGGATCATGCGATGGCAGGCAACTGTTGATATCTGATGAAGATTAATCGACAGAACACAAACTGATCTCCTTTGGCCATGCCAAAAGGACACATGGTGCCCACTCGCGATATCACAATCAACCAAAGCACTATGGTGGGGTCATCGTGGGATGGCGGGGAATGACTAAGATCAAATGGTAGTTGATCAATGGTCACATAGATTTCACCCTTCTGAAAGGGTGTGTGGCACCTACCTGTGATATCGTGATCAATAAAGGCACTACACTTCTCGATAATGCGATGGCGGGCAACCGTTGATATCAGTAGGAAATTTGATCAATGGTAGCATGAATATGATCCCTTCTACAAAATAAAACATTCATTAAAAGGACAAGGGGACATCACTAGGAAGATGGAAAGAAACAACATAATTTTTTTTAAGAACGATGAAGCACAGGGTCATCCAAAACTTAGGGAAAATAAAACCTGCGAAGGAAATAAAAATAAAAATTAAAAGGACCAAGCCTAGATGGAACGATGGGGCATAAGTTGTGTTAAAAGCCTTCCAAAAGTAACAGAAAAATAGATCCCATCCTAGGTGTAAAGTAAACATAAGGGTTTTACATGAGGACAAAGATAAAACCCCAATCCTTAGAAATTTTCAAACACCATGAAAGACCAGTGACATAAGCCAAGGCGTGAGTGACAAACAAGGAGCAAAAATTTGAAGCTCTATCACATACATTGGCACACACTGTAATTGTGCCCCAACATGCTGGTATAGAGAATCATCAAAAATGTCTAACTTATCCTCATATTTACTCACTTTGATATTCTATGAACATAACATATCAATAACTTCAACATCCAAAGATTGTTCAAAAGTGAGCAATTCTGGTTCAAAAAGATAATCTGATTTCTCTTTGAAATCAGCTTCCATATCCACATGAAAAAAATCATAACTAGGCTTATCTAAGTTAGGAAATAGACACTTGTCCAAATCTTCTTTAGAATTCTCAAGACTTGGTTCATTGGATAAGAAAACCTCATGCTTATCTGTTGTTTCTAATTCATCAAGACAAGTTTCTAAACTTGCATCAACTTGCACTCTTTTACACTCATCATACAATGCATCATTACAATCAAATGGTTGCTTGTCTCTATCTACATTACTATCATGCTAATTGGTTCATAAGTGGAAGGAAGATCAGATACCCATGCATCATATCTTGCATAGTGAAGATTATCATCACTGTCAAAATCAATATGGGCAACACACAACAACTGTGGGTTATTCACATGTGTACATTTGTGATATTTAGTGGTCAACAAATTTGAAATTTTTTCACTGCTTAATAGACCATTGTTTTGATCCATTCTTTAAACCACTTTCTTGTCTTGACCTCCACTAGAACTACATGCATTAAAAAGTTGTAAATCATAATATACCATGATATGAGGTCATAATCAAAATCTGAAAACTTAATGGACTAGGTTTCATCATTTGGTTGGTCATTTACATCCTCTTGAGGATAGAAACAAACATTTTCATTATCATGAATATCAATGGGAGACACTGCATCACTCTTAACTTCTTACTTCCCAACTATGCACTTGTCTACATTTAAAATTGAAGACATTTGATCATTTGTATTCATATAGTTGCTAATTTCATTAGCATGTTTACCCACAATTGAAGACAACAAACTTTGCACATATTCATTCCTCATTTTCTCCATATTATCTAAACATGTGTAAGCCATATGCACACTCAATATCTTAAAATCCTTTAATAGTGCACTAGATCTCTCCTCAAAAGCTTCAAAATACATATGAATGCAATACAAGGTACTGGGTTTGAAATTTTTAGGGACTAGTGAAAGAGCAACAATAGATTTGTGACTAAAAGCAATGCTTGACTGATCATCTTGTTCTTTAATTTTCTTTAACTTTGTGAGAAGGTTAGAAGGTTCTCTTTTAAATTCTTGTCTATAAGCATCGATTAGTTTATCCTAGCAAGGAAAGGAATTCTCAAGAAAACTAAGTACCAGTTCCTAGGTCTAGCTTGAAGAGATCTAACAAAAAATCATCCACATATCTTGATCTCCAAATGAATGTTTCACCATGAAGCTATAAAAACTTTGGACATGTGCATCTCCTTCACACACATTGCATCCATTAAATCTAGGCATCTTCTTATAGACTCAGGATGGCATAGTTTTAACCTTGTAATAAAACCATGAGAAGTCTAATTAGTCATATAATGGATCAAAATAATTGATAAAAGGTGCAACAATTTGGCTAGTAGATCTAGTATGATTATCTCTTAACTAGGCTTGCATAGCCATCAGGCATGCCTTTTCTTCAACTCTTCAATTTTCCTCTCAAACACATCTTTCCATTTTCGGCTTAGCCTATGCTTGTTCACACTTGGGTTCATGCACTTTGTGGTGTCAACTATTTGAGGATTATCAAACTTCTGAAGCTTCTTGACAATATGCATAAAGGTTTATAATGGCATGGCTATTTCCCTCTGGTAATCCATAGATGTATGCAAATTTGGTTTAACTTTAATTGTGCATAATCATAACCATGGTAATATGAAGGATTACTGGGATAATTGCTAATATGGTGGTAACCTGGGCTTGAAGCATATGATAATGCAAGTGGATAGAAATCCCTAGGATATACAAATTCATTCTAACCATCCATACTAGAAAATTTGTGAATACTTAGACAAACACTTCAAATGGAACAACAATTGCACTCAATATGATAGGTTCAACAAATGAAAATATGTAGAGAATGATGTACCTTCACATCTCGAGTTACTGCAACTTTGAATAGAGAATTTTCAGGTCACAATAACAAACAACAACCCTTCATGTGTATAAATTGTAGAGCCGAGTCACCACCTCTTTAACAAGAGGAAACCCTTTGAAGCAAGGATATCTTCTTCAATGAAAATAAATTCTCTGAGTTCTTCCAATAGAGTCTCTTCATAGTATTTTGAATTTGGGGCTGTTAAAAATAACTTTGCAGATTTGGAACTTCTTCAACATTTGAACTTGCCATTCATTCCTTTTTACTCTTTCCAAATGGACTTCAACAAATTTTCACCTAAGATTCTAGGACAAAATTATCAAAATAATTCACTTCTCCCCTGTAGAGTCACCAATCTGTTGGTTCCCAAATCAATAGATGCAATGAGTCCTATAGAATAGCCACTTTCTAATATTTAGAATCAAAGATGGATTTGGACAACAAACAAGATTTAGTCAAAGAGACTAAAATCTTCTACAATTTTGGCTCTCTCAAACCAAGGTGGGTCTCCCCAACAGTATATTTATAGATACTTGTGTGCAAAAGTATCAAATACACTGTAAATAGATATTTCTCCTCCAATTGTTCAAAAGAAACAACACCCTAAAGGTTTGGCTGACCTTCATGGTAGTGTACATATTAAAAAATTAGATATGTATATCATTAAATTCCACACACAAACAAACTAAGATTGATATTTGATTTGATTTAAATTTGTGATTTGTTGCTGAACTAATCAACAAAAAAAAACAAGAATAACACACTTAGACCAGTGCTTCATCCACTGGAACAAAGTCAACTTCAATACCTATATAACCTAATAACAATTTAATACACATCATCTACGCTTTGAAGATACTTTATTACAATATTTCAACATAACATTTCAACCATCACTTCTTATCAAAATATTAGCACTTAATTCACATGAATCTACAACTTCATTCAAGCATTTATATTAATTCCTTCAATTAATGGGCAAGAACTAAACTACACACCCACTGAAAACCAATGGATATGAACAAGACAATCATTGATTATATTTATTCATAACTCATAAAATAAGCATATAGGAGAGAAAATGATTTAGAATCTTCACCATTATATATTATTATGATAGTATTGCTATCAGAAATACATACATAATGACAAAATCCAACCTAGAACAAAACAATGCTTTTTTTTGTTACAATATTCACTATGAATAATTCTAGAACAACTAACTCCATACAATCAATCAGAAATTTGCACAAAATAAACCCTAAATGCACATTAGAAGAAGACATTTGGAAAAATCAGGATCATTGATGAATAATTTCCCATTGCCTAAAGAGAAAGCCCTAATCTGTACTCTGATTCATGGCTCTTGCATTTTCCCTGCCTGCAATAGAAAAATATTCCCTTCCCTGAAGAGTCATCATTCCACCAAGTTATTTTGTAGTTGAATAATATCTTTGTTTGCCAAATCTTTTACCTCCACTTTCATTTTTCACTTTGCTGCATGAAAATGTTGCTATTCGTGAATAAACTTCTCCCAACAATTTTTTTTTTCTCATGCAAGTCTTTCTATTCCACTCTTTTTATATTTGTAACACTTTTCACCTTTACTTCCCAAAAAATAAAGTTCTTTATCTTTATATTGGAGACTTTCATATAAAATTCACCAATGCCGTATTCACCTTCACTTTAGTTTTAAAATATTTACCTCTTTATTAAAAATATGAAGGTTGTAATTATTACATTGTCGAGCAAACAAATTTTACTCAAGTCCCTCATTTCACCTTTACTTTGCACATTTAAAATTTATCATTTAAATAATGTAAACCTCCAAGTTTTATCGGGAAACATTTATTTATCACCCCAACACATTTAAAACCACCCTCAAATCTCTTTTTCAGAAAGCAAGGGTCCACCACAAGCTTACCCTCCAATGCTCGCACACTTGTTCCATTTTCACATGACACCAAAATCTCATTTGGGCTGGCGGGGAGCTTTCAAATTGCAAAATGAAATATTTTAAAAAATAAAATATTTTGTTTGGAGAAATGAATCTGTGTGCCCCCATTTAACTTGATGATTGCAATAAAATATTTCTCGGGCTCACGAGCAAAATAAAATTAAAACTTTAAAATGGAGCTCTATAACTAGCCTCCCCACTTCCCTGTGCCTCTTTTCCAACGTTTTCCCTAGCTCTTGCAGGCTAGCAGGCTACATGAAGATGAACCCACACTAGCTCTTCTCTATTTGTTGTTGACTCCAAACTTCCTTTGTTTACTACAACTTCTCACATTCCTCAATTTCTCTGGGATATGTATTTAGTCGTTGCTTGTTTAAGCTTTTTAGTAATACATCCATGCATTTGAATTCGGATGCATCTACACTTTCAATGATCTTTCCTCCCATCAATATTATGCTAAAATAAAATGAAAAAGGTAAATCATAACAGCAATAGGAAATGATTTTTTCATGCTATTAACGTTGTGAAAGCTGTATCTAAGCCATTCAGAAGCAAGAATTAAACTTTCTTATCCTCCAAAACATTTGAAGATGCATTTTACGCTTTCCCTAAATGCCCATTTGTATTTTCACAATACTTAAAATATTCAAAATATTTTAAATATGAACATTTGAAACATTATAAAAATTGTGACATTTATTTATGCCTACGGTCCATTTGGAGAAAATTGACTGTGAGAAAACTGTGACACCTGGAGCCTCAAAAAATTACATAGGGGTTTCATCAATTGTTTAGAGAAAACCCATTTCCTCAAATTTTTCCTTTCCCTTAAAATTCAAGTATCTTCTTTGTAAATTGGCCCTCGGGACATCTTTGCCAAACCCGAAATACATTAAAATAATGTATCAAATGACCCTCCATTTTTTTGTGAAAATGGAGATGTAGACATTTCAAACCAAAACAAGAAATGGATTGTCCCTAGATTTGCAAAATTTGAAACCTTTTGAAACACCAATTTTGGCCATGTCGCGATCATAAAGTAATTAAAAAACCCATCATAACTTATCCTAAAGGCGAAAAATTGAAAAGGAATGTAGACATTTGACCTAGGAATAGAATGGAACAAATGGCTTGAAAAAATGGATCTTGAGGTGAAAGATATTAATCAAGAAATTTGCTAACTTAGGCATTTCTACAACTGCACCTGTTCAGAACCAATCAGAGCTCACTGAGTTACCACTTTGAAAAATAACAAATCACCTCTTGGGAAGCCGCCGCTAGAAACACAAGCTCATTTGGGTAGACTAAATATGTGTGAAAGAGATATTTCATTGAATGATCATTCTTCAAAAATATTGAGCATCAAACTTGACCTCGAAATATTTTGAAAATACAGATGCAAAATCTGAATATACTACATTTTCTTTTGGCCTCCAAAAAATAGAAAATCTAATCATGAGGCTTTGAAATTGGACCTGGAAGTACATTATTGTAGGGAGAATGAATATCAATAATCCATTTGATATGGTGATCATCTAGTTGCAAAATATCAACTCAAATAGGAGGCCACTTTGCAAGACAAAGAGTTTGCAAATAACAAAATAGTGTTATAACCCTCCAGCTTCTCTCTTCAAAAACCTATCAAAACTCATCATAGGAAGTTGAAAACTCGCATTCATTTTCACATATGTCAAGTGAATGTGTCAAACAAGGGGTTTGGCCTAAAAATAAACTAGATTTGAAATGTGACCCCAAAGTAGGTCACTTAGGAAGATTTCGTAGGGGTACTTATGAGTGTGCAAAGGGAAAAAATTCAATATGGGCACTTGAAATTTGCAAAATTTGAAGGTGTAATCACCATAAAAGAAGGAGAATCACAATATGGGTTAACATCAGTTTAAATATCCTCCACAATAGCCTATTTTTCTAAGGAAACATCACTTTCAAATGAAGTTCAATATATCCATACAATTATTGACTGATGTCCCAAGTAGTGAAAGGGAACTCAGTGTGCTCTATATGATGTAGAGTAGATACCTCAAAGAAAATAAGATATAAATTAGTCCATAGACCATGTCATTATTCTTAAACCATGTATTATTTTTATCATATTCAATTGGCTTAGGAATGAATCCAAGGAAATAGGCAGTAGATCCTGCTCAAGGAAATGGTTCCTTATCACTTATTTCCAAGAAAAATAGTTCTCTGAATTTTATCTTGACAATAAAAGGATAAAAATAATGTTTAAGAGGAATGATTAACCCCTCATAAATGAAACTTTATCTCAACTTTTGATTACAAAGTGCATGTATAATCCCCAAGAATGAGTGCAATAAAGAACAACTAAGAATATCAATACACTCCCAATATTTTCAACAATATCACATATCAAACCACACAATATTAAAATATTGGAACTTTATAGTTTAGTGTGTTTACAAATCCTTTTCCAAGGTACAATGCTCAATAGGATCAAAATAGCCAAAATTATAAATTTTGATACAAAATGAATCTGAGACAAACTCTAGAAAAATTAGCCTTATGGGTATGTGTAGGATCATCATGGAAAAAATAGGCCCTTAAGTGGCAAAAAAATCAGAAAAATTAGAGTTAGGAAACTTGATATAAAAATTTGAATAAATTATATATATTATTTCAAAAATATGTAAGAATAGAATCTATGGAAAATTGAATGTAGTTTCTAAACTACTAGGTTTATTTCAAAAAAAAAAATTATTTGGTGAAAATTTGCAATTTCAATGCAGTAGTACTTAAATTTTAGGGAAAAATAAGAAGTAGGTGTCTATTTGACCTCCCTAACCACAATAAAATGATAATATTTTTTTATAATATTTTATATATAAGTAGAGGAATTATTTTCCAATGTGATACATATTTTTTTTTAATTTTTTCCAAATAAATAATTAATTATGAATTTTTTATTACAACTTTTAAAAGATATAAAAACTTGTATGTCTGACCACCTTAACTTGGTCAAAACTTCATGAAATTCATTTTTGTTTTTTAATCCTATAGTATGCAAAGCATAGAATGTGACAAATGTTTCATATTCAAAAAATGTGATACCATTTGAAAGCTATAGATGTTTTTCAATCATCCTATTAATCAGGACTTTATTCATAATTAAAATAGAAAATGAATAATAATTACTTATTTAATTCAAAGTAAATCATAATTTATATTTGTGGAAAGATGAGAATCTCCTTTAAAAACCCTTTTCATTTCATCAATTTTAGGTAAAAAAAAGTTGCCAACCACATACCCATCATATCACCAATTTTTGGTCCATCATGATCTTGCACATACCCTTATATAGATATGTAGTTGTCTTAACCACCTTTCCAACACCTATTTGTTTGCAAAAAATGGAGGTTTTGGGTGAAAGTTATCAATTTTTAATGAAATTTTTAATAAATAGCTTCAACCTACAATATCTAGTAGAAAATAGAAAAAATTCATTTCAATACATTTGTGTATGGAAAGTGCTCATTTCTAGCTTTTTGATGATATCTTGTTTGGAAAAAATAGGCACCATGATGAAAAGTTATGATTTTTTTTTTAAAATGATTTAATTTAGTCTAAAGTCACGACCCTTCTAGAAATATAAAAAAATTTCAAAAAATGAATTCATTTAAATGCAAAGGAAAGGTCCATTTGGGCTGAAAATGCTTCAATAAAATGTTGTTCACCAAATATAAGATTCAAACCATAGTTTACAACTATATCAAATGGTGACCAAATTGAGTGAAATAAACTAGATCTAACTTTCCTAGACATTCTAAACTCAATAGTGAGCTTATATTTACACTAGCATGCTCCAAAATGGATATGTAATATAAAGCCACAAAAAGAAAACCTCAACTTTATTAGACACACATGAAAACTTAGAGGGGGGTCAATCAGATGTGCATTAAAACCTTCAAACATTACTAAGCATAAGCATGAATAGAAAAAGTGAAAAAGTAACACATCCACAAACATTCACAATAGAACACCAGATGTTTACGTGGAAAAACCCATAAGGGAAAAACCATGGTCATGATTAACTCACTATATGAAAACCAAAACTAATTACAAGAGGATCAATGCCTAGGGCTCACTACCCAGAGTGTTAACTATCTATAAAAGAGAAAGGATCACTACCCAGGAAGATCAGTTCTTCTAGATTACAAAGAAATAGTTAAAAGGAAGTTCACTACCTTAGAGAAACTAGAGAAACCACCACAATATATATTTACCATTCGTAACCCTTTCCTCACTTCCTCCAACAACTTCTAGCACACTAAAGTGTAGAAACCTTCTACTCATTACTTCCAGTAGTCTTAATAGTTTATGCTCCTGTTTAGATCTCAATACATTATCACACTATTGAGAAAAAGTGTCTCAACCTTGCAATTACATAAGGTGCTATTCATTTGATGATGATGGGAAGGGGGGCCATGGGGGGATCCTCCTCCCATGAGGTGTTTGATGGGATCACCCCTCTTACTCGGGTCTAGGGGAAGTGTGCCCTAGCAAGGGCTCAGGGGCAACACCTCCAAAAGGAAAATTTTATAAATTATATTTTCTTATTGTAAATTTGAATCATTCATCATTATGTTTCATATTTGATGACCAATATTTTATTACCTTGACTTTCCCTAGAAGGAAACAATATTATTTGAGGGCATTGTGGGCATGTGCAGGATCATCATGGAAAAAATAGGCCCTTAAGTGGCAAAAAATTTAGAAAAATTAGAGTTAGGCAACTTGACGTAAAAATTTGAATAAGTTATATATATTATTTCAAAAATATGTAAGAATAGAATCTATAGAAAATTGAATGTAGTTTCTAAACTACTAGGTTTATTTAAACAAAAGAAATATCTATTTGGTGAAAATTTGAAATTTCAATGTAGTAGTACTTAAATTTTAGGGAGGAAAAAATAAAGTAGATTAATGCAGAAATGGAGCCACCTAACCACAATAAAATGATAGTATTTTTTATAAGATTTTAGATATAAGTAGAGGGACTCATGTCCAAATGTGATGCATATTTTTAAGGTATTTTCCAAGTAAATAATTAATTATGATTTTTATTACAACTTTTAAAAAATATAAAAACTCATATGTCTGACCACCTTAACTTGGTCAAAACTTCATGAAATTTAATTTTTCTTTTTTAATCCCATAGTATGCGAAGCATAGAATGTGACACATGTTTTGGATTCAAAAAATGTGATACCTTTTGAAAGCTATAGATTTTTTTAAATCAACCTATCACTTAGGACTTTAGTCGTAATTCAAATAGAAAATGAATATTATTTATTTATTAAATTCAAAGTAAAGCATAATTTATATTGGTGGAAATTTGAGAATCTCCTTTAAAACCCTTTTCATTTCATCAATTTTGGGTAAAAGATTAAATTCATTTTACCCTACAAATACCATCATATACATACTTGCAGCCTGTCATGATCCTACACATACGCTTATTATTACAAATATGTATTGTGATGTATTCTAAAAAGAGTTTGATAGCGGTTGTGTTCCCCTCACGAGCTTTCTGAGTATTGTATTCTTTTTGATTTGAATAATATATTGGAATTCGATTTTTAGGTGTGGGTTTTCCACGAGGGGTATGTGAGGATCATCATGGAAAAAATCGCCTTAACTTAGCAAAAATTTAGAAAAATCAAAGTTAGGCAACTTGACATAAAAATTTGAGATAAATTATCTATATTATTTCAAAAATATGTAAGAATAGGAATTTTGTAAGAAAATTGAATATAGTTTCTAAACTACTAAGGTTTTTTTTTTTTTAAATCTATTTGGTGAAAATTTGGAATTTCAATGCGATGATACTTGATTTTTAGTGAAAATATAAGAAGTAGGTCTCTATTTGACCTCTAACCACAATAAAATGATAATATTTTTTTTATAAGATTTTATATATAAGAGTATGGGACTCATGTCGATATGATGCATATTTTTTGTAATTTTTTTTCCATGTAAATAATTAATTATGAATTTTTATTACAACTTTTTAAAAATATAAAACTTGTATGTCTAACCACCTTAACTTGGTCAAAACTGCGAAATTAATTTTTTTTTTAATCCTATAGTATGCAAAGAAACAATGTGACATATGTGTTTTCATATTAAAAAAAATTGAGTAACATTTAGAAAGCTATAAATGTTTTCAATCAACCTATCAGTGGGACTTTAGTCATAATTCAAATAGAAAATGAATAATATTTTTATTAAATTCAAAGTAAAGAATAATTTATATTGGTGGAAACCTGAGAATCTCCTTTAAAAACCCTTTTTGTTTAATCAATTTTGGGTAAAAAAAAAAATCATCAACCACATACCCTAGGCATACCCATCATATCGCCACTTTTTGGCCTAGCATGATCCTGCACATACCCACCAAAAGGGTTTTCCCCACATAAATCAATGTGTTGTGGTATGCATGATATTTATGTCTATTTTTGTTTAAGTTTCTATAACTATTAAAGATTTGTAAAAGTTTTGCATTATTCTCCTCTCAAGATTAGTGTAGGAAGTTTTTTTGCTACCTTAGCTTCCTTACAAGTGGTGTCAAAGCTTGATCACCTTTGGTTTGAGATTTATGGGTTATTGGGATTTTTGAACTAATCAAGATTTAAGTGGGATCTTGTGCAAAAGACACTTTGTGATCTTGTTGTGGAAATTTTTAGATGGCAAGTTTATCAGGGAGAATATTTTTGGATCTAAATATTTTGGAAATAATTTTGAAATGTGGAAGCTAAAGATGGATGATCTATTAATAGACCAAGATCTATGGGATTCTATTTATGAGAATGTTTTAAGGCCTATGGATCCTACGTAGGTTGTTCAACATGACGTTATGGACTATAAATCCAAGGGTCTGATTAGATTGTGTGTGGTGGAATTTGTTTTAATCAATGTCCATGAAGAGACCCCATACATAGAAATTATGGAATAAGCTTGCTGAGATGTATCAAGCCAAATCTTTAGTGAACAAGATTTTTTTGAGGAAGAAATTATATTACTTGAGAATGGAAGAAGGTGGAAAAATTATAGACCACCCAGAAGCATTCAATATGTTAGTGGCTCAATTGGTATCAATTGAAATAAAAATGGATAAGGAAGAGAAATGTCGGATCCTACTTTGTTCTTTTCCTGATTTGTGGGATTCTCTTGTTATGGCTATTGGGAGTACTCTGTTATGTTGAAGACTGAAGATGTGGTGGGTTCTTTTCTTTTTGAAGAGATGAGGAAGGTATCCATTAGTGCCGAGGAGGAATTGAATTTTCATGGAAGACCTAAGGAAAAAGGAAAGAAGAATGACAAGCATGACATTGTTACTTGTTAGAACTGTAGTAAGCCAAGACATGTTCATAAGTACTACAAAGAAGAAAAGAAGAAGAAAAAGAATAAGTTTGATTATGATTCTAAGTTAGAGAAGGTAGATGGTGACACATTGATTAGAACTTTGGTAACTCGTATAGGTATTGATGCATGGTTAATTGGCTTTTAATAGAGATTGGTTTTATGAATACGAGGAATTTAATGGAGGTAAGGTGTACTTAGATGATGATTCTAATTTAGATATTTTTGGTTGTGTTAATGTTAAAATTAGGTTTCCTGATGGTAGAATAAAA